>CM071946.1:26123163-26483163 GCA_036784905.1 Acrossocheilus fasciatus | reverse complement strand
TAAACAACAGGGACGGGGAACAACAGACACACCATCAACAATTTCAATTTCAATTTGTAGTAAAAAGGACAAAACAGAATTCACATGAGTCCATAGATTGACAACAATTGGACATTCCCAAAACATGTGGAGAAAAGTACCTGCTGATACAGCGTTACAGATATGACAGTTATAGGTTGATTGCAGTTTCATTTTAAACCTCATAGGAGTTATGTATGCTCAATGGATGACTTTGAAATGTATAAAACGATGAGCTGTAGAAATGTACAAACAATACGTTTTTAGAAGTTAAGATTAGATTAGACCACACCCTCTCCCAGTCGACCGATAAATCAAAATCTGTTAATTCACGATTCCAGATAGATTTAATAGAAAGAGACTTTACAGTGTGATCATTAAGTTTACTATATATTAAAAAACAGATGGCCGACCAGAGGGTGGTGTGATCCAATCCCATATAGGATGAGAGGAAATAGGGGATGCCCAGGGAACTCAATAGGCCTTGAGAGCAGAATGTAACTGAAAAAAGACAAAATATGATGATGCTGGTAAACAAAACTTAGTTCTTAGTTCTTGAAGTGGGCAGAGTCCCTGGATATCATACAAGTCACCGCATGTGTTTCTGCCCAATGTAGACCAAGAGGGCTGGACAAATGGCCGATTTCAACATAAAGAATTAAAGTTGTGCCATAAGGGTGTGTTGTTACAAAATTTGAAAGGTCCTCTCATCAGACGTTCCACCCTTTTTAGAAAAAAAAAGTAAAAATGTAGCCTATTCTGTTCAAGAATTCTGTTCTGGTAGTTCAAACAGCAGAGCATGACACTAGCAACACCACAGATATAGTATATTGCATCAGTGTGGAAAAGAAAAAAGAAAAAAATAAGTTAAATAATTACACAGCAGTGTCAGTCTGTGAATAAAAAGAAGGAATCGGCAGAGACGTACAGGTATGAAGACTTAATGCTAGTAGATATCTAGTTTAATTGCTACTCAGAACTCAATATATTTCACTAACCTTACAAACAGATCCAGTGATTCCAGTGGTTCTTCCTCAAAAGTTCTCATTGTATCAACCTGGAACCTTAAACATAAAACAAGCATTAAAAGACCCAATATTTTTGTATTATTTCTATATTAAAATAGTATTTATTAATATTTTGAATTAGCTTTAATTAGTATATTTTCAGTTTTCATTTTAGTTTGAAATGTAATTTGTTTTTGTTGTGGTTTTGTCTGTAAGGTTTTTAATGGATATCTTTAGTTTTAATTTTATTTCATTTTTAGGTTTAGTAATTTAAGTACTTCAAGTTATTTTATTTTAGTTAGCTGAAAAGAGAACATTTGTCATTTTCATTTAAGGTTTTTTAAGTTTAAGTTATTCATCTAATATTTCTATTTTATTTCAGCTTTAAATTAACACATTTCATAAATTGTTTTAGTTAACAATAACAACACTCTAATTCGGTTAACTGATTTGTGAGAATAATAAAACAATGTTGGCAAAGTTATATTGTCAGCTTTTCTCTGAGATTATCTTACAGTTTCTTTTTTTTATTATTGCTTTGGTGCAATTTTCACAAGCAATTGGTACATTTTTAAAACTCTTAGTACTAATATCACAACAGATCATCAAAAGTGCACTTTTTCAAACATTTAAGCATATTTTCAATTGTGTTAGTACAATACACAAAATCATGGTAAAATATTCTTTTCACTACACAAAATAAGTATTTCATCTATATAAATGTTTCATTCACAGTAACTGCCTTTAATAAAGCTATTACTATCAAACTTTTCATTAGCATGCCTTCTCATTCAGTTTAATACATTTGTCTATTATTTCATCTAACTCATCCTGATGGTTAATCAGTTAATCATTTTGTGCATCTATAGATATAGAATCAATAGATATGTAGTTTCTGTAGAACGTGATTGCAATTTAGGGATAACAAAAACCACTGAATTATTTTTACACTAAAAGTCATTTATCGAAGATGATAACCACTATTTTGTAAGGGTGTGTGTGGTTCAGGTAAACCCTATTTTATGGGGACAAAATTTCCCCACAAAGATGGCAATATCTGAAATCACTGACTTTTTTGTGGGTCCAATGAGAAAAAAAATTGATTTTCATAAGGTTAGGTATAGGAGTAGGGTTACCCAGGTGAAAAACAAGTGCACTTCCATAATGTACTTAAAGTGCTCTATTTTCATGCACTAATTTTGTACTTAATATACTAAAAATGATCTTTTAGTGCTTCTTAAGGTCAACTTAAGATCATCTAAGTGTACTAAACTGTACTATTTTTAGACACCATGAATATGAACTAAAATGCACTTTTAACATACTATCTTTGTATTTAAAAAATGTATTTAGCTACCACCTGTAGTACACTTGAACCCATCTTTCATACACTAGTACACTGAAGTGTACTACAAGTGGTAGCTACATACATTTTTTAAATACAAAGATAGTATGTTAAAAGTGCATTTTAGTTCATATCCCAAAATAGCACAGTTGAGTACACAGAGTACATTATGGAAGTGTACTTGTTTCTCACCTGGGTAGTGGGAGACAGTATAAAACCCATTACTCCTATGAAATGTCACCATAATGATAGGAAAACCGTGTGTTTTGCTATTTGTGAACATACAGCCGGACACAATGGAGAGGAATTGATCAGAGATGTATCAGAAAAAGGGAGGCAGATGGCTTCAAATACAGCATTTTACATTACATTATGCCATGTGATACTGTATATAGAAGCATTACCATGGTAAAGACTGCGCACTACTAGAACTATATTTTTCTATACAAAATCCAGCTAGAATATAGAATCAGTCAAATGGCACAGTGAAGACATTTACTGCATTGAGAGTGAACTCTGTTCTAGCACAAACCTTATGGTCATGTCATACCTTCATCACACCTTTTGATAACACACTGGATAAATATTTTATAATTATCAGGTTTTGAAAGAATGACTAGTGGTGTCACAAGTGTGATCAGTTTAAAGTTTTGTTCTAAGTAAATGCACACCTTACTTGTGAAAATAGTACCAAACCAATTAAAAAAAAAACTGTAAGTGACCATTCACAAGCTGTTTAAATGACTTTTTTTTCTGCGGTTGAAACACTGATTGATTGATTGATTGATTGATTGATTGATTGATTGATTGATTGATTGATTGATTGATTGATTACATGAGACATTTGTTTCATTAAATTATACAGTTTATTTTAACTTGCCTTCTGGTGTCCATTCAGGTTTATTTTGTGCTATAACTAGAATTAAAGCGGAAAAGATTATTAATTCACATGCCGCTTGAACAAATAAGCGTTTTTTCAAACAACCATTTTTGAGTTGCCAAATAACTCAAAAATTGTTGTTTTTACCCTGCATTTTTTAGCATTTGAGGAAAATGCACAGAAGTAAATCAAATTAAAACCTTCTGTTTTCTGTATTGTGCTTGTCATTGTGAGCAGTATCCATCAGACAGTAAGTGAGAGGTCTGTGGGTGTGCCGTCTGAGAATACCAATGCTGAAATCTAACTGCTCAATGGTTACTCAGTGCTTTCATGGTCCACTAACCCCCCAAATCGAAACACCATTTTTTCTTCGACTGACAGGGCTGTGCCAAAGTGAGTCTTTTAAGTTGCATTGGCGGAGAGCCATTGCCTAACACTTACTTGGATATACACACACAGGCAATGAGGCTGTGTCATTCCATAACAGCATCATTCTGCCTGTGCGGAGCGACGGCGGCGGTGAGTCACATGTGATAAACCTCTATCCTAACCTTTGACTCCACACAAGAATATGATTGGCCAATTCAAGTCAATGGCCATTTCAAAAACTTGACATTTGACCAGCCTGTGAATTCTGCTCTACGTGTTCTGTCCTTTCATAGGTTCTGGCGGTCAGGATTAGAAACTCATTTTATTCAAGGCTCTTTTACTGCTGGCTTGGTCAATATTGCCTGACAGGGAAGGAAATTCATTCCATTCCATTTGCAGGACTGGAATTATTATGTTTGCTGTTGCTAAATACTCCCTTCACCTCAGGTCGGCATTGTGCCATCTGGTATGAGGACGAGCAAGAATAGGAATGAAAAGAAGACCACCCATTCAAAAGATTCAGAGAATTTGTTCTTTCTTTTCATATAACTCATATTTTATAGAATTCATTAGATTTATTATCGTTTTATGAAATTACAGGAAATTGTTTACAGATTTCCAAATTAAAAAAACTTTTGTGTGTGTGTGTGCTTTTTTTTTTTTTTTTGGCCATAGTACAGTATATTTTTAACTAAAATGATCAGGCTGCTGCTTATATCCAAGGGTGATAATGTTCATTTGTCTCAGTGTATATTGATTTGATGGCTGCTTTATTAATATGCAACTGGGGTATTAATTGTGTAAGAGGCCTGTTGCCAGGCTGGAATCAATTTGTAATTTATGATGAAACTCCGTGATATCAAATATATTTGTGCGAGCCAGCAAGTGTCTGCATGGGGAAAAAAGCAGATAGAGACTGCGTGAAAAAAGGGGAAGGAAGAAATGAGAGGACAAAGCTACGAGGAAAGTCAGTGGGTGAAATAATGGTGCCACGAAAGCTCTCAATGCTTCCAAATACTGTTGATGGTGTTTTTATTTTTATTTTTTTATTTTTTTGGAAGCTCACAGTTGAGAATGTTATACCTCTGAATATAGTTAGTGTGAGCAAAACAGATCAATGAAAACATACCTTCTCACCTTAATATTTTGATGTACTGACATGGAGAAGAAACCATTTTCAAGGGAGAGAATTTGAGTCCGTTTCTTTTACTAACACTAAAAAAAACATTATTCAGTGTTCCACTTTTGACAATATATAGGCTATATACTGTACATTTATCTGACTGAAATAACCCTCCCAGACTTCTGATAGAATTGACAATGTGAATCAATACAGTCGAATGGCTTTAAAATTTTGTGAGCATCTATGACAACTGTGGCTGTCAATGAAGGTCAGTCAATACTTTCTAATGGGCTTTCAACATTAACTTTTCACCTGCACAGTAAAAACCTCTACAAAACGTGAACCTTGCTTTAAGAAATAAGGCAATATTGCGATAAGGCAATGTTGCCCTTTCTGAGTAAACTCAATTAAAGTTTGTCCATCTGAAATTCTAAAGCTAAGGCAGGAAATCTAACCAATTATTTTAATGAGTTGTGGGACACAATTATATTAGTTTGTGAATACAAGTTAACATGTCTTGAATTATAAAGACAGTCAACTCAATATTTAAAACTAAATTAATTCAGAAACCTAAACCATCTATTTGAACTTGCTTGTTCAATAAATCTTCCGTCAATAAATGTGACTATAAATACAACTTTATCATAATTAAAATTTTATACATGGGTTCAATTGATTAAGTTAGCACAGCCCTGCAAAGCAAAGATCATGCAGTATCTGGAGATAAGAAAGTATGACAGACACAACCATCATTTCAATAGTTTCATATAGATGGCAGACAAACTTCAGAGCTTAATACACAAACCTCAACAAACATCATTAAGGAAAAAGATGAGCTCTGAACACCATCACCGCACAACAAATAACTAACAGTGATGATAAAACAACAACAGTAACAGCATAAATAAAGCCAGTAAACAATAAAATAATAATCATATAACACTATCTGTATCATTTACATGCCACATGCATGCTGGGAATAAGCAAACAATGATGCAGCAATGGGTTTTGCTCAAGTGGAATGGCAGTTCAAATATGTTCAAATGAAAACTATTCTATTCTATTAAAAATCTATTTAAAAAGTCTATTTAAATTAATAATTTCAGTTTAACAATTTAATAATAATTGTAATCATTTCAACAATAAATTAATTCAAAACAATTATTGCAAATGGCATGTTAACCTCTTGTTTCACCGTGTTTTTAAAGGTGCCATAAATGCAATTTACTAGCCATAACTACATATTAAACAAGAATAGTAATCAAAGCAGTATCGTTTATTTGATAAAATACGTCTTACAGAAAACTCATACATTTCATCTTTAACTAAACACATTGTCATATGACAAATGCAGAAAAAGTTCTCTCATAATAAGATCATTCTTTTTAGTACATTGACAACACAAAATGCCATTTTGTCTTGGTGTTGTTTTTAACTTCTAGCAGTCTGATCAAATAATGAGGCAAGAGAAAGACTCCTAGTGGAAATGGTATGTCAGATCAAGTGCACTGCATTACGGCATGCTGTATCCCATATGTCCTCTACTGAATAAGTATGTTTAGTATATCTTAAAATATCATCTATAGTATTCCATGTAACAGAAAACTTGCTGTATACAGTATACATACTGCATACAGCAGAAACAGTAACAGAAGTATGGCATATTTCAAAAAGCCACTGTTAAATATAATAGTCCCAGTTAGGATGGTTAGAACAACATCGGTTGGAATATTGTTAGTTTATGATGTGTTTGTATTGTAAACACTTCACATTTCCTAGTAAATGTGAGTGAAGAAAAAAAAAAGATCTCTGCCTTGCTTTCCAGTGAGAACCACATAAGCAGTCGTCGGTTGCTGTCAGACTGAGTATCTAATTAATGTCAATTAATTTATTTGCTACATTTTGAGATTAGTTTAGTTTAGTTTAGTTTAGTTTAGTTTCTTATATAGCACATTTCTACTGCCTTTTGAGCAGCCCAAAGTACTGTACAATGCATTCCAGCAAAACCAAACACCAAACAAATCTTAAAAAGAAACATACATTACGTCTCACCTAAGTCGGATTCAAACACCATAACATAAAAATGCTTCTTCAGACCCGTTTTAAAAGCGGACACTGAGGGGGCAACCCGAATGTCTAGAGGTAGATTATTCCATAGCCGAGGACCGGCAATCGAAGTCGGGACCGCGGTACCTGGAGCAATTGTTTATCAGCAGATCGCAAATTTTTCACAGGTTTATGCAAATTAACCAGATCTGACAAATACAAAGGTGCGAGACCATTTAAAATTTTGAAAATTATTACTAAGGCCTTAAAATCAATCCGGTATCTAACAGGTAACCAATGCAAGGATGCTAAAATTGGAGTTATTCTAAAAAAAATTGGAGTATCGTCAGCGTAACAGTGGTATGCAATCCCATGTTTCCTAAAAATACTCCCCAACGGTAGCATATATAGAGAAAACAGAATTGGACTTAATATGGACCCTTGTGGGAGCCCACAAGATAGAGGAACTGCAGAAGAAGACTGATTACCCACTGTAACCGATACAGACCTATTAGACAGATACGAAGAAAACCACTGTAAAGCACTACCACTAATTCCAACCTCCTGCTGTAAACGATCTAACAAAATTCTATGGTGGATTGTATCAAAGGCGGCAGTTAAATCGAGCAAAATTAAAATAGCAGAGTTACCAGAATCCAAAGTGTGCAAGAGGTCATTTGACACTTTAAGAAGAGCCGTTTCGGTGCTATGGCGGGCCCTAAATCCTGATTGAACACTGTCATGAATATGGTGATCTGATAAAAATGCAGACAATTGGATAGAAACAGTCTTTTCCAACACTTTCGACAGAAAAGGCAATGTGGAAATAGGTCGAAAATTACTAAAATCAGATGTGTCAAGATTAGGCTTCTTCAGAGATGGCCGAATCACTGAGTGCTTAAAATAAGAGGGGACAATGCCAGAGCTCAGCGAGCTATTGATGATAGTCAGAACAGCTGGGCCAATCACACCTAACACCTCTCTAAAGAAATGAGTTGGCATAAAATCCGCTGGAGAGGTGGACGGTTTTAATTTTAAAGTTAACTCTATCAATTTATCAAGATCAATTGGATAAAAATGCGTTAACTGAGCATTAACAGTCACCGAATTGGAAGATTCGGAGGCAACGTAAATACTCGGAATAGATTCATATAAAACCTCAATCTTACTCCTGAAAAAATCCAAAAACTTTGTGCATAACTCAGGGTTAACATCAGGAAAAGATGATTTCCTGGGATTAAACACTTTATCAAATGAGTTAAACAACACTTTAGGATCATGAGGATTTTTAGAGATTAAATCTGAGAAATATTCAATTTTAGCTGTTTTAACAGCACACTGATAGGCCGACATGCAGTTCTTAAAAATCTCCTTGGAAACCTTTAACCTTTCCGATCTCCATTTACGTTCTGCTTTACGGCACTCCCGCCTAAGTACACGATTACAGAAGATTACACATATGGACAATGAGTTCACAGTGTATGTGTATATGCGTCAAATCAGTCATTCTTATTAGGCCTCAGCAGGCTGTTCCTAAACTGCACTGTCAACAGAAAGCCACAGTTTACAATTCATAATCAAGATTTATCAAAGCTGACACTTTGTGGTCAAAGAATGCCACCTCTTGCATTTGCATGTATGATTG
The DNA here is from genome assembly GCA_036784905.1 of Acrossocheilus fasciatus. Classification (NCBI taxonomy): domain Eukaryota; kingdom Metazoa; phylum Chordata; class Actinopteri; order Cypriniformes; family Cyprinidae; genus Acrossocheilus; species Acrossocheilus fasciatus. Next base: position 26,474,730 of record CM071946.1, on the reverse strand, counting down.
ATTGAGTGAGGCTGAACTGCGTCAGGTGGAATTTATCCTTTAGCTCAAACCACAGAATCAAGAGCACTGTCTCGAGTGCCATATGATCCTAAATAATGAATGTTTCCTATTTGTGAATGCTCACCCCAGTGGGCATTAGTGCTGAGTGCAATTGTTCTTCCTATAAACTCACACAGAAGTCCATTATCTCGCTTTACTGTAAGATTTACGTTCAACCTTTAGAGAAAAACAGCACTAGCAGATTTGACCACTCAACCATAGGATATTCTCCTCCCTCTTTGTGGAAGAAGCCTTCCTTTGTTTTTTTACACCTTCTCAGCGTCTAGGATGTTCTCTGCCCACTGACTGACATATTACAAATGAGTTTTCCCCAAAATGCACAGTTGAGTACAACTGGAAACAGCAGAAATTGGTGAATGCAACTCAATGATAGATAGATAGATAGATAGATAGATAGATAGATAGATAGATAGATAGATAGATAGATAGATAGATAGATAGATAGATAGATAGATAGATAGATAGATAGATAGATAGATAGATAGATAGATAGATAGATAGATAGATAGATAGAAGGTTTTTAAATGTTGTCTTTCAGCCGAAGATGTGCATGTGTGAGGAACTGAACATATATACACACACACATATATATATATATATATATATATATATATATATTTATATATATAAGGTTCATTGCCTCAATAACAGAGAAGATGTCTTTATGGGTGGAGATAGAGCTGTGCAAATCAGAGCGTTTTTTATTCCAATTTCAATTAATTAATTCCATGTGAACCAGCAGCTGCAACCAACTTCAGTATTGTGACATATTTCCAAGGGAAACTAAATATACTCGGCTTAATTTGAGGTCGCCTACTCGCCATCTCTTACTCACCTGACGGTTAAATGGAAGTGTTTAAGGATGTTCAACCCTAGCCATCAAACTGCCGTCATTAGATAAGTAACATGTCGTTCTTGTGTGCTCTTGCTTCCACTTTAAATTAATAAAGCCCATGCATGTGAACCGGCAGTTGCAACCAACCAAGTAAAAAAAAAAAAAGTTCTTGACTTGATTTTAGGGCACCTTCTTAAGTAAATAGGTTCAATTTCTATTTAATTGCTCTTGAAATAAGGTATCAGTATAGATTACACAAGTAGGCGATACACACTTTGAGTTTAGTAGAAAGCTAATTGGTAATGAACAGATGATACTGAACATGTCTTCCTATAGTTATCGCTGTGATTGACATGATGAAACATTGCAAAGCTTTTAATGGCTTAAAGGCTCTTTACACTTGCTGTGACTTCTGAAGTACGCTTGTGCATAGGCAACTTAATTTGCACATTATCTTTTAAGGAAATTACTGTGCAGATCAATCCCACAAAGTGAGTCATCCGTACCTCTCAATTACAAAAGATTAAAATCAGCCGTGCAGGATGGAAGCACTATTGGTGTGCTGAGTTACTGACAGCACATAAAAAGGGAGCAATTTTGGAAGCAAGTACAAAGATATATTACTGGTTTCATATTCAAAAGATTTAAATGAGGTTGCTTTTGACCCATAGCAGTGGTATGATGCCATTTTTAAAGATTTACAAATATGCAAATTCATTCTTTGGAATGCTGGAGCGCCTGGTAGCACTGAGGGAACTGGGTCCCTCATGATTAAGATCCGCATCCTTCCCCAGGTGAGCTAGTCTCCAGAGACTTCATCTTACTGATGCTTTCCAGGCTTCTCGTCTCTTGAAAATGACAAAAAGCATCCCTTTATGAGCTGACTGCATTTATTTATTCTGGGACGGGTTTATGGCAAAGAAATGATGTCTCTGTGCATGTCCTCCAACTTGCAAGGAGGTATTTATTTATTTAAATCATTTTGGTACCTTGTTCCACACACTTGAACTGAACTATGTTGTTTAAAATTCAATCCCATGCACTCTGTAATTTAAACGCTTTTTTCTTTACATCTAATAAAAAGCAACCCACTGGGCAGTGTGATTTAGAGTTGGGTTGTGGGTTTTTAATGCGGGGGAAAAAAGTTTCCTGCTTCCAGGTGAACCACCTATGCATTGTTTCATAATTAATAAGCAAATAAAGACACTAGAGAAAACCTAAAGCTTCTGCTGAACTCTCAGAGGTAATTAGCACCTCTATAAGCATGCAACTTCACAGAATCCTCCTGAATAATTGTTTCTCCCACCCAAAGGATTTCATCAACCTCTGTGTGGCGAAACAGAGGAAGGAAAAAAGTGTGGAATTTTCAGCTGTTGTTTAACATTCAGTGGAGCCTGAAATGAAACATGGTTTAGACCTGTAAATCCTGAAGTGGTATATATCGCTGCTTGTTTTAAACACCGACCATGTGGATCACAAAATATAATCTATTTTGCTATTAAAGCAAGGAATCAGGGATAAGACAATGAAAACACAACAATAATGAATACTGATTGGAGATCAGGGGCTGACAAGCTCCAAAAATAACAAAAAGCACTATACAATTACCATAATAATAGCTACGACTCCAGCACTATATTCTAATCAATGTGATATTGCTTTAGTTCAATAAACAGGAAGTTAAAATTGAGTAACTTAGATTTTAGACACAATATTTAAATCAGTGAATCTGTGTTTTTGAACAAATCAACTGAGTGAATGGTTTAAAGGGGTGGTTTACTGCTTTTTTTCTTTGCTTGATTGTGTTTATGGGGTGCACATGGGGTGCATGTCTTTGTGTTTCTTTGTTAAAAAATGCCTTATTTTTCATATACTTCACCTTTATTGTAAGCCGCTTTCTCCTCTGTCATTTGAACGACCGGTTGACTTCCTGATTCTCTGAAACCACTCCCCCAGAAACAGGCAATGGGCTCAGATTGGTTAGTTGGGCCGGTGTGTTGTGATTGGCTAAACTGCGTACTGCACATTGTCTGGAAACTTCACGCCAATTACCTTTACAGGCGACAGCTGCATGTGCTCCGGTCAAATGTAAATAATGGTGTCAATATTGCCGTATCAGTTTGAGCCAGAATCAGACCCAGAAAGCGGTAATGAAGAGAGTCAAGCAGAACTTCCGCAAGCACGGCTCTTACAAACGTTTCTGAATGGAAGTTTGCTGTTGTGATTACGTATAATTTTTTGAAGTTCATACACGTTTGTCTTATACACACAATAGCATCGAACTAACTGGCTACTAAAACCAAACAGCGTTGGCTTGTGTTTACATTCTTGATGAAATCGAAAAATTACGTCATAAAGTATACATGGAAAATATACTTTATGATGTAAAGTATATTTACTTTACGGGTCCAAAATGTTTGTACGCGTTTGTCGTAGACACACGGAATAGCATTTAACTAACTGGCTACTAAAGCCAGCGTTGGCATTTGTTTACGTCCTTGATAAAACTAAAACATTACATCTGAAATTATACATGCAAATACATTTAAAATTATGAAATCGTACTTACAGGTTGTGACCCAACAACTGCTGCCTCTGGTTTTAAAGTTGGAACTGCTCCATGTTTTAGTAATAGTTTCTGTGTGAATCCAGCATTGAACTCGTGTAGATTCTGGAAGCTGTCTTCTGTAAAATGCGCAGCACAGAGAGCTAAATTAGGATTGTAATTTTCAGGAACATAATCAAACATAAATTTTAACCATTGTTGATGAACTACATCAGCCGTAGGAAGCCCGAACACAGAAGACCTGACAGCTGGGTGAACATACCACCGTTTCGACGGCATGGCTACAACTCTCCACTATAACTCTTCCTCTTCGACAAAGCCGCAGAACATGGCCTTGCCCCTTTTTTGCATGTTCCGGAGGGAGGGTTTGATGCAAATTTATGGGTTTGTTACGTATGCAACCTGGGAAGTATCTCGTTGTAGTCCCATATGAGTCATTTTTGTAGGCATTAAACTTCCTGATTTTTAAAAGACGATATCTCCGCTTACGTTGAACTTTCAGCGCAGCAACTTTGCAGATACTGTTCATGCACCAACAGCAACATTACACACTATTTAAAATGAAAAAAGTGAAATCGCAGTAAACCACCCCTTTAATGACTCACTCATTAAGGGCTCTATTTTAAAGGGGTCATCGGATGCAAAATTCACTTTACAAGTTGTTTGAACATAAATGCGTGTTGGAAGTGTGAGAGCTAGTAACTGTAGGAAATGATGAGATACACACAGATTAGAATCTGCAACGTTCTGGCGCTTTCTTTAATGGCTTTCCCCTTTTTTTTCTCTTCTTGCAAATAAGAGGCAAATATAACACTTTTGAAATCATAACTATTAACAATATTGTTTCACAGGTCATGCTTTCTGGACAATTCAATTCATAGGATTTAAATTTATGTCCCTTAAGTCTACAAATGTAATGCATTTGAACCTTTCTCTTTGGTTGTACATTTTTAAGCAACAATAAACATCTGGATACAACTAAACACGTGTCTTGTCTCTTACCATCACTATGTGTTCACTCAACACTTCGGTTTGTCTTTAATGTTTCAGATGTTTTAGATACAGTGAAGTTCTATACAACGAGAAATGAGAATCACTACAATGCAACAACACAATCAATTTGATGGAATAAACAATTAATGAGAATCAACAGTTTTAATTGATGCAGGTATGATGTTTCACCCCTTACGAGTGTACATTTTAGAGAAAACCATCATTTTGTTTCAACTTTTCCACATAACCAAAATGGAGTGACTAAACTCAATATAGCACATCGTCCTGCTCAATCTGGGAAATCTGTCAATATTGCACAAGGAATATAGTAAGACTGTTTCACATCTCTTACTTACACTTACAATTTTGAAGAGTATCATGAATTTTTAACTCTGTTTACTTGGCAAGGAATTACATATTTTCCAGAAGGCCAACAATTCACTAAAAATGTTTATTTTTTATTTTTTTTTTATTGGTCTTATGAAGTATTCTAATTTGTTGAGATAGTGAATTTGTTACATGTCTGACTGTCCTAGTCCTCGTTTTCCTTATTTGGTTTGGTTCCTGCCTTTTATTAGTTAATTATCGTTTCATTGTCCCCACCTGAGTTTGCTTATGTTGTTTGCCTTTGTGTTTGTCCGTGATTAACGTTATGTTAAGGTTATGTGGTAATGTTTTGATGTTAATGTGATTATTCCTGTATATACTTATCTTCATTAAAAGATCATATTTGTAATCGTCGCCTCCTCGCAGTCCTTGAAGGAAACCACTACACGTAACAGAATTGGTGGATTTTTGTTAAATTTGAGCCAAAATCATCACAATTAAAATAACCAAAGTATTAAACTACTTCAGTCTGTGTGCATGGAATTTATTTAATACATGAGTTTCACAATTTGAATTGAATTACTGAAATAAATTAACTTTTCCACTACATTCTAATTTATTGAGATGCACCTGTAAGCGACTGAGGTGTTGAGGTGTTTTGTTGGATGTAATAATGAATATGGCAGTCGTCATTTACTCCTGACATCTGAGCCACTGAAGACGCAAAGGATTAATGGTACTTTTGTTTTGAAGGGAATGTGCCGATCCCGATCTACATAAATGCGTCTATGTTCACCTCACCTACAGAAGAAGTGAGTATAAGGGTTTTTATAAATCTTTGCAAATAACCTAAATTCCTAATAATGTGCTAGTTAGCCAGTTTTCACGGCTGAAGTTTACAGTCTGCTCGTCACTCCACAGAAGAGAAGGGCGGGGTCAGCAGAGCTCATTAGCATTTAAAGCAAAATGGACTAAAAAACAGCTCACTGAAAACAAAAAGGTGTTTTTTTTACACTACCATTGAGAAATTTTAACCAAAGTATGTTATAGACTTTTCATTAAGGCCCTAAAGAATCATATCAACTTGTGGAAAATGGGCATCTGATGACCCCTTTAACGATCTAAGCGTATGGTCTAAGGCGCGAGGTGCAGGTGCACTTAGGGCATGTCTGAATCCACTTTTGCTAGTTTAACGACGGGGAAAATGGTCGGCGCACCCGGCACTAAAAGGGTTGTCCCTATTCTCTTAATGAGTAATGGGTGTGTTTTGGGCATAACGTGCAATAAACCAATCAGAATCTCATCTCCCATTCCCTTTAAGAGCCAGTTGCGCTTGCGCCATAACGGATTCGCTATTTACTCAGCGGAATTTACAAGAGCAAAAACTGAACACGTCTCCAGAGAGGAAATGGAGCTGCTCCTGCACGAGGTAGCCTAATTCTGATACATGTAATTACTGTCCATTATGACATGTAGGCATTTTTATGCAAAAACTAGCAAAAACACGCATTGCGCTGAGTGTATGATAGGGCCCTTAGACAGTCATCACTTTTTTTCGTTCTTGAATGAATCAACGTTTATATACGAATCAGTTCAGTGGATGATTCAGAGTTTAGTTCCTAAATGATTTGCTTGTTTTGAACGAATCAGTTGAATGAATGTTTTAACGACTCGCTCATAAAGATGATCACTTGTCACTACCTACTGGTGGAACAATGCGGCTAACTTGCGGAAAAAAAGTGAACTATTCCTTCAAAGTATTCAAGGCAAGAAATGTATTATTGTTTCACATAGTCTTATAGCATTTCTAATACATATTATCTGTTCATGAAATTTTTTGGCAGTATTCTTGAAGTAAAAATGACAATGTAAAATAAATCCATCCACTGTGTTTTTTTTTTTTTTTTTTAAATAGGAGAGGAAGGGCTGGAGAATGCCAGCATTTCAAGACAATATCAAGGGAGTTAGAGAGTTATCATCGTCATAGCATTCTCTGAATAAACTGCAAGCAGAAAGCACACAGATATGTGAGGAAACAATTCATATTCTTAAATATGTGTGCTTTGAGATCCAAAGCCAATTTCACATGGACAGATGAAATATTGATTTAAGTAGCTGAAACCCCAAAGCTGCAATAGTTTTGCTTAAAACATCACATCATTCAGTTTACCCAGTTCAAACCCTAACAAACAGACGTTTGTGTAAAGACATGGCCACAGTTTCCTTCCTGTGAGAGGCTTTAAGTTATTTATTTATTCATTTATTTTTCTTTTGCTTTATGAAATTCGCTTTATTAAAGAAATAACTAGTGGTGTGGACTGTGTGTGTTTGTGCTTGTGTTCAGTCCAGGCCAGCAGATCACCATTCGAGACCCTGGCCTACATTTTAAACCTGATTGCAAACTTCAAGACAATGTACTACTAGTAGCTAGCATCAGTGCCGTCACTCGTCTAGAGCAGGAATAAAACAGATAACAGAATACTTAAAGCTCTAGCTCATCTATCATGCATTGAAATTACAGTCAAGTCAGCGGCAGGTCACCTGAGACAGGGATTCTTTATCATCGTGGTAGAAATTTATGTGTACCACAGGATCAAACTACTATGACACTAATCCTGTCTCCATCCCAATGTAACTCTGGATATTCTATATGCATGATGAGATCAAAGACCTGCAGAGACGTTTCATTGATTGTGTGGAGGTGCTTGTGTATGTGTGTGTGAGATTCAATCTTTTGCACAAGGTTGTTTCCTTACATTATTTGATCAGTTGTAAGAAGAGTCATCAGAGAGCAATAAAACATCATAGAAAATACAATTAAAATCTGGAGGTGGGGATCAGAAAGTCACATGACGAATAAAGCCCATCACAAACAGCTTTTAAATAATAACATACAGTATATAGAAGGTGCACAGTGTCATTCACACAAACACTAAACACCATCATGGTGAGACTCAAACTGAAACATTAATTTAACAACATTAAGTCAAGTCACTAGTCAAGTCACTATTATTTGTATAGCGCTTTTAACAATGCAAATTGTGTCAAAGCATCAGCTTGATATAAAGCTTAGGTGGGGAAATAGTGTATCGAAATAGTGTCATTCTCCTCTGGCCAGACAAAATCAGCAGTTTAAATCTAGGCTGCAGCAGAGTCAGATTGTGCAAAGGACTCATCTGGTTCCTGTGGTCTCGTCCTGAAGGCCATCTAGGAGAGAGGGTCTTCACTGGGGATCAGTCTCTGGGGCTCATCTAGTTGTCCTGGTCTCCGCTGATGTTCAGGGCTATAGAGGTCATCTCTAGGTGCTGATCCACCATCTGATCTGGATATTGACTGGATCCGGGTGGCTGCAGTGTCCATCTGATCTGGATATGGACTGGATCGGGTGGCTACGGTGACCTCAGAATAAGAAAGAAACAGACTAATATTAGCGTAGATGCCACTCTTCTAATGATGTAACAAGTACATCGGGTGTTGTGGGAAGTGTTCCCGGTTCTGGTTAACCTAATTAATGCAGCCTAACAATCCTTCAACGGATTTGAATTATAGAAATGCAATAGTGCATTATGTGTAAGCCAGGTTAAAGAGATGGGACTTTAATCTAGATTTAAACTGACAGAGTGTGTCTGCTTCCCAAACAGTGTTAGGTGGATTGTTCCAGAGTTTGGGCGCTAAATAGGAAAATGATCTCCCACCCGCAGTTGATTTTGATATTCTAGGTATTATCAAGTGGCCAGAGTTTTGATATCGCAGCGGACGTGAAGGACTATAATGTGATAAAAGCTCACTCAAATACTGAGGTGCCAAATCATTCAGGGCCTTATAGGTAATTAGCAAGATCTTAAAATGTATATGATGTTTAATAGGGAGCCAGTGCAGTGTTGACAGAACCGGGCTAATGTGGTCATACTTCCTGCTTCTAATAAGAACTCTAGCTGCTGTATTTTGAACCAGCTGAAGTTTGTTTATTAAACGCACAGAGCAACCACCCAATAAAGCATTACAATAATCTAGTCTCGAGGTCATGAACGCATGAATTAATGTTTCTGCATTTGACATTGAGAGCATAGGTCGTAATTTAAAGATGAAAAAATGCAGTTTTACAAATGCTAGAAACATGTTTTTCGAAGGAAAGATGGCTATCAAAAAGTACACTAGGTTCCTAACTGATGACGAAGAATTTACAGAGCAGCCATCAAGTATTAGACAGTGATCTAGGTTATTACATGCAAAAGTTTTGTGTCCAATAATTAACGCCTCTGTTTTTTCAGAATTTAGCAGTAAGAAATTGCTAGTTATCCAGTTTTTGATATCAACTATACATTCTGTTAATTTTGCAAATTGGTATGTTTCATCGGGTCGCGAAGAAATATAGAGCTGAGTAGCATCAGCATAACAGTGAAAGCTAACACCATGTTTTCTAATGATACCTCCCAAGGGTAACATGTAAAGCGTGAAAAGGGGCCTAGTACTGAGCCTTGAGGTACTCCATACTGCACTTGTGATTGGTATGATCTTCAATCTTCATTTACTGCCACGAATTGATGGCGGTCAGATAAGTACGATTTTAACCATGCCAGTGCACTTCCTCTAATGCCAACATAATTTTCTAGTCTATTTAAACGACTGTTGTGGTCGATAGTGTCGAAAGCAGCGCTAAGATCCAGTAGCACTAAAAGAGAGATACAACCGAGATCAGATGATAAGAGCAGGTCATTTGTAACTCTAATGAGAGCAGTCTCAGTACTATGATATGGTCTAAAACCTGACTGGAAATCCTTACATATAGCATTTTTCTCTAACAAGGAACATAGTTGTGAGGATACTACCTTTTGTAATATCTTTGACAGAAAAGGGAGATTCGAGATCAATCTGTAATTAATTCTTTGGGGTCAAGTTGTGTTTTTTTTTAATGAGAGGCTTAATACCAGCCAGTTTGAAGGTTTTTGGGACATATCCCAATGGCAATGATTAGTTAATAATATTCAGAAGAGGATATATTACTTCTGGAAGCACCTCTTTTAGGAACTTAGATGGAACAAGGTCTAACATACAGGTTGTTGGTTTAGATGATTTAACAAGTTTATACAATTCTTCATTTCCAGTAGTTAATAAAGTCATTACTACTGTGCTGCTGGGTAATGTCTGCACCTGCTGATGTTATATTTGTTTGATAATTGAGCCACTGTATTTAATAAATAATTGGGGTTGTGTTTGTTTTCTTCTAAAAGAGACGTAAAGTAAGCAGATCTAGCAGTTTTTAAGGCCTTCCTGTAGGAGAGAGTATTTTCCCGCTAAGCAATACAAAATACCTCTAATTTTGTTTTTCTCCAGCTGTGTTCCATTTTCCGAGTTGCTCTCTTAGAATGTGCTCATTATACCACAGTGTTGGACTCTTTTCCTTAATCTTCCTTAAGCTTAAAGGAGTAATTGTATCTAAAGTGCTGGAAAAGAGAGTCCATAGTTTCTGTTACATCATCAAGTTGTTCTGAGCTATTGGATATGCTGAGGAACTGAGTCAATTATTTATAAAGTAGTCTTTTGTGGTCAAGGTGATGGTTCTACCATATTTGTGAAAGGAGTTTGCTTTACAGCTTTAGCTATATGGAGTATAAACACAACTACATAATGATCTGAGATATCATCGCTCTGCTGCCAAATTTCAGTGCCACTGACATCAGTTCCATGCAACAGTATTAAATCTAGAGTATGATTTCGACAATGAGTAGGTCCTGACACGTGTTGTTTAACACCAATAGAGTTAAAGGTTACACTTTATTTTGATAGTCCACTTTAGACATTCTACTAACTATAAGTAACTTTGTAACTACATGTCAACTACATGTCAACTAATTCTCATTAATTTGCAACTACATGTCTACTAACTCTCAGAGTAGACTGTTAGGGTAGGTTTAGGGTTAGTAGAATAAGTTGACATATACTTGCAAAGTTTCTGATAGTCAGTATGTTGTATGTTGTGGACCCATCAAAATAAAGTGTTAGAAGTTATTAAGCAGACAGTCTACTAATACTCTAATGACTGCTTGTTGACATGTAGTTGCAATGGTACTTACTGTTAGTAGAATGTCTAAAGTGGACTATCAAAATAAAGTGTTACCGAGTTAAATGCCTATAAATGCTGATCCCGACGAATCTTTTTCAGTATCAACATGGATATTAAAATCACCAACAATTAGGACTTTATCTGCAGCCAGCACTAACTCAGACAGAAAATCAGCAAATTCTTTAATAAAGTCTGTATGGTGCCCTGGTGGCCTGTATACAGTAGCCAGTACAAACATCATAGGGGATTTATCATTAACACTTGTTTCTTTGGATAAAGTTATATGAAGCACCATTACTCCAAACGAATTATACTTGAAATCCGACCTCTGAGAAATACTGAAAATATTGCTATAAACTGTAGCAACACCTCCCCCTTTGCCTTTTGGAAGCGGCTCATGTTTGTAACAGCAATCTTGGGGGGTAGACTCGTTTAAAGTAATGTAATCATCTGGTTTTAGCCAGGTTTCTGTCAAACAACTGTTTTTACTGTAGCATTTTCACAGTTTTTTTTACCGTCACTTTTTACAGTGTAGACTAAAAACAATATGCCTGGTCAAAATGGTTAAAAATATATGTCAAAAATGGGACATTTTAAACACTGCATTCTCCTAATAAGCACTAATATGTAGTACACTCCTATCGTTTTAGATATATTTAATCACGTAATGCACGATATATATCTTATGGCATAAAGCTGACTCTTCTTCGTGGAAATGCTCCCAGAATCTGCACGACTGAGCAAGCAGTTTTTTAAACAAAATGCATTATTGCATTATTTCAGTCTTTGGTCTTTCTAATTCTATTTACCAAACCTGCAAGCATGGCAGCATAGCACTGCTCATCACTTTAGGTCATGTTTGCAGGTAAGCATTTGAGGACATTTGATTTACTGCTACCATTAATGGTGTGTTTAGAAAGGCAGGAGACTGTAGCTGTAAACCGTGAAGAAAGATGGACAGCAAACATGGTTTTCCAAGTGATTTTCTCACCCCTGTGACTCTTCCCTCTGTGCTGTTAAAACATGCAGCTCAAATATGAAGAAATAACCAACAAAAAGATTGGAAGGGTCATGTTTGCACAAAGCTGGCCTTGGATATCTCACAACTATTGGCCTGCAGGTTGCAGCAACTTGATAATGTATTTTCAAACAATATTAGAAAAAGACTATTTATCTTGAGAGTTCTTTTTTTGCCTAAAGTAAATGCAAATTCAGGCCGTTGTGGTTTAACCAAAAATTACCTTCAACATTCCAACCAACAAAAGACATCTCCAAAATGCTCTGTCATTAAATTGGATTTATTTTTTAAAACTTAAACAGATAACATGTTACAAGCAGATTCTCATGTAATCTTTTGAATGAACTGTCGGGCCTGACTCGTGTGCTGTGCTCTGATGTAAAGTGCAAACAGAGTTTGAATCTTGGTACGTGGTTCTTTTGGATCCTGTCAAAATAAAGGCAAAATGCTACAAGTAGAGCATTCTTGCAATTCTACATAAGTGTTAAAACATTACAACTTAAGTAACTCAAAACTGGAGCTAAGACTAGAAAATGTTGGCCTCAAAACTGGGGAGAAGAGAAAGCTTTGATGTTACACATGTTAATCATCCACTTATACTCAAGTAGAGCGATTAAATGTGCCTGTCGAGTCCCGCAAGGTTTTAATCAAGCCTTTCTTCCTGTTTTTTTTACACTTTGCATTCTTAATACCTTACATACATCAACTTCATATGTGTCTAAAGTGGGTCAGCCTTTGCTTCCCAAGTCACCACCATGATGGCGAGTCAGCGCATTTATCATTGTGTTCATTATTCCCTCAACAGCATCATGGCCACAAACAATTTCTCAGAAATCCTTTTGGAGAAAAATGATTTGTGCTAATGAATTTCATCCCTGTGAAGTTTTTCACCATCTATATTCCTCAAGTTAAGTGCTTCAGTTATTCATTTGTTTAAAATGTGCGTTTGTGTATGTCAATCTCATTTAATTGTCTTGTCTTATTTTTTAGAATCCCATGCATCTTCTATTCTGCCATGTTTTGCACTCTTGCTCTGGTTTAATGCCGTGCTTACCAAAGATCAAGATATTATTCAGAATTTAAAGGAATAGTGCACCCAAAAAATGAAATCTGCTTAAACGTCACTTGCTCACTAAGGGGCCATTCACACAGAATGCATCTTTGCATCTAAAAATGGTTTTAAAAAAGTGTAGCGTAGAACGCGAGGGTCTCGACACGTGCTTTTGAGACGTGATGCAATAACAACATTAACAGAAATAAATAAATAAAACAGGCAAACAGCGGAATTTAACAAGTTGTGATAATCGCTTGAAGAAATGCTATATAATTCAGCCCCAGCTGTACTAACACAGCCACTATGAGTGCCTCCTCTGCCATGCTGCCGTCAAATAAAACAGTTGTCATGCCAACTTGCTACTGTAAACAGAAGCTCGCAATGCTTGCCCTACCTCCGAGTTCTTCTGATTGGCCCACTGCTTTGGAACTGACATTGATGAGCGGTGCTGCGTATAAAAGTTTCTTTTAACTTGGCATGGCGTCTTAAAAACGCAGTTTTCATATACGAGGCGCTGCAAAAGATGCGAGATGCGAGCGTAACGGTCATACACATCTGTCAAGCGCGTTTACATAGAAAAACTATGGAAAAGTAGTGCATAGGAATGGAAAAACACATTCTGTGTGAATGGCCCCTAATGGATCCTCTGCAGTGAATGGGTGCCATCAGAATGAGAGTCCAAAAAGCTAATAATAATAATAATAATAATAATAATTAAAAAAATCACAATAATCCACAAGTACAACTTGTGAAGTGAAAATCTGCATGTTTGTAAGAAACAAGTCCATCATTAATGTGTTTTAAACCTTCACTTTCAGCCTAAATATCACTCCATAATCTACACCAATTTTACCTTTAGGGGTATAACAGATTGTCACTGTAATTGTACCCTCAAAGGGACACTTTTGTACCTTCTTTACCCCTAAAGGGTGCATATTAGTACCATAAGAGTACATATTACTATTTTAAAGGGGTCATCGGATGCAAAATTCACTTTTACGTGTTGTTTGAACATAAATGTGTGTTGGCAGTGTTTGTACACATCCACCCTATAATAATAAAAATCCACTTGTTTTTTCTTTATCCCTATAAATAATATATCAAATCAAGCCGTTCTCAGCTTCTTGGCTGTGTGACGTCACACAGACCCAGGCCCCTCCCACGATTGTTGATTGACACTAGCGTTTTACCTTAGACCCGCCCTGAGTGAGCTGTCATCAGTCCTACATTGTTTCGACGCCGGAGCTGGAGTAGACAAGAATGACTCCTAAGCGATTGTGGTGTTTTGTTGTTGGATGTAATAATGAACATAGCAGTTGTCTGAGCCGCTGAAGACGCAGTGGATTACTTTGGTTTTTGAAGGGACTGTGCCCCTGATCTACCTAAATGTGTTTATGTTCGAGCAAATCATTCGTGATCCATCCTCACCTATAGAAGAAGTGAGTATAAGGTTATTTTATGAATCTTTGCAAATCGCCTTTCCTAATAATGTGCATGCTAGCAAGTCACGAGGCTAAAGTAAACAGCCTCATGAGAACGGCTAGTCACCCCATGGAAGAGAGGGGCGGGGTGAGCAGAGCTCATCAGCATTTAAAGAAACATGCACTAAAACGGCTTGCTGTGTGCAGAGCTGTTTTTGACAGGGTAAAAAGGTGTTTTACACTACCGTTGAGAAATTTTAACCAAAGTATGTTATAGACTTTTCATTAAGACCCTAAAGAATCACATCAACTCCAATGAACCCTTTAAGTGCAAATATTACTATTCAAAAGTACCCTTTAGGTGTAAAGAAGGTACAAAGGTGTCCTTTGAGGGTACTGCCCCAGTGACAAGCTGTTCCCCTAAGAGGTACAATCAATTTTTGCACATTTGTTTTTCTGCATAATAACCTGTGAAAGTTGTCCTTTCACATCAAAATCCACCAACATATTTGGTTTTGCTTGTAAATTGTGCTTGATCTGTGCATATTTCTCTCTTGATTCTTTTTTTTTTTTTGGGAACTATTCCAAAGTCAAAAACCAAATATGTTAAGACAATTTCTAAAAAAGGAGTATTGGATTGGACCGGTCTTGTCAGGTTAAGCAACACAATGTCATGGCAGTTTGTACACTTTTTCACTGTAACTTTTTCTAAGTTTTGGTTACTTATGCACAGTGATGGTTATGGTTAGGGGTGCACTTTCATGCTTACTTAAAAAAAAAAAAAAGCTTGTGTGTAATTACATCATAAAAATGCATATGGAAACGCCACATCATAAAATAGTTGTTTTCCTGTGAGATCGGGTTGGGATAGCTGGTTCATATTGATTTAACTATTGTTTTTTTTCCCCACACCACTTAGTCTAAAAACCTAAAAAAAAAGAGTCAAAACAGCATTGAAAATTATTATTCATGTCAGTCCACTGATGTTTACCGTTCAAACCCCATGGAGAGGAGTAGATTAGTTCCATCACATACTTGAGAGGTTTTGAAGGAGTATTTTCTGAAAGGCTAACACTCTCCGATCTATCGGTGAAGCCTGGCTCACTAAGTCCTGCACCTCAGGAGGATTGCCTTTGAAAAGCTAAAGTAGGAATATCTATTTAGGGCACATAAAACCACTGATCCATTTTTACTCTTTCTCCTTCTCTCCTATTGGTCACGAAATATTTTCCCACTCCACACTCTTACTATTAAACTGTTTACTTTCGTGTTAAGGGAGTTGCTGCATAATTCATTGAGCGGATATTAGTCTCACTGATTACATTCCAGTCGCACATTTTTAGATATGTATTGGAGAAGCTTTAAACCCCCTAGAGTGTGTTCAACAGATGAACGTGCCATTTCCTCGACACAGCACCTTCTTTCGCTTCAACCTTCATCTTGGCTTTGTAAAGTGACCTTAAGTAAGTATCAACCTTTCCTGACACTAACATGACGTCGCTCAATAGAGTTTTTTTTTTCTACAAACGAAGGCTGAATTCAGACAGCAGACCTGCCCAAAGCTTTTCAAAGCAGACACATTCTCCAAGGCACCATGAGCTGCCTGACAGGTTATCAAAATGTGTCTAAGATGATTTAATCCTCCCCTCACAATCTTGTCGAAATACGAGAAGAATATTTCAGTTTCCATATTATGATGTTCTAAACTGTTATGAACTTTTTCCTCAAACACCTTTTTAACCTCTATTAAATTCAAAGTAATCTCTACCAATCAGTCACTGATGAGCAGCCAATTAATTAAAATAGTAGTCAATTAAGAATCTAGGGGTGGCCAGATGTGGTTCTTCATCCCATGTTATGCACCGATCGAATGAGGTTGTGAAAATAATTTGATGACATGCTTGATAAAAATGAAAGTTGAGAGTTAGATACCAGCAAAAAAGAACTTCCTTTTGAGTTATTCAATACATCTTATTCTTTATATGTTTATGCACTTCATCTATTGTTTTTTTTCCCTGTGGTGGTAATGATTTGAGCCATTTTTGTAACATATATTTGTAATCCTTAAAATAATTTTTTCATTTGTTCTTCACGCAAAACTATATATTCAGGTCTCATTCAATAAGAAATCTGCTGTCATTTATCCTGCAACCGCTTTATTTATTAGAGTCTAATATTGAACAATAATTCAGTGTATGATTTATATAATATGCATTCAGGTACTATGACTACAGAGATCTGACAGGCTTTTTAAATGATTTGACTGAAAAAAATTAATTTCACAATGTGTTGCTTTTTAAATTCATCTTTCAGTATTTATATAATTATCTAACTATACTCTGTTTGATGAACGCAGATACACAACTGCCTTACTTTGCAGTCCTAAACTAATATTTAAGTTAAAACCATTTATAAAAATTGAAACTCTGAAGATGTTTTATGATACATACATTTTTCAAACATTTATACAAGACTCATAACACAGAATCAACTCTGTTTTCCAAAAATGTAGAAGTAATATCTTATATGTTGTTAAAAGTATGTATCTGTCTTTATAGAGATATCATTCATCTTACATATAATGTTTTTTATGTTTGCACCCACACAGTAATTTTTTTAAGTTTCGGTAGAGATAACCCTTCACACGGTTTATTATAATTTTTTTTTTAATAATCTGCAGTTTCAAGGCTTTCGACCTGGATGTCTAAATAAATTTACTTAGCAATTTATCCAAATGAGTAAAGTATTTTCTGGGGAATAAAAAATCCTAAATTGTATATCCAGCACACTTACGCATGTGTAGTCTCATATTTACTGTTAAAAAGAAGGGAAAACTATGATGAATAGCGATGATGAATAAACCTAAAAACAAGTAAAAATTGCAATATAATTGTGGACTCAGTGTGAAGCTTTCATTCCAAATAGACAGTCTTAAAATTATGCAGATCCTTGAAAAGCACATCTTTCTCTAATCATATTGAATCTGTCTGATGGAAATCATGGACGGCACACATTGATCCCTCATCATGTCTCTGTGACATTTACTCAATTAAAGGCAAACTACTCTTCGACATCCAGCATTGCTCGGCAGTTTGGCAAATGACTTAGCCTATGCATCACACAACATGACTAATGAATCACTAACAAACTTGATTCTGTGGGCAGATCTTTTCACATTTAAAGACATAATTGAGTTGGTGATGGTAGTAATTATAGGGCTGGGACTTGTTTGACAACTGCGTATTCAGGCTTAAAACATTAAGACTCTGATTCTGTAAAAATAAGAGATTGAGGACTTTCTGCATTCATCTGCCTACATGTTTTATTATGCTCATGTCATGAGTTTAACTTCAAATTGATGAGCCCAAACTCGGGGGCTCGTGCATCAAGTTCTGTGTCCACCAACTCCAGATCATTAAAAGTCATTATTAAAAGAGAGGGAAAAAATAGAGAAAGAGAGAATGGAGGAGGAACAGGCTTCCATAACTGCATCCTTTGGTAAAGTTCTTGTATAAAATGCAATAATGGTGATAGACAGGGACATTAATAGACTTTCATCCAAACTGGAGCACAGGCCCCCCAACAAAAAATATCCCAATATTTGATACTTTTTTTTTTTTTTAGATGTGGATACATTTGGCTTTGCAGTACAGAGTGGAGCTGCTTCATTACTAAACAAATGATAAAAGGCATTAGCAATTTTGTTTCTTGCAATGGATTGAATGCAAATATCTCATTCATGCTCTTTTTGTTTTCTGTCTCATATCCTGTTACTATTTCTGTGTGAGAAACCACTGTAAACAACTGAGCTGTCCAATTAATCAAAATTAATCACAGACCTTTATGCAAACCCATTTGACCAATTAAATCAAAAGTGTGACTAATCTGAAAATCTGCCATTGCTAATTTAGATTGTAAATTGTTAAAAGAAAATCCACATGAAATGATTGTTGAAATGTTACAAGGGAAATGATTCTCAGGTCTGTATACGGTAATCTTCACCGTGAGACAAGGATTTGTCAGTCATTTTTTACTGGGGCACAGTGGTGTTTTTCAGTGACTCTTTCTGCGGGTTACATCACCAGCAGGTAGCGACAAGTGACAAGTCTTTATGAGTGAGTCACTACACCATTCATTTATTAATTCATTTAAAAAACACTGATTCACTCAAGTAATGAAACAAGCTGCTGTATTAATAAGTAAATAATTTGAATCAGATGTGTTTATTAAATTACTCATTCAGGAGAGAAACTTTGCTACTGTGTTGCTTGGAGGCAGAGAGGTCATATCCAAATCTGCATACTTCGCTTATGACCTTATGTAGCTCCACCCCTCTTTATCACTGTGCTCTTTGTCTTCCACAGTGTGAAGGTAAGATCATACAAATTTATGACTGAACTGCCTGCTTTAAAATCTTCCTAGTCTACTGACATTTGTTATGAAATCTGCTTCAAACATTGCAATGCTCATGATAACTTTCATTAATGCTACAATAAGTAAGTCCACTTCACCAGCTAATTACTCTAATAACAGTAATGCTATAGAGCTTAAAAAACAGAAGGTCAAATATGGCTGCACACTTGTTTTTCTGATGCATAAAGTCTAGGAGAAAAAGCAGTATGTGTTAAGAGTAGTATGTCTGAATTCAGTGTATTTATAAAACAGAATGACCTACTACATCCGAAATTCTAAAGTGTGCATTGGATCAATCAATCAATAGACAAAGTAACTGGCAATACTGCTTCCAAAATGCTTCTAAATTGCTTTGCTAGATACTGTTATATTTTAATAATCATTATCACACTTGCCGTTGATTGAATAGTGACACTCTTGGTCCTTTGAACATTTTGCTATTATTTTCTCACCCACATCATGTCATTCCTAAACCAGCTTAACATCTTTTGGGAGCCACTTAAAGACAGTCCTGCGGGAACAACAGGAGGATAAATAAAGGATTACAGAATCAAAATTTTGGGGTAAACTGATCAAATATCATTGATATTTGTTAACCATAAACTCAATTTCAATTTAAAGTGTTAAAGTGGGCTTTTTACACAAAATAATAACAATAAACAATAAAAATAGTGTTAAAATTATGTGCTAAATAAGTGTTGGATGTAACAATGATGTACATAATGGAAAACTCTAATTATTGCAGATGGACGAGACAAAATGAAAGAATGCAGTAGCAAATACTGTACAACATCAGACCATTACTCTCATAGTAGACCTTTGTGTGGCAGGGGATTTGAGATATGAGAACCAGGAAAAGCTTTCATATATCAGAGGAAATGTCTCTCTAAGGTGGGGACAGCATGCTGAAGACTAAACCATTTTTCATAGCTCACCAATATCTCTGTCAAATATCAGACTCTCCTTTCCTGTCTTGACTGAAACACATCCACTAAGACTTTGGTGTATGTTTAGTGCTATTTTTTAATACTATGTTATAGTTTTGTCGCTGCTCCAACTAATGAGCAAAGAAGTGCACTTGGAAAAACTCTTTGGCCTTGATTTTATGTATATTTGACAAAGACCAGCTTTAAGACTTTGTTATGCATGCTTTGTGCAAAGTCAGGAACTTTTAAGGTTAAATAGATTAAATTTCACATTACAAGATAGTATTCACTGATTGTGGAACATTTTGTAACTTACTAGTGTATGATCAGAACAAGTCAGACAAATTTAAGATTCGATCAGAACACCGAAACATGAGGAGCCGAAATTCCAGAGAGGCCCCAAGAAAACAGGACGTCATAAATCAGATTCCAAGCTCCAACCGTCTGAAGACAGCCTAACCAACAAGCCTCTTTCACAGAACAGCTCGCAACATTAAGACAAAGAATACTTATTGGTAAGTACAATGCCGGAAGGAGATTGTCAAATTTGGGACAAGTAATCAAGACTGATGGTCAAAGAGATGGCCATCACATGCGTTCCACGGACGCTGCTTTTTAGCGCTCTTTGAGTGTGCTCTGGCCTACAGGCTAGTTGCTACTTAACACCACGATGAAAAGAAAAACCACCTAGTCTCGTTATATCCTTTCTTTCTTTTATTTTAGTTTCTTTTCTGTTGCGAGTTTCGTGTTCCCAGTTTAAGTTTTGCCCCCACACCTTGTCTCCGAGTTCTACTCGAGCCTGTGACCGCCTCAAAACTTCTACCAGCCACAACTCTGCATCTTCAGCCAACGCCCCAGACATCACTTCAACGACTACTGAACTTCCAGCCAATCACCAACTCGGGAAAACCCCTTTTCCTGCAACCATGACGACAGAAGGGAATCCCTGTAACACAAAGGGAACGCAAGCAAGTAACCTCCCAGATTCTAACTGAGCTGGTGCATTTAATATAAATTTTAGCCTCATTGAGGAACTCATTGGGAGGGTTAATTAAGTGACTAAGTGGTTGTTCAGGTCTATGCAATAGCACATATTGCTATAAACTTTCACATTCTCATTCTCTAAACTCATCCTTTCTCTCTTTCTGCAACGTGTGAAAGTGTTAGATTAGTTTATGTCTTATTTATATTGAAAAGAGAAGTATCTTATGTTTTGTGCTTACAAGTTAATGACTTAATCTGCCGATCTTGTTACTGTGCGTGTTAATTGTGTTTTCACTATATTTTGGATTTTAATATCCAATGCAGAGTTGATGTTATATGGCTCGTTCAGTGAATCGCCGACTGACTCCGTGATCAGCCGCAAAACGGTGATTCCGTTCAAATTCCCTATAAAATCATAAATGATTCCCTTTGAGCTAAATTAAATTATTTACATATTAAACCCTACACTAGGTAGGAGAACCTCCACTGGTATCATTGTCTCAATACAATTGAAGCTGCATTACAGATCTTTGGCTTCTCTATTGCCCTCTGTGGTTGAAAAAAAAAAAAAACACAAACAGAGTTTTGCTCAATAATGTAATTTTGTTAATTTACATCCCAAAACTTTCATAGTGCACATTTAATAAACTATTTGGACAGTATCATCCTTTACTGAAACAGGAAGTTCACTTCAGTTAAGTTGCAGAACTGGACATCACATTTTGCCTCAAGACAACATCTCTAAAAGTGTGCTAAGGAAGACATTTGGACTTTCAAAATTTGATCTGTCTTCTCAGATGATGAGTGACAAACTGTGGCAGGAAGTGAACTAACTCTCATCCTGGGTTGTCATGGAGAATACACTTTCTTTTAATATGGAGCTACAGGGCTAATAGTTAGACTAAACTCTGATATAGCAAAATTTGACAGAGGACCAACTTGCTGACAGCATCCTTTTTTTCCTCTCTCAAAGTCTTCTGACTGATTTAGTCTATCTCTGCCATTTTGTCACTGCTGTGTTGAATCTCTCTCACTCTGGCTATGGCTGCATGGTCTCTTGCGTTCTCCTCAGTGGACCTTCTCCAAAGGTTGTGCTGAGACACGCATAATGACCTCCTTTGGGATTTTGGAATCTGTCCATAATGTCTATCTGTTGGCCTATAATAGGGACCCACGTTCTCATGTGTAACAGAAAAAAAAAAAAACACTTGACTTGTGCAGAGTGCTGCCTTGCCTGTGTAAAATCCCAGTCATGCCACCACAGCGGCTGGAGGATTCAGATGAAGAGAGATCATTATGTGCAATCTTGTTCCATTAGAGCCTTCTTCAAAATGGATGGCTAGCAGAGACAGTTTCTGACATCCCTGCTGTCAAAGGCAGATCTGGAACACAAAGCAAGGGTTCTCAGAATACCTACAGTACAAAAAAAATAGATGCGTGTTGAACATAAAGAAAAAAAAATAATAATAATTGAAGGCAGCAGTTTGGATGTTTTTCTTTTCCTGTTGCATTTATTTATTAAATTACTTTAAGAAAATGTTTTGACTGAATTCAAAATGGCAAGATGCAATTACTTAAAATCTGGCATCATTATGACAGATTAAGTAACTAAGCTTTGTATGCAGATAATGTATTTCCCTGTTATTTCCATATTTTAAAGATTCTGCCTAAATATTAAATATTATGCATTTAATATCATGTAGTTTAGAAGAAATGTACATGAGTACAGTGTTTGCAGGGCCGTCCCTGGCTGACGCGGTGCCCAGTGAGAGGTAGGGAGCGGGGGTCCCCCTCGGTCCGTTCACGATTGCGTTTTGGTCCGTTCACGATCGCGTTCCGGGGGAGGGAGGTGGGATTAGGGTAAAAAAAAAACATGCAGGTCAAAACATCACACGTCAAAAAGATACTAAAACATGACAAAAACAACAACAGTGTAAACATTAAAACAGTGCAACCACATAAATTATTCATGACTTAGTGCATGCTGGGGAAAGGGCAATTGGGACTGAACCACAAAACCTTTATTCTTTTTTTTCTGTCAGGCCTATTAAAAAAAAAAAAGAAGAAGAATTGCATCAGTCCAAATAACTTGCTGTTAAGTTTAACTTAAGTTTAGAATGAAAGGTGCACAGAGTGGCCTGGAAGCTTACTTCAGAATACTTGATCTATGAATGCTTTCTCGACAGTGTAACATAAGAAATGGGATTCTCAGTGGCGTCAACAGATTTGTATATTTAACTTCATTCAACTTCTGTTGTGCCTCTGGCCTGACAGATTTTTCTTTTTGCCAAACTCAGAGCATGCATGCAGAAAAAAATAAATAAAAACGCTAAGGTCTCGGGAAGAAAAAGGCCAACTCAACTTTTTATCCTGGAGCGACTTATAATGATCTGAGAGCTTGCTTAAAATGCAAATGTGAGGTTGGTCTTAAGCTTTCAAAGGTCAGAAATGAATGAGGTGCTTTTATAAAACTCAGTGTGACTCACTGTGCCTTGGGAGCACATACCTGATCATTAATTCAAGCTCACATGGAGTCATTACAGTCACTCCTGATGAAATCCAGGGTCCTCTTACTGATCTCTGTGCACTTCTCCCTTGATTAAAAACAAATCTAACAAAGTCATTGGAATCTATTACAATCATGTCTGCCTGTCAACTATTTGGCATCCCCCACTGATGTCTACGCAGATTGGTATATTTTCAATTATGCTAATACAATCATCTCGTTTGGATAACATTAT
The DNA here is from genome assembly GCA_036784905.1 of Acrossocheilus fasciatus. Taxonomy (NCBI): domain Eukaryota; kingdom Metazoa; phylum Chordata; class Actinopteri; order Cypriniformes; family Cyprinidae; genus Acrossocheilus; species Acrossocheilus fasciatus. Next base: position 26,451,328 of record CM071946.1, on the reverse strand, counting down.
TACAGCACTGTGACATTACACTACACTGTCAGCTTATCATATTTGCGATTACATCTTAATTTCTTTACGAAATTAAAGAGGACAGTGGCTAAATTACCTTTTCAAACATTAATGCACATAATCATTTCTCTGGCTATTATTAATAACAATAATTATTTTTTTTTAAAGAAAAAAGAAACATTATAAGACTTTAAACATGTTAAAATGATAAGTAGCTGCAAGAGGACCGAAGACACTTTGAAGAAATACAGAGCACATGCCCTGAAATGAGTGGGATGAGGTCAGGTCATTGACAGGAATATAAAATCATCTCTCTCATATGCAATAAGGCTCTATAATTGGAATTTCATCTACTTTTCTACTCTAACAAGTGAACAAAGCATTTCGGAAATCTAAGAGTCAGATATAGCAAACTATGATCTTTTAAACTTTAATGAGCTTTAATGAGCTCAAACTCATGAGCTTGGTGCTCGGTGAAATACGGTACAACATAAATCCCAGTTTTGAAACTTGGATTTTGAAATTCTTTCTTCACATCCATGATAGGCAGCACTATCTTTGATTCAGTTCACTGCTCGCATGTTTTCTGCCTCATGCCATTTACAGAGTGAAAAGAACGATCTTCTAATCTTAGCCCTGTTGTTTTATGTTCTCTGCCTAGTTAACTCAAGGAATAAATGAACTGGTTTCAAACTCAATGTCCACATGCCTTCTGAGGATTCCGCTACACCAGTAATTGCTGTCAGGATCTGACCACAAGTTTCTTTAGGAAATTTACTTTGTTATTATATACCACCAGGTTTTCATAATCTTTACATTCTCAAAGGCTACATGCAAAAACATACTTTACAATGCAACTGGTGTAGTCCAATTTAAACAAATGACTCTTATGAGTGGTTCTTTTTTGTGGATCAGAACATACCAACCCGATTGCATTAGGAAACAGGACTGTTTTACATTTGAATTCACATGAACAAAAAACTTTAATTATTTTACAAATTTAAGTTTAAAATTTTAACTGGTTTCCAAACAAACATGTTCTTTTCTCTTTTTAGTTTTTTGGTCACATGTAAGTATGAGCAGCTCTTTTAAGCTGAGGATACTTCTCTCCTCTTCTCCACTAAGTAGGTAACAGAGATATTGAATTTATAATCCATACTGTTAGAATTTTTTAAATTATTACTTGGTTTTATAAAGCTATCCCATGACTTTATATCACTTTTTTTTTTCTTTTAAGATTGTGAAGGGCTCACATACTGTCCATTTTTTGCTACTTTTGGCCATCGTGAACGTAATTGTTTTTACATTAACAACTGGACACACTGTAATTCTAAACTCAGTTGTGTATTTCAGATGCATCACATCCCACAACCTCATCTGCAGATAAACCTTCACTCAGTCACACCATAATGATGGACTTAAAGGCATATGAAGATATTTCACTGGAACTTGGTCTTCATCACATCTATTTTTTGTTTTTATTTATTTTATTTTATTTTGGTTTTATTGTATTATTTTTTTACTTTGTGTATTTATTCATGTTCATTGTCATTTTTTAATGTATTCAGCTATTAACTCTGGTTAAGAGCACTGACATTTTTGCTACAATATTACATGGCAATAAAAAAGTGCCCAATCCACACAACATTGTTCATGTTGTTGTTTTAACTTAAAACCCTAATAGGCTACACTTATCTATATATAGCCTACCCAGTATATATTAGGGGTGCGAGGGATCGTAGATGATCTGTGATCCATACGGACCAGTCCCTATGGTTCGGCACGCATGTGATTCGCGGATTAACTGATAAATTCAACCAGTATAGACTGAAAGTTATTATCTGCACCTGTTTTGTCTTGCCAAACTACACATTCAAGCAATTTCAGACTATTATATAGTATATACTATAATATAGTTACGTGAAAATACCCGTTTTGGAAAGTATTCTGGTAAACACAGTAGGTTATGTCCTTGTCTTAAGTTAACATATACAGCTGAGAAAGAAACCGAATGTGTGTCAGGTCCGTGCATTTAGACTAGGTTCACACTGCAGGCTAAAGTGGCCCAAATCCGACTTTTTGCCCAAATGTGACCCATATCTGATTTTCTTATGACAGTCTGAACAGCAAAAATCCAATTTTTTCAAATCAGGCCCAGGCCACTTTCATATGTGGTCCTAAATCGGATACATATCCGATGTTTTGCAATGCGACTTCTGTCTGAACGGCCATGTCGCATTTCATGCGTTTTTTACGTCATTGAAATGCATCAGACGTCACAATTCTGCGCTGGAGGAAATCGTGGTTTCCTTCTTCTTAATATTCTTCTTCTTATCACTTCGTTATTTAGGCTCCGATTGCACATTAACTTAAAAATTGCTAAACACGTGCTAACATGAGTAGCATCCATTTTTATTTCTGCAAACACAGTGCGCTGCATCTGACGTCACGTCTTCTTCTGCGCATGCGGGTCACTTCAGGGCCGTATACGGTTCACACATGAGACTGATGGCAGTCGCATTTAAATGACAATGTGAACAACAGCGCAAAAAAATTGGATTTCAGCAAAAAATCCGATCTGAGCATTAAGACTTGCAGTGTGAACTAAGCCTTAGTCTTAAAGAGACAGCAGCCTAGAAATACCTACTTCTGTCTTGTCTGCCAATCAAACGACATCACAGCTTTAACAAAGATTAATCTGTATTTAACTTATGCAGTAAGAATTGTGTTGTTTTACACTTAATTATTACTTTTCTGGGTCCCACTTTATATTAGGTGGCCTTAGCTACTATGTACTTACATTTAAATCAATAATTTGGTACAATGTACTTATTGTGTACATACATGTTCTTACATTGTACTTATATTGTTAATAATACCTTTATGTAATTACATCTGTAATTAATTTCTATAATTACATTTATAATTACACTGTTGACCCAACCCTTACACCTAAACCCACCCTTAAACCTACCCACACCACCAAACCTGTCCCTAACCTTACCCGTATCCCACCTTAATAGCAGCAAAAGTGTTTTGAAATACAATATGAATACAGTAAGTACATTGTACTTGATGTAAATACATAGTAGTTAAGGCCACCTAATATAAAGTGTGACCCATTTCTGCACCTGAATACTACTGTTACTGTCTTTATATAATTTTATGTTGGCTGTTCATCTATGCTCGTAATTTGTACAATTGTTCTTGTTATATTACTGACTTTAATAGTTAAGCTAGTAGTTTCTGCTGGGGTATAGAAGTATTTAAAAGCTCACTTTAGTAATAAATGAAAAGTACATTTTATTTTATTTTTTTTTGCGCTGGTCCGAAAAATGATCCAATCCGTGATTCAAAATTCGTAGTATGATCTGATCCATGAGTTTTGTGATCCGTTGCACCACTAGTATATATCTACTAGTTATACATGTTTATGCCATGGTCTGTCTGAATACTCGATTCTGATTGGCTGGCAGGTGTTGATTAAATTCGTTGAACTGCACATAGTTCCAGGTCAGTTTAATCACGTTCTATATTAATGTGCTTCCTTTAAACATTGGTAACCATAGTAACATACAGTTACAGTTGAATAGTAATACAGACAAAAATAACCGTCATTTTTATTGTTTCGGTCAAATATTACAGCACAAATATTATTAACATATTTAATATGTGAATGCTGGGAAATGACCATGGCATAAACTGGATAATCAACGGTTAGCTGTGCATTAAATGATTTGAATGCACTTTGCGGAGGCATGTTCTTCCTACCAATGTCTTTTTGTCTCTTTTTAGTTTAACAGAATATGTAAGTGTGACCAGCTCTGTTCAGTTAAAGATACTTATCTCCTCTTCACCACCAAGTAAGTAACAAAGATAGAATTTATGTGAGATGATGATGATGATTATTACTATTATTATTACTTGGGTTTATGCATAAACATTCACCGCTATCCCATGACTTTATATCACTTTTCTCTTTTAACATACTACTTTTGAGCTTCATAAACAATTGCTTTAAACAAATGGAAGGAGACACATTGTAACTCTAAACTCAACTGTTCATTTCAGATGCTGTCACATCCTACAACCTCATCATCTGCAGAGAGAAACTGCCACTCTATCACACCAAAATATGCTTAATGATGGAGTTTCAGGCATCATAGAGGCATTTTCAGGCATTCCATTTCACTGGCACTTGGTCTTCATCACTCTATTGTCTGTTTCTATTTTGTTTTACTTTAAGTATTTATGTTCAATGTCAATTGTCATTTATTAATGTATTCTGCTAATAACTGTTGTTAGAGCACTGTCATTTGTGTTACAAAAATAGATAAATAAATAAAAGTATCTAACTGACATGTTATTGTTGTTGTTTTATTATGTAAAAACCCTAACAGATTTTACAAGATAATATAAGACCAGGTAGATACAGTGGTAAAAAACTATATTAATAAATCATATATACAAATAATATTAATAATACTATTAAAGATATTGTTACGGTGCACACAGCAGGGAGGGACGAGGAACACGGACACGAGGAGTAACTTCAAAATAATAGTCTTTAATGAGGACATCAGGACAGGGCAAGACAAGGCAAGGTTCACACAGACAGGAACACCGGGGAATAATGAGTAGACCAGACAAAAGCTAACTAAACAGGCAGGAACTAAATACACATGACAATTACTGATAATGACTAAAACACAGCTGGACAAGACTTAACTAATAATCACACTTAACAAGGACAGGAACAAGACCAAATATGGACACAAGAGGCGGGAACACATGACACACACGACAGAGGACGTAACAGATATAAATATACTAATGTACTAATATTAATGAAAATAAACTATCATTAAAAAGACTATTAAGGTCCTATATAGCATTTTCAAAGCATGGTTCTTTATGGAACCCTATAAAAAGGGTTCTATTTAGCACCAAAAAAGGTTCTGCTATTGTTACAAGCTGAAGAACCCTTTTCTAGTACTGTTTAGAACCATTTTTCTTAAGAGTGCAGTCATAAGAGTCCATTTTTTGAAACTGAGATTTACACGTCATCTGAATAAATAAGCTTTCCATTGATGTATGGTTTGTTAGGATAGGAGATTATTTGGCGGAGATGCAACAATTAGAAAATCTAAATATTGAGAAAATTTAAAGTTGTCTAAATGAAGTTCTTAGCAATGCATATTACTAATCAAAAAATTAAGTTTTGATATATTTACAGACATTTACAAAATATCTTCATGAAACATGATGTTTACTTAATAATGATTTTTGACATCAAAGAAAAATCAATAATTTTGACCCATGCAATGTAGTTTTGGCTATTGCTACAAATTTACCCGTGCTACAGGTTTTGTAGTACAGATTGCAACTTACAGTGACTTGTTTCATGAATAAATGACTTTTTATGAGCATTTTTAGACAATCAAAAACCTACAGTGCAACCACTGTAGCAAGATTCCCAAAAATAACAATTCTTAGCGTTGGTTTTCAAAAAGATGATTTACCAGTTTAAATTGGTATGAAACACTGCCAAACATATTATATGTCCAGCAATATACTCAAATGAATCAGAATTGGACTCAAACTGAAGGGGATGCAGTTCAGTTTATCTATACACAATCCAAATGGAGAGGATTACTTTGAAATACCTTTTCACATACTTAAGAAAGAAAAAATGTAGTATTTATTTTTTCATCTACAAACCAGCTAAGCTTACAAACAGTGACATGCACAAAATGGAACTCTGAGAAGCACTGTGATCATTTCTAACAATAACATTCATTCTGGGTAATCTGAATACATCTCGTCCACAGACTGAAATGATCTGAACACTGAATTACGCTCTCATCTATATACACAACAAATGTACACCTTGGTCCAAAACAATGGCCTTGGGAAGCCCAGAACCTTGCATGCTGTGATTAAATGATGAATTACTCCCCAGAACCTACAGAGTCAGGAAATGCAGAATAGTTATCTCCTGAGGCAAAGTAAACATGATTTTTTAGTCAGCAGAACTAAAATAAACATTTTGTAATGCAACACTTTACATTCCATTACGGCAGAGCAACATTGTGTCTGATTCAATCATAAACATGTTGATATAACCACTACCTGCCAGAGGTTAGGAAGTTAATATGAGGAGACAGCACGGTACAAATTAGATGAACCTTGAAAGTTAAAGGGGAACTACTACACAGACTGACAGTCTAATTCTGTTGTATCCGATAAATGTAAAGCCATTAAATTATAAATTGTTTTGAGGTATGCTCAGATCACAGCAGTGCATCTCGCAATACTTTCCAGCAATGGTGTTCCTCATAGCCTGCGCATAAACTACGATTTACAACTCATAAATCAACTCTTTTAATGAATCTTTAAAAAAAAAATGCACTTATACATATTTTTCTGGTGAATCTTTTTTTTTTAAAGACCTTACTGCATCCAAAAGAGTAGCATACCTACTCAGTATAATAATATGGCATGGAAATTGTTTTAAATTAAATAAAGGAGACCAAATGCATTTTTTTACATGCTCAAAGGAGTTGATTATGTGAGAAATCATCACCTCAAATGTCAAAATCAAAAGCCAATAACCCATTCAAGATTATTGAAGATTATATAGATTATCCTAGAATGTATCTGACTGTGATAAACTTAGCATGCCAACAACATCATACCGTAGGAAATTTGTTAAAAATGTCATATCCCTGTTATTTGTTTCCTGAATGTTTGGTCTTGAGTTCTTCCTTTTCCATTAAAAAGTTTGAAAACTTCAAATTGAATTGGTCATCACAAGAGGGTTATTATTCTCTCAATTAAAGTCCAGCACTAATAGTTAAATAGCTCCTTTCACAGAAATGGATTGATTTAATGACTCACCCTTCAAACTCTCAGCCAACTCCGTAATGTTTTGTGGGTGGCAAAGTGACAGCTTTTGTTTTCACTTTCTGCCACCAAATAATGTGAATCAAACACACTAACACTGGAGATGTTTTCTTCAGTAGGTGGATTTGAGTGATTACATGGAAGTAACATAAAGTAATTATTTTTCATCAAGACCAGCATCATTAAAGCGATCTTCAGTATTACACAATACCATTAGCACCTCATTATCATACTGAAACGCTGTCCTTGTTAATTGCTGTTATTCATTTAAATGTTGTTCAAATTAGTAGGTAGTACTTTATTTTACAGTACATGTCCTTCCCTGGTACATACATGGTAAATATCTTATACTTACAGGCAAATGAGTGCATGGTAACACAAAGTACTTACCTGAAGTATATGTGCATCGGACTGTAAAATAAAGTGCACCATTTTACATGAACATTAAACAGGAATTACCTATTCTTCAAACTTTGTAAGCACTGTTGTGGAGAGCAACTGAACATTAACACACACTTGTACAGTGGTGTGAAAAAGTGTTGGCCCCCTTCCTGATTTTTAAATTTTTTGCATGTTTGTCACACTTTAATGTTTCAGATCATCAAACAAATTTAAATATTAATCAAAGATAACACAAGTAAACACAACATGCAGTTTTTAAATGAAGTTTTTTATTATGAAGGGAAAACAAAATCCAAACCCACACGGCCCTGTATGAAAAAATGCTTTCCCCCTCCTATTAAATCATGAAAGAACTGTGATTAACCACATTATTTTAGAAAGCTGAGTTAAATTTCACTAGCCAAACCCAGGCCTGATTACTGCCAGACCTGTTGAATCAAGAAATCACTTAAATAGAACCTGTCTGACAAAGTGAAGCATGTTTAAAGAGCAGCACATCATTCCGCGATCTTAAGAAATTCATAAACAGATGAGAAACAAAATAGTTTACATGTATCAGTCTGGAAAGGGTTATAAAGCCATTTCTAAGGCTTTGGGACTCCAGAAAACCATGGTCAGAGCCATTATCCACAAATGGAGAAAATTTGTAACAGTGGTGAACCTTCCCAGAAGTGGCCGGCCTACCAAAATTACTCCAAGAGCACAAAGACGACTCATCCAGGAGGTCATAAAAGAACCCAGAACAACATGTAAAGAACTGCAGGCCTCACTTGCCTCAATTAAGGTCAGTGTTCATGATTCAACAATAAGAAAGGGACTGGGCAAAAACAGCATCCATGGGAGAGTTCCAAGGCAAAAGCCATTGCTGACCAAAAAGAACACAAAGGCTCGTCTCACATTTGCCAAAAAATATCTTGATTATCCCCAAGACTTTTGGGCAAATATTCTGTGGACTGATGTGACAAAAGTTGAATTTTTTGGAAGGTGTGTGTCCCGTTACATCTGGCGTAAAACCAACACAGCATTTCATAAAAAGAATATCATACCAACAGTCAAACATGGTGGCGGTAGTGTGATGGTCTGAGGCTGCTTTGCAGCTTCAGGATCTGGATGACTTGCCATAATTGATGGAAGCATGAATTCTGCAGTCTATCAGAAAATCCTGATAGAGAATGTCTGGCCATCAGTTTGTGACCTCAAGCTCAACCACACTTGAGTTATGCAGGAGGACAATGATTCCAAACACAGCAGCAAGTCCACCTCTGAATGTCTCAAGAAAAACAAAATTAAGGTTTTGGAGTGGCCAAATCTAAGTCTGGACTTAAATCCAATTGAAATACTGTGGCATGACCTTAAACATTCCATTCATGCTCGAAAACCCTCCAATGTGGCTGAATCAAAACAATTCTGCAAAGAAGAGTGGGCCAAAATTCCTCCACAGCGATGTGAAAGACTCATTGCCAGTTATCGCAAACGCTTGATTGCAGTTGTTGCTGCAAAGGGTGGCACAACCAGTTATTAGGTTTAGGGGCAAGCACTTTTTATCACAGGGCCGTGTGGGTTTGGATTTTGTTTTCCCTTCATAATAAAACACTTCATTTAAAACTGCATGTTGCGTTTACTTGTGTTATCTATGATTGATATTTAAATTTGTTTGATGATCTGAAACATTAAAATGTGACAAACATGCAAAAAAAATTAAAAAATCACACTTTTTCACACCACTTTACATATTTACCACGTGTATACCAAGTACAGTGTGTGTCTTGTTTGTTACCACATAATAGCACATTTTTCCGTAGGTGCTACACATTTACCATGTACATACCATTAGTATCTTATTAGTTACCATATACGGATACTGTAAGGACGTGCCTGTTTATACCCACTTGTCCATAAGTACTACATATTTACCATATATATACATTAGTAAGTACAGTAAATTATCTAATTAGTTACCATGTACAGGCACTACCTGTAAGTGACCATTCTAACTAATTACCATGCATGTACGACTTAAGTACAGCTGTGTTTCTTATTTGTTACTATGTACATAAACCTCAGGTAAGTACCTTGTGTTACCACTCATTTGCCTGTAGGTACAAGATATTTACCATGTATGTACCAGGAAAGTACACGTACTGTAAAATAAAGTGATACCAAAAAAAATGTACAGATTTATTTTTTTAACTTTTGTTTAACAAGTGTAATTCAACAACATAATATATATATATTTTTTTTATCCACTATGCTAGGGTTTCCAAAATGGGCTCATGAGTTCATCAAAATTAATTCATAGGAATGTAAAATTAAAATAAATAATTTAAAAATCAAAATAAATCAAAATAAAATATACTAAAAATGTTTAAAAAAAAAATATTTAGCTGAATATTGTATTTAAGTGAATATGCAAATGTGTCATTAAATTACTAAAATTAAAAACTATCTATTGTATTATATTATATTATATTATATTATTATTTTATATTATATAAATTATTTTAGCTCAAAAAAGGTTTGGGAATCCCCGCACACTTCCTATTCATCAAGCCAAAGGTTAATCATTTGTAAAGCTACTGCCACCAAACCAGCTTTAAAGATGATGTGTGCGATTTTTAGTTTAATATTTTTTAACACCACTGATTAATATGCATGGCTTTTCAAAAGGTATAAGTTCAGGCATGGGACTATTTGTTTAACGAATGGTAGACAGATTAAACATTCGGTAAACCTGCTAAAAAAATCATTTTTGCACAAGAATTACACATCACACGTTTAACTCAATCTCAAAATAAATTCAAAATAAATTCCAGATTACACCATGAAGCAGTCAACAATTCAATTATTTTATTTCTATTTCTTTTACTTCATTGTGTCTTTTGAAACCTCCCACTGTAATTAAAATATCAAACACCATGAACAGTAGGCTAATTGTTTTTATACTGTGGTAGTTTTCACATTCAGATTGCAAAAAAATAGAGCAAACTTCCAAAGAAAGTTTCACTTCTGCATTCTCACCACAAACAGTGGACTGTTGAGATCCTGTCAGCACCCTGCCAGGCCCTGTGTGACAGTCCCCGTCTAAGCTCTCTTTCTGATTCACTTTTTCCCCGCTGATATTTCCATATCAGCCACTATCAGTTAATGAGGCCCAGACTGTGGTTCTGCACCTGTGGAGCACTGCAGAATCAATCTGGTGGACTGTGCAGGGATCTTCAGCACCACGGACAGAGATTCAATCATCAGCCACGAGCGCAATCCACCTGTAGAGATTCCAGGTACAGTCGCTTGTGTTACCTTGATGATTAGCTCACGGGTAGAGCCTCTGATCGAATTTCAGTTCTTTTATAAAACAGGAACTCAGAACTGCCTGTCTAGTAAAGTAGCCCTACACTACTACGCCGCATGTGATGTGACCTCTTTATTCAACACAGCCAGAAATAACTTGATTATACTCAGACACCGCTCAAAGCAATTTGCCGGGTAACATTTTACAGGCTTGAGGGTCCTTTTGGTGGTACTTAAAACCTTCTGACCGTTCTTATTACATTTTTACCTGACGTCTGAGCAATGAAGGAGGCATCCAGACAGCTGTTGAACCGAAGCTCCTGCAATCCCACTTTTGTTTGCATTAATACCAAATGAGATTGCATGAGCATTTCCAAACCTTTACCAGCAGACCAGATACATAGGTGTAAATATTTAGGATGGAGCAGTCAACCAGATATGGGAGACACGTTTAGAAAGACAGAGGCAGCCCTGACAGTTTTGTTGAGACAGACGAGAAGGAAAAAGAATTTCAACCACTTGCCTTCAATCAGAATTCCTCACCATGTTTGTCAGAGCACCGCCTGCCATCCGTGGGTCTCATCCTCCATATTAGCCTGCCTGTCATGGCAATCACTCCACTGTTTGGTCATTTCTCTCCATCACTATCTCATTATGAGCCGTCAGTGTTTATGTGGTCCTGACGGCCTTGGCAGGTAATGAAAGAATGCCGAGATGCATTTGGTCTCTGTCTTGCCCCACTCAGAGCGACTGGGCTTTTCTAATGAGGGATTGAGTGGGCGTAATGAGACAAGCCTGGTGTTCTGTCGACATGACCTGCCTCTCCACAGCTCACCATAATTCAAAAAAGTTCCCTATTTCTGTTTGCCCGTACCACCTGTACGCTGTGGGCAAGAAACACTTGGGTATGCCTCAGGGAGCGCCGCACTGCAACCTCTGTGCAACCTATTAAACTGCCTGAACCAACATGCTATCTTGTTAAAAATGAATTTCAACCTACTTTCCTTCTGATTTCCTCATCTAATTAGAAGCAAATTACAGAAATGCAGGACGCAGTCATGCTGATGATGATGCATACCTGCACAATACCTAAAAATAGAAGTGGAGTTCACTTCCTGCTTCAATGTAAATTAGGCCATGCTAATTAGCAGCAACAAATTCTCAGAATTCACTGCGTCCCACTGAGCTGGAATACATCAGGTATTGTTCATAGAACATTAGCATTTCAGAGACATTGAAAAATAAAGCGTAAATTAACTTTATTGGATACCGTCAGGTTCTTGCTAGTGTGATGATAACTGTTGGATCTCTCGCCTTCTGTGATAATAAATCACAAATATGGATTTCATTTGCAGCCATGTGACCGGAAAACAAAAAACAATTGATTGTTCCTACCACCCATCGGCTGATGTCCCAGCGGACCTCAAATGTAATTTTGTGGGCGAAGACCAAGCTGCAATTTCTCCCGTGTGTCTGAGTCTGTTGAGATGTGTTCCCTAGGGAGTGGATCCTCCTCACTTCAGTGCTATGGCATTATTCCCTTATCTGCAGTTCTTCCTCCCGTTTCTAGACCGCAGTGCACTCCATCAATTTCCTCTGACAGGAAGAAAGAACAGGAACAATGGAAGCAGGCTTTCAGAATTATTGGAAGTCAGTCTCATTTTCATTTTCATTCTGATCGGCCCAACAATAGCCATTAAAATAATGTCTTGCTCTGGTCACATCCCCAATGCATTCAGCCGTCATGTGATGGGCGTTTGATGACTGTCATGATCCCACTGGGACAAGTTAAGTTTTTAATCCCGGATACGCTCGTGTCAGATCATATAACGTGTCAAATTTTGAACATACTACTTTAAATGGGAAACATTTGATCATTATGAAACAACCATAACTGAGTTACTTTTAAATTTGCATTAATTATACTTGGGCTCTCACACAGTGCTACTCATGAATCTAAGTGGGTCTCATTCACTAATAAATGACATTTATGTGCAGAGAAAAGGTTTTCATAAAATTGCAGCTGCAATTCAAACACATTTGGCTTTTATCCACATTCTATTATTGCAATTTAGTTATAAACATGTTTAGATTTATTATTGTTAAAAAAATAAATCAATCATTATATACATTAATCATAAATTATACATTAATATTATAAATTATAATAATAAAAAATAATATTATATATAGATTTCATATATACAGTTTATGTATATATTAAATTATATGTGTGTGCGCACATTTTATTGTTAATTTTAACAACCATATCGAGCGGATGGATGGATGGATAGATAGATAGATAGATAGATAGATAGATAGATAGATAGATAGATAGATAGATAGATAGATAGATAGATAGATAGATAGATAGATAGATAGATAGATAGATAGAAAATACAATAAAATACTTCTCCCACTCTCCCCTTTATTTCTCACTTCACTATTCTATCTAAACAAATAGGTTTTGAACATGTGTAAGCATGGTTAATGAATACGGAACAGTGTGAGCTGAGCTGGGCTGAGCTTTCATAGCTTTCCCAAACATAGTATACAATTCTATAAAAATGTCTTTATCTTGTATGAAGTCTCCCATGCAGCTAAACTCCAGGCTGAGATGACTAAGACAAAGACACACGCAGAGCTCCACCGCTCAAGGGAGCTCCAGTGAGCCTGATTAGTGCATTCACCGAGCGAGTTGAGAAATCGATTGCTGACCCCAGCTCCCTGAGATGCACACCATCACTCAGAGGCCAAGCGCCCCACCACCCCCCAACAAACACACACTTTCAAAGAAGCCCCATGAGCAGCAGCGCTTTGTGCTCCCTCACAATGTGGAGGAATCATGGGAGAGAAGAAAAGACTCAATGCTCGAAGAGAAGTGTGCCTACATTTGTCTCACAAAAGCACATCTATGTATTTCTGTAGTTTATTATCGGAACGCATCACCACAGGGGCTGACGACATAAACCCGAGTGTACTCTTTGTGAGAAGCCGATAGGGAATATGACAAGCGCAGTTGATTTTGTGTGGTTGTTTTGTGTGTGTTAAAACTTTCTAACTAAAGCTATAGCTCAACTCAGCTCAAAAAATAAAAAAAGTTAAAAACAAAATACGCTTTTGGGGCCAGAATAAACTTTTAAACAACATATTAGGGATCTACAAACTGTCAGATCGATTTGTGCCAAGCAACCAGACCAGGTACCATTACATAACCATTGAAGATACTATCATCACATCTCTTTTTCCTTCTTTTCCTGAGCATCGTTTAAAAATTGAAGCACAAACATTTTTAGCAGATAACGTCCATTGGAATATTTCACCATTTATCTTGAAAAATGGCTTGAACTAATCAATATCTTCCTCCTTCTGCAGGTACAGTGGCTACACACCTTTACTCAATACTCTCTATTTATCCCAAAGAACGAATCACCTAAATTAAGTGCATAAACTCTTCATACAAAGTTATGGATTTTTAAAAAGAGGTAACAAATTGTTTAATTGGTTATAATTTGGAGACAATTTGAGGTAATGAATTAAGAAATTTAGGAAATATATGTATTTTATGTACTGTAAAGAATTTTCTATGATCTTCAGAGAATCTCTCTGTAAATTAGTTGTACAACATGGCACAATACAAAAGAATGTTGTATTAAAGACAAATACTGATGAAAAAATGGTTTAAAAAGCTTACAGTTTTTTCAGCTTCAATTTGTTGTCATTGTTCAAAGTGAGTTTTGTTCATTTACACACTCAACAATGTGCAGTTGAAGTCTTTTGTTTATGAATGCCACACTTGCATAACCATTATTCATTGTGAGACTGTCATGGGCTAGATGGTATTTAAAGCTAATTTGCATATTCATAAATCAAAAATATCATGCATGGAAACCAAGCTGTCTCTGCATTTCTTTTTGTTGAAGATGAAAAAAAGGAAGTAAGGATTCACAGAAGAAGTTGCAGTCAAATTTCTGGAAAAAGTGCTCTGAGAGGGTCAGGGATGTTGATAATGAAATGGCACAAAGAATACCTATATCCGCTATAGAAAATGCCTGGAAAACAGAATCTTATCCAGTCAAATTGTATTACTGAAGCACTACTTCACCGCTCATTCATATTCATCAAATGCACATTGTACATCTGAATAATAGCGCTGATTTGTACATTCAAAGAATGCTCGTCTATTGAGGTAAAGAAATGCATGAAATTATGTTTTTCCACACTTGAGTAACTATCAGACAGACAATTTTTATTATAGTAGAGGAAATAATAGGCTATAGGACTGGGACACGACACAGGTTGAATTAAAACCTGCATCTCCCATATGACCACAAACAACTTGCTAACTGCTGCAGCACAACTTCGATAGCACCAATGATTCTGGGAGAATGGATCACTGTTTTCACAAAAAAAAAAAAAAAAAATTTTTTACATATATACAGTATATATATATATATATATATATATATATATATATGTATAGCAGCACAACTTCTATTAAACAAACAAACAAAGAAAACCTACCAACCACTCAGACAATAACATTCCAGGACCACAACTAATTGTTGTATAGATTAAAATATATCACTGACATTCCTAATGTTGATTCAGTCACCATTCTGGTGAATTTAATGAGTTCGTTCAGTGAATGATTCAAATGGTAAAAGTATTTTCAACAAACAGGTTCACTGACAAACCTCAAACTATCATTTAGACTGGTCAGGATTCTTCACAGGGCGCCAGAAAAAACACAAAGTAATGCTTTTCACTGGAATCAGCTACTCTGACTGATGTCATTCGCTCACTTTGCAATATATCCACTGGCACCGCAGCCTTGGTGTGCTAGCACAGGCGGTGAGGTAATGGGATTACGATGCGAAGCAGAGAATCTGCTGGACATCCTGCCGAGTACAGGGCTTTGGGAACACGACAGGGGCTGGGCTGTAACTCATCCCTATGGCCTCATTTGTCAAAGTCCGTGTCTGCACCGAGGCAGAAAATGAGTCGTGTCAATGGCGGCAAAATTAGGAAGTAAAACAAGGCCCTATGAAGTCAGCGGCTGGTACACCTGTCAAATGGATACTGAATTCCAACGGCCAGGGCTGATTGGGACAGGCAAGTTTCCACTTTCGTAAATGACATATGAAAACTTCAAAGTGCTCCTGTGATAATTCAAAGAGACATTTGAGACAGAGGACTCCAGAGTAGGGAAGTGAGTCACGAGGCGGAGACTCAGAATTTTGTCATATTAAAACCGTCGTAGTAAAAGTCTATACTTTAATTGGATTGGGCAGGCCATTATCAGCTCCGCAACAACAAATCCAATGTGACAATTCTCCCATGGGCCTCCACCAGTGCCTCATGTTTTCAACTAGAGCGTAGGACTCAGCTAGAACATTCCACCAATTATAAATTACCTCAAATGGTCTCAGGGTTGATGTAGTTATGCTGCAGAATAACATTTTGTGGCCGGAGGGACACATTGGTATATTAGCAAATGTTGCGTATTCAAACCTGATGCGAATGAGATGTGATTTCCTGCATCGCCGCTTTTCTCCTTGCATTTCTTTGAATCTCCACTTTAAGATTCAGTACCTGTGAAGGTGACATTGAAAATCAAATGAGCAAGAGCTGTTATCTCCAAATTATGAAGTCAAATAACACTGAATTAATTGCTACAATATTCCCAGCTCAGACTGGCAGTGTCTACTCTTTCTAAGTAAGCTCCTAATTAGCCCACAGTGCGCGTGCGGTATCTTGCATAATTACAGAGGGACATGTCATGTCACTTCACGTAGAAGTATCACGCATAGACGAGATCAGTGATCTTTGCTCTAGACACCATCTTTAATGGAATGCTTATTATTTAGAGGTGTTTCTTCCAGCAAGACTGTTAAGATAGCCGCCAAGAGGCCATTTTTAAAGCAAAGAGAAAACATTTCAGCACAAATGGCATTTCAACAGTTGTTGTAATTTAAAGAGCTGAGGAGCAGATTTATGCACTGAGAATTCACAATTCGCTCTCAATACACCTAGAGTAGAAAGTGAGAAACATACTTTGAAATATCCTCTAATGAGCTGAAATGACAAAAAAGTAAATCTCTGAGGACAGGAGCTGTCGAACCTACCAAATTTCCTGACAATATAACAGGACTTTGTCAAATATTTGATGACATTCACATGGCAGCTGTGACCTTCGAATCAACACGAGCAGGTTTCACTGCTTTTGAAAATTACACAATTTGCTTCATATTATTATTGCTTAAAAATAACATCATTATAAAATTTTACAAAAGTTCAGAAAGTTAAATGTGGTTTTGCGTGCTTGCTGGAAACGTAATGAGCGGCGACGGACTGCTGAACTTTATTCTCATTAAAATATCATCTGTGAAAGAAAATTGGAGAGTGAAAAATGTCAAATATAAGTGAAGTGAAATAACACTGACATGAATACGAACAGCTCATCTTGATTTACATCATAGTGAGGTCATTTAAAAAGCTCATGCTGTGTGAACTCTTTTTAACAAGGTTTGAAAGATGTTTTTGTGTCACCAGGCATTTAGCAAGTCAAGGAAATGGAGTCGTTCAGTGAGGCTTGTCTCATTTTGACAACACACCTACAATCAAGCTAATGTCTGTGAAGAAAAAGCTAGAATGAAATAAAGCAAATATTGTACTTTTTGTGTACTTTTGAGCTGCATGTAACATTTATCACCTAAATGTGTGCTTGTTTAGTGACCCGTGTTGTTGTAGTGTGTGTGACGCCGATGCTCTGCCTCTCTCATGCTAACAAGTCCCAAATTCACATTACAGTCTTCATTGAGAACTCAGTCACCTATGAAAACAATGTGTCAGCTTCCTGATTGCCTCAATATCGATGACCTTGAGCTAAAAGAGCATGGAGCACACCTAATGATGGGGAAGAAACTCACACCGCTTGGCATAATTGCGGATCCATTAGGTCACCGACAGAGGAGAAATACATCTAACAGACAATAAGTTCGCAAAATGTCTAAAAAGAGAAGAAGGCAAATCATTTAATGAAGAGCTAAACTATTTGAAACAATAAAACAAAGTTTTGGCGTTTTTGCATGCTTTTATTTTTGTATTAAGGAATTTATAATACACACGTCCCACTTTTGCAATATTTTGCTTGATTAAAAAAGTAAATATTCTGATATCATGTCAAATTTATCTTGCTTTTCTTTTCTTTTCAGTCTTCACTGTTGTCTCATTGGTAAACCAGTAAAATAAAATAAGTTTTAATAAGTTGTAATAAGAATCAATCCCTTGTACCTGTAGTCTGTAACTTGAAGAAACCAAAATTCTGTAGGAGACATGAAAACATGTTTTATTGTTTAAAATTAAATTAAATTAGTCTTTTCAATATATGATGAAAAATGTAAGCCTGGGATATGCATTTAGTATCTTAATCATTCAGAAGACAAAGTAATTACTGTCAAACTTTTTACATCAAGCATAACTTTTGCAGTCAAATTTTACTTTGTCATTTAACGTTAAATTAGACCAGAGCAGACATGGTATAATATCCTTGAGGCAATTTAGTGATGTCCCTTTTCGTGACACGAATACAATTTCCTCCATTTTCATGAGGTTTTTAAACATGGGGCACTAAGTGGGGCACTAAACAAATTTTCAGATAAACACTTTGACTCTTTACTTTGTCCACTTGTTTCCTCTCCAGTTTATTTGACGGGTGCTGAGGCAATCGAAGGAACAGTAATTATTTTCTTCATTTCTAGATGGCGATAATTAATCTTGTGTTAGAAAGATTTCATCATCACCTGGGGAGTGAGTAAAAAAATCAGTAATGCTCAAAATTATGTATTTGTAGACATCTCATCTTCCCAAAACACCATCTGCATAAACAAAAGAGTTCATACATACATAAACAGTATGTAAAGTATTCCTAACAGAGGTGTGTCAGGACGGTTGTGGAATAAAACTTTTAATGTAGTGGGGGAAAAAAATCATCCAAAGCCCTTGGGACTCATCAAGGTTGCATCATTTCATTTATCTGAAATGTTGAACAAATGCTAACTCTTTTCCAACCATGTAAATTCAGGAGCTAAATGACTTTTCATTCATTTAAAAGAGGTTTGCTAATAGCATTAAGGGCTGTTGGGTGATTTGCCAAACTTTGGCCGACGGAGTGAGATCTATGTCTACAAGGCATGTTGGACGACTAGCATCAATGAGACACTTTTTAGATACGCTTCCTTTTTCACTTCTGTCCACGATTCTTGAGGCCCATTATGAAGGGGAAGCTCTTTCAGATACTCAGTGCTATTGAGTTGCAGGAAATGGCTTTTGGAATGCTTTGATTTTAATAAGATGCCCCACTTGTCAAATGATGAGATTTGCATTTCCTTATGAACAGTCTGCGGACCATTAATTGGTGTTGGACGTGATGCTATAAAATGCCGACAGTTCCAGTCCCGGGGAAAAGCTGTTGAAGCAATCATCCCGGAGACAGGGAGCTATGTCACCGGCTAATGCAAATTAAGCCTGTTTCTCATTCAAATATATGTCTTTCAAGGTCTCTAGATTTAAGTAAAGTATTAGGAAAAGCAAACCCTTTTTTAAGTGAAGACAGAGCGCCTAGTTTAAATCTTCACATAGCCTTCCATACTCGCACAGCAAAAAATTCATTGTGCGAAACTGGAGTCATTACACTTCAAACACACAAAATGCTTTTGTTCGTTCACCAAATGTAAATGCCAGATCAAATCCCACAGGACTGTGGGTGCACCTGTAATGGCGAAGGATATGGAAGTAAACCCTGCACTAAAATCCAACTTAATTCCACTGTATAAGCGAAGCACCAAGCTTCCTCCACACAAATTCTTCCTTCTGTTCTGTTAATCTCTTAATGCGCACTAAGCGTCTCACAAGCAAAGTCCTCAGTCCCCTCGTTCAACCTAAATGAGTAATAAACTTCAGAATGGAGGTTTTATGTAGTGCTGATAAATGTACCCAAAATTACCGGTAGAGCAGAAATCAGCCAAGATCAGCCTGTATCAAAATACTGTAACATCTCATCAAGCACAGCATGATATTGCTCAGCGCACAACCATCTCCAACAAAGAGGATTTACTGGAACTAAAAAAACAATTAGCTTGTGAATTGACTGCTTTATTAAACAGATGAAAAACTTTGATAGAATCTCTCCAAGCAGTCTGAATTTCGGCTAATTCCCACCGCCTTGAACACCAAAGTTTTGTAAAGAAAGTAATATGTTTCAATGCTGGTTTTGGCTTTTTTTCTTTCTTCTTTTTTTTTTTTTTTTTTTTTTTGTGGGTTCAAGATGAAACATATGCTAATGAGAAAAAGACAATCCAGCAGTGTTGGGCAAGATAAAATATGTAGCTAGTTCAGCTAACAACTAATCTACAAATAAGCTAAATTAAACCCACCATTTAGAGCAGCGGTTCTCAACAGGAAGCCAGGGCCCCAGAAAACTTCTAAGACGCCTCAGAATGACTTAAAATGATTTAAAATAAAGACAAAAGAAGCATTAATTGGAAAATTGAGTGTTTAACTGTCGTCTTCCTGCATTATCGACGCACTATTTTCCTGTTTAATATAGCAAAGCTGCTTTGACACAATCTGTATTTTATAAAGCACAAAACTGCAACAGCAACACCTGTTTTTCCTCCTTTTTTTAAGAATTATAAAAGTGTAATTTAGGCATGAAAGATTTTATTGACTTTTCTATTATACATATATTTTTTCTTATGATATATTTTTCTAGTTATGCCAAACTCTAAAATGTTTTATCAAATAGAAATTGTGAGTAAAAAATTATTTAATCTTAATCTTTATCCAGCAAATCACAAACAAATAAAAAAAGTTATGAGTTATGTCGTGCTCATTGGAGTCAAAAAGGTTGATAACCACTGGTTTTAAAGAAGCTTTCAACATTTAATTTAATTCATACATTTTATAAATATAAAATTAGTTTTGCATTTTAAACAGTCGATGGGAAACTCTGAATGCATGACTTAATAATTTTTCACAAAGAATAAAATTACCATTCTACTTAATCAATTGCAAGAAAAATATAAATTATTTAAGCTACCACTTCACTACTGAGAATTGTAGTTCAATCGTGACAACTCTCTGAAGATTTTAGCATGGATGGATATGACAATGCTAATGTATTTGGTCTTGGCGGAATAGATCTGCTACGCTGCTGCTGAATTGCTGCTGCTATTGGTTATTGCTGCTGCAAGCAAGTACAGGAACTTGCTACTGCCAATGCATATGGCGACACGGTACCGTGAGTATTTAAGACATACTGCTGCTGCACAAATAGCATATAAAATAACCATTAGCAGATCTAAATAGGTGTAGCTGGGGAAGGTGGAGGGTTTCAGAGAAACTCTGAAAGCGCGCTGCAGGAATCTCAAGTGAATGCTAGCCAGCCATATAAATGCAAGGCAGTAAGCTCATTGGCTGCATATTCAGCATGAACCAATCAGATTGTGCCAAGTTGTTTAACTCTCTGAATATCATCAGTTACGTTAACAACCTGTCAGCCTGCACCATCTAGAGTTTCATGACTGAACTATATATTTAAATGAATGACTTTACTATTAAAAGGCTACAAATCAGACATAGTTCTGATTCTAAAGAGCCAATAGAAAATAGCAAACACACAACTTGATTCTGATATACTATCAGAGAAAATGGAATGTTGAAGTGTTTATCAACGCTACCCAGCTACATAATCACTAAACAGCTTTGCTTCTAAAAAGCTATGCGATTTAATAGCAATACTACAATCACGCTACTGAGAAATGTAGTGAAGCTAATAGTTTCCATGCTTTCAGTTCATTTGGATGAATAAACATTTAACACCACATTTGCCGCTATGATGAGTTCAAATTAAAACATCAGCATGTCAAAGCACCACAATATCTGAGTAATATGACAGAGGCAATTGGCTATGTATCACTTTTTTATGCTACAATGCTAGAACAGCATGAATATAGACAGGATGATCTTTTATTCATAATTTTCATTAAACATTTTTGCTCAGTGCGCTCACTTATACGGCTAGGTTATCTTTCTTGCAATCAATACAGCTGTACTTTATATGCCTGAAATGTTGAGCAACAGCAAAGGTTTAGTCGGTCAGATTCTTTCAATAATTCAGAATACATTAAGTCCTTCTGAGTATGTTCTTTTCAGGATATTATGTTTGAGGAACTGCGTTATTGTTTAAACAAATATTTGGCATCTAGAGACCTACATTAACATTATTTTACATATTTAATAGACTGTTTGAGAGAGTCCAGGAAGCTCCTCATGCAAGAGGTCACAGAGAGCTGAAGCTTTATTCATTTATATGCAGCCACTTAAATATTCATTTCAATCAAGCAGCGTATAAATGAGATTGGCAGAGGTGCTATCCTGAGGTGAACCATGTAGTTCTGATTGCAGATTGCATTTTACAGAGAAAGGGAGAGCAAGTGAGATAGAAAGAGAAGTGGGAGAGTTAGAAGAGGTAACAGAAGTACTAGAAACGTAAAGATGTTATTCTTGAAAGATAAATCATAGCACAGGCATTGTGCCTGTTCAAGTAGATTATGTCAATACAGTATTTTTCATTTTATTTTATTATTTTATTTTTTTGTGGCCTTTTCAGATGGCAAACAGGCTTCCACTTGCAAAGGATTGGAATGTCCTGTATTTTTTGGATCCTCTTCAGCTCTGAAACTAGAACATGTGAAACCTCACAGCTGTGGGAGAGGGAATTTTCTGTGATCTACATATTCATGACATTTTTAACATCTCTCATTTCATTCCAGGGTGGATGGAAATGGGAGTTCTAGTCATGCTTTCTGTGTTGAGCACTCTTAACATTGTGTGGTAAAAAAAAAAGAAAAAGAAAATCTCTTCTATCTTGCAGGTACAGTTTGTACTTCAGAAGTCTTTATACTTTCAGCAGCTTTCATTGTCGCTTATTCTTGGCTCCTTTACCGCAGAACACAAGCCTTGCTTCACAGTTACAATTAGACCTGTGAATGAGATGTTAGAATTTGAAATGTCTTGATCATAAAAAAATATTACATAATATAACATTATTAAACATTACAAAACATTCTCAATTTAGAGGAGACTGGAGCTAAGGCTATTTTTTATAAATGTCCGGTTGGGTATGTTGTCACATTTTTTTGGGTGTTTTAAATATTTAAAAACTTAACGGTTTATTCATTTCAATATGTTGATATTTTTGTATGTTGGCATTTAAATTAAATGACTACCCAACAGTGACAAATACAACCTAGAATTTATTTTATGCATGTAAAACTAACCTCTGCAAGTAAAAAATGTGCTCTCTGAGTGTATCCGTTTCAAATGAACATTCTGATACCAAAGTCAACTGTTCTCTTTAAAACGCAGCACAATACAACCCACAGGCCTTTGGGACAATCAGCGACCCCAGTCTTGACCAGTTTTCTCACCTTAGCAAAGATACAGGTCAAACGGTTCAAGATTTTTTTTCCCCCTCAACCTTATTGGAATGGCGAAAAGAGAGGAAAAATGAGTGCTGGAGGGCTAAAAATAAAAAGTTCTTTCCCAGACCCTGTCAGACCTTGTATAATTGTGATGAGCTGCAGGTGAGAGTGGTCTGCAGGGGGAAAAACCTTTCCCCTTCTTGTCACGACTACCTTGGTTTCGTGCTCTCCATGCCTTCAGGACCTGCTCCATCATTAACGCTTGTGATGAGAAGAACACTGTTTATCTTTGACTAGTCAGCTGTTTTGTAAACACTTGGGGATGGACCCCGATACAGGGTCACATTCAAAACAACTGCTTGCAAAAATGTTCACTTAATATAACATCTGTTATTAAAATGAAACACAGAACATGCATTTTTAATATCACCACTCCATGTCAAAAATGTGTAGCGGTGCATGATTTAATGGGATGTCATGCTTTCCACTTCTGCATAAAAAGATTATAGGTAGTGTAGCATTTCAAATCTCAACCCAACCAAATTCTCAGAAATTATATTTTCTAAAAGATCAGTGCTGTAAGATTGTGATGATTTATGATTCTTGACATGTGCTTCTAATAATCATGATAATCCATGATTGAAATGTCAAATTATTTATTGACAGTTTTTGAATGAAAGCATACATCATATATCATATATGGTGTTTTGTTTTGGTTTTGGTTTTTGTTTTTGGTCTTGAATGAATTGGTTGAATTAATGATTTAATGACTCATTCAAGAGGACTCACTGGTGCTTCTGCAAACAGAAGGCTGCGTCCTAGCAAAGCTGCATATCTCAGCTGCCGTGTCATCAAAATCTGTTGAAGGACATCTCAATTTGAAAGATACTTGGAAGGCAGTCTTCATTTTGTGTCCTTCCTTCAGTCTGTTTTGAAGGATGCATCAGGTGTACCATTCACATTCTTTAGTCGCCTACAATCTTTGCACTCATTTCAATTCACAAAAAAAGTTTGAAAAAGAATGAGCAGCGAGCTTAATGCAAAAAAAAAAAGAAAAAAGATTTTGGAGGTGAAGGCATTGTGTTTTCTTTTGTTTAGATGTAAAATGAATCACCTAATGCTAAACTGTGCATAATGTAAACCACTGGGAAAATAGAAGATCACTCCGTCGCATTATAGAGTGTAATGCTGGGTACAACTTTACTCTAGCCTTTAAGCCTCAGAAGAACTAGTCTAGGAAGAATGTGTCCCTTCACTGAAATGGAGGGGCACCCTTTCCAATTTTGTTAAAAATATCTTCATTTGTGTTGGAATTGGGAAGGCATGGGGGAGATTAAATGATAATAGAATTTTCACGTTGGAGTAACCTATGTATCAGTGTTTTGAACAAATCGATCGAGTTAATGATTTATTCAATCAATTGGTCCCTTTATGATGTAATGTGCAGAAAGAATAACTATAAAAACTCAGACCACAAATTTACAGACTAAATCAAATCAAATTATACACACACACACACACACACACACATATATATATATATATATATATATATATATATATAGTATGTACATTATAACACTGTTTTGACGAATACGCTTACATGATGTTCACTGCCTAGAAAAAAAAGTTGTTATATTTTTATATATGTTGTCACCATATGGCGGCTACCATTTACATATAAAGAATAACATGATTTTTTTTGGCTCCATTCTGAAATGAAAGACCTGGAAAAAAGGACTGCAAATACTTCAGTGCAACAGTGGCATATGCATCCCTATCTACCAACGCAAGGCATCAAAAAATTTGGAGTGCATGCATGTAGAGCCATCTGCACATGCCTGTGGAAGTGCTTAAAGTCATAATGTGCATTTACATCCTAGATCCTGGGAAACGTCATCTCTATAGCGCTCACTAGAGACTGCCCTTTTAATTATGCATGTGTCCACTGCCAACATTTGTTTACACTTCTTTGTAAACAGCAGGTTGACTGAATTTATGAAAATGTGAAACAGAAAAATTGCACACTGCACAGGCTATTCAGTGCTGAGTAGATGCCAGACTCCTGTGATTGGCTCCAATCTTAATCAAATGCAGCACTGAAAACCCACAGTAATTTCCAAACTGTCCAGTAAAATCAAATTCAAAAAGGCATAGAAAGACCAGAGAGACCACATCTAGAGATGGCTTCTCTGCCTTATATTTATTGAAACTTCCCAATTACAGAAAATGTCCTTTTTGCTCATTATGAAGATCTTCTGGACAAAAAAAATTGGACCACTGTGTTTCCAAATGGTCTGTTGAGAACATTTGAGGATTCTTGACATTTCAAATGGATTACAATATCAAACATCACAAGATGGGCCCAATTGGTTTAATACCATTATACCAGTGGAAAAAGCTTTGGGTGGTGTCAATTCAATTAAAAATGGAATGGCTAGATCTTCATAGACTGCATTATTCAACCATGCCCTCGGAATATACATTCTTTCCGAGCCAGGATAATGAATGGTAAAATAAACACTTTACTGAAACATATATTTTCATATTGCCTGTCTGCAAAAAACAGTCTGTTTCCAATGCATTGAGATTACAAAACACTGTAATTTCATGCCATTCCAAATAAAAAAGCACTTTAAATGGTGATTATATAGCAGAGTTTTGTATATTCTCAAGGATTACTTGCAAGATAGAACACCAACATTTTCTACCTTGTAGGAGAAGAGACAGTGTAGGGTGTAAAACATTTTACACATGCAAGCTTTCGTTTTATTTAATCAAATTGCTAAATCACTTTCATTGTGATCATAGACTCAAAACCAGTGGAGCTTCATTTGCCCATAGTTCTTGCAAATAGCTCTAGACTATTGGGCCATACTGAGGGGACAGATGCTATATGTTTGTCACGGATCATGAGGCTGGATTTAGTTCTGCTATTGAGCAGTTTTATTGTCATTCAGTAAAGCTACAGAAAATACAATCATTCTCAGCTTGAGGTCATACTGGTGATATCAGACTGCCTAGAAGTTATTGCAAAATGCTTCTTTTGACATGTAGAGCAAAACCACCAATTCATATATGCCAAAGGCCCATAAAAAATTCAAAATTCTCCATAATTGTTCCTAACTAAACATATAAATATGGTTTAGTAGACAATTATTTTAATTATTTATAGAGAATTCTCAACTATTTCTTTATGCATGTCAAAGCAGAAAGCTATTTGCAGCTAGATAGTGTAGTTATATCATCTTCCAGTTGGAGAAAATGCTAAGAAAACACTACTGCACCATATATCAACTGGTAGCGTAGCTTTTTCCTCTCAATGGAAGACAGGAAAGAGAAGCCATATTTAATTACCATCACAGGGCACAACACCATCTGTGCTCAGACAATGATTGACTCTTAGCCTCCAGTCTCTTCCATCAAACATTCAAACACACCAATAGCACCAACCTTTCAGACCCCAGTGTGCCCATGTCGCCCGAACCAGCATTCAGACAAAGCCGGCCATTATTAATGACACCGGTTGTCAGCTATTATGGAGACAGGGGAGAAAGTTTAAGGGAGAGTAACATGAGTTCACTCACAATCGCCTCAAAACATTGACTAAATTCCCACCTCATATGATTTTGCCTGTCCTGCATTCTGATTGGAGCGGTGTTAAAAGTCATTTCCATTTAGATGGCTCAGGTTATGGTGCATTTGAGAAACAGGATGTGGAAAGCCAGGATGAATGTGCCTGACGTGTATGTGCTGGCGTGGGCCGACGCAGTCTGGTTATTCACGGGCAGCAGGTTAATGCATAGCTAGAGAGAGCATAACCACACGTCATGACTTGGAGAGAAAATGCACGATCTCTGTTGAATAAGATGGACCTGTTTTACTCCCGACAGATTAACTGCTCTTGTCAAAGGTTTGGTCGTCTTGTTGGGCTCTCCTCAGAGCCCTATTGCCTTCGCAGCTTCAAATGTCACAGTACTGATGTTTTGGTCTTTTGCTTTAAGGGATGAATGAAGTTTTTTGGGTGCTTGGTGTAAACCACGAATGGCGGGTCTATATGTCACTGGCTATTTCATGGCATGTCTTTGAGAAGCTTCTTTACTATTTGTGAACATCTAGTATCATGTTGTGTCAAAGATTTATCAGAGGATGAATAGCTTGGGTTGGAAATAAATGAAAGCATCTAACAAATATCCTGAATCGATTAAAAGGTTAGTAAATGGAAGTGATGCGTGAGCATGATGTATGAAATATGACTTGTAGTATCACCTAGCAATATCCCAAGACTCTTAACAGCTCTGTTTTCCTCATATGCTGACCCCAGACTTTTGAACGGTATTGTACACAAATATGCACATTTTAGATGCCGTCAATGCATCCATATTGCATTTTTTTATTATTAAAAATAAACAAATTGAATAATATGAATACTAACAAAATCAGGCTGGCTAATAAAACTTCACTGCACAGGTCAAGGACAGGCAGTAAAAGTGCTTGGCCTTTAATCTCTACAGTGCCATTCAAGAGACACTCACCACCTTCAATATACATGCCACTGCTATTTGTAGAGCAATACTTGGGGTCACACCAGATTCTCGTTTAACCTTGGTATTAGAGTAGCATGGCTTAAACCACTCTTAATCCTGTCTCCCAGTGTGTGTTTACATAAAGATGAAGGCATCTCCTCAGCTGGCTTAGTGTGGCTTTCAGGAGGTGGTCCAAACCTTGTCCTTCTGCCCTCTAATCTTCCCTCAGGTAAATGCAACTCTCCAAAGCCATGTAAAGCAGCCTGTTATCTGCACAGTGGTTTATAATTTCTGCCCACATGCTAATACGGGTTTAAGAACATCCTCTTCTTTGTTTTAATGGCACAAATGGTATTGACATTCCATTGCTGTTCTGTGCCTCAGAGTGGGGATTGCGTTGCTATTGCACTTGACTTTGATGAGTTCAGACACAACGCCGTTAAAAAGACAGAGACAAAAAAAGTGGAGTGTGGGCATGTAAGTGATGTAGTTGGATTGCTTGTTTTGATTATCTGAAATGGCTGAAACTGAAATTAAGGGAAAGTTCCAGCAAATGTGCAAGAAAAAGTTAGTTTAAACTTCTCCCGTGACTCATTAAGGTTAAAGAATTTTCAAAACAATAAGTTATTATCTCAAAGAATGATGAATTGTTCTTTAACTATTGCTTTACTGTCTCTAATTTGTATCCACTTTTTCAGCATTTTTAATACTGTCTCTTTAGGATGAATCACTTTTGTAATAGGCAAGACAAGGCAAGTTTATTTATATAGCACATTTCATACACAATGGTAATTCAAAGTGCTTTGCATAAAAGGAAGTGAAAAAGTCATTAAAAGAAAAAGAAAAAAAAAAGTCACAACAATAAAAACAAGGAATTAACAAATAATAATAATAAAAACAAGATATAAAAATTGATTTAAAAAGAATTTAAAACAGGCCCAATAAAGGCCCATTCACACCAAGAATAATAATTGCTAATATAACTTTAATAATAATGGCGTTAGTTTTAATATTTCATTTTGAAACAAACAGCGTATGTGTATTAAAATTGCAGATTTGATAATCACTCTAAGCCATATCGTAAATTCAGTTTTATTTTGATTAACCGTGCAGCCCTAGATGAAAGCATCTGCTTAATGAAAATATTTTAAAAATCATTCTAGCATTAAAAGATCACTAATGACATGATATAATCTATAAACATTTCCCTTTGATATTCCTCTAAAATGTTCATTTTTACCTACAAGAAAACAAATTCCTTGACAAATCAAAATGATCTGAAACCAGCAAGACGCTTTCTCAGGACTATTAGATTAAAGTCATATTAAAAAGTTTATTTAAACTAAAAGGTGCAAATTAGAAGAGTAAATGGTACAAATGCAGAGCGCATGCATACTAAGCTTCTAAGTTTAAATTTTGCAGCAGTGCTGCCCGCAATTGATACTACAGTTATTCTCTCCTGGGGTGCTTTGCCCTGCTCTGTGAGTGCAAATGGCTGCATTAAGGCCATAATCAGGACAATAGAATGATTAAACACATAGATTTTAAAGAGCGAAATCTGGAGATGAGGCCCTTGGGAATACAAAGTGCATTTAACACATTAATCTGTAAAACGGCAAGAACAAGAGCAAGAAGAGAAACAGAGACTGACGTCATACACTAAGTGACCCTGGCAATAACATACTGCTATACAGATGTAATTTTTTTGGATTCGGTGACAGGAAATATATGAGGGGTTAGATGCATTGAATTCAAGTGATATCACGAGGTAATTTTATGCAGCCTACTCACTGTAACATGTATATCCTATCAAGAATGATTTGGCTTGCGCTGGCATGCTCCGACTCGGAATGAGCTTTCAAACCACGTGAAATTATGTGAAAAACCTTTGGCTCTATTCTGGCATCCTCCACCGCACTCAAGTATATCTCAACCTGACAGGAAAGTGAAGCATGATGCTGCATGTAGGTGTGGAGCAAAAGGACCCTTTTTCGATCTCCTCCATGCCAGTCCTAGAATCCCTGTCGAGCATTTCCTGTAAAATCAATAACCCATGCTGTCCGTCACAAGCTTGATGGACGGCTGCTCAGAACAGAGGGCTGTTCTCCACAAGCACGGAAACTCTCTAACTGGGCTTAAGGCTATTTTTTAACACTCCATTTGTCCCTACAACATGTGTAAGGATACCGCAGTGTCATGAATAATTTATGCATTCTTAGCACCTAGTGACTGACATTGTAGGGGAGAATAGCATGGCCTTGAAGGAAATTCATTTCGTCTTTTTGTTTTCAAAGTTTACAGTCCTCTCGTTACTTTACGGGAATCTTATTCTTTGTGAATGTCAAAATGAACTTGAATCAGATTAAACACACCTACACCGCACACACCTACAGTCTTGACGGTCTGATTGGCTTGTGGATTAGAACAGGGGCATTCCAGTTTCATGATGTCATTTTTCTTTCTTTCAGGCTTTTGACTGCATTTCACAAACTTTCTAGTCCCCATTTGCAGCTTATTCTGGCCAAGAACCACCAAAGATACCATCTGACTGAAATGTAATCTGACCAAACAAAGTCAATTTTGGTTTTCTTGCCAATTAACAAGGCAATAGTTAGATGTTTAGCTTCAGCTGTTAGCCCCTGCTGATAAATGCAGGAGCATTTTTACTAAACTATTTTATAATTTTATACTGTACCATTATGTGTTAGCTTTCTCCAATGAAGGCCATTGAAATGTAGCTGTTCTGATGAGTAAAAAATAAATAGCAAGCCAAAATATAAAAAACAGTTAGATTCATTTACAATTTTGTTAAATGTCGTCAATCCAGTCATAAGTAATATGATTTCTGAAGGATCAGCTGAGAAGTGGTGCTGGAAATCTGTCTTTGAATTAATTTAAAATAAATTAAAACAGAAAACCATTATATAAAATGTGAATAATATTTTACAATGTTATTGTTTTACTGTATTTAAAATATATATATATATATATATATATATATATATATATATATATATATATATATATATATATATATATATATATAAACAATGCAGCCTTGGTGAGCATAAGAACTTTTCAAACGCATTTTTAAACAAAATCTTAATGACTTTTGAGTTTCATATATTTTTCTTCATGACAAGGATGCATATACATCTAATATATTTTGACATACAGAGAATTGCGATTTCATAGCAGCCTGCCAATCAAATTAGAGCTTGCAAGTTTGTCATTTTTGTGCTCAATATACATCACTGTGGGTGGTGAGAAAAGGGTGTGAAGCACAAGAAAAACACCTATAATTCAAGTCGATAGGTATTTTCATGGGATTCATGAGATAAGAATAAATAGGTGTTCGGTACATTTGGCTCAGCGTTCATCCTGTTGTGTCTCTTTGTTCTCCAGTGCACCACGCTCACTCTTTCACGCTTGAGTTCAGGAAAATCCTATGGATTCACTGCAAGAGCGTTCAATTCACACACCTGGCATTCAATTCAAACAGTTTTCTTGAGTGCTCAAAGGAACAAGGAAATGAAAGCAGGAAATGAAAGCAGCCCAACTTCTGACATAAACGTTCTCTACAAAAGAAGAGTGCCAATGAGAATAGTCATTCTGAGCAGGACAGACTAGGCTAAATATAAACACATGTAATATTCAGACATGACACACACTCACTTGTGCACATTTCATTACAATTTAATTAGCGTAGCTCTATTCATAACATGTTTAATGGTACCTGAAGACAGAGTTATATAGGACAACATGAGCATAACACAAAATAATTTCTCTTTGAAGAAAAGGAATATAAAATCTGCATGAAAGTACCAAAATATATCCCAATTACCACCAGTTTGAGTAGAAAAGGGTTTGTAGTGCTTTTGACACATGAATTCTTGTCAGCCTTAAAAAAAACAAAAAAAACACCTGTAATGAGTAACCATGCTGCAGTTCAGAATGCCGTGTCTGCCACCAGGTGGCCAGACTGCTCTCTACAAATGACACCTTTTCAATTCATTTACTATTCAACCTGCCTCTGAATGCAGTTCTACTCCTCCATTAACTCACAGCCGCAAGCAATGCAGGCGGAAAAAAAAAAACAAAGGAAAAACAAAGGATGGAGTCCGAGCAGGCACATAGCTCAAAGCAGGGGAATATAAACTGTGAAACATGAACTGTTGCTTTTTAACAGTAGATGCCCTAAGATTCTGATTTATGCATATACAGTATTTTATTAGATATTGTTATACAGTGTTTTGTTATATTATCCAATATTTTACAACCGCTAATACTGTACATTCATGTTTAGAGTCCATAAGACTTTAAGAATTTAATAAATAATACATTTTAATGGCCGCTGAAAATTCAGCTTTGTCATCACAGAATTAAATGACATTTTAAAGCATATTAAAATAGTAAAACTATTTAAATTGTAATAATATTTTTGGACCCAAAACTTTTGAACAGTTGTGTATACAGTTTAGTCATGTCAATAGAATAAAATAATCACAATAATCTAATGACTTCTGACAACTGATTTAAATTCTATATTAATATAATTTATTTTTCTTTTCTTTTTTTCAGAGCTGGAACGTTTCATGTGGATGAACTTCCCACTGAAGAGTGTTCAGGGATTTGCTAATGTCCTAAGGGAGGCTAAAATGTCTATTTCCCACATATTAAAGTCTTTTGCATTTTGTCCCTTGCTGGCTGGGGAAATGCTGACCTAGCACTCCTCTAGCAGGAGCAGATGTCAACACACTCCTTTCTCCTCTACTCACCATTGGTCCTTTTCTAATTAAGCTGTGCCCATTTAAGCATCCTTGTCATAAAGAAACGCTTGCATGAGCAAAACACACAAACCTCGTCACTTGTAGGAATGGGCCTATAAAGTGGTTTGATTAGTCATTTAAAGTGCCTGTAGTTTAATTAAAATCACCTAGCAATTAGCAGCAGTGGCATCACTTTTAAGTGTATCTCCGCCATCTTCAATGCATTAACTGGTCTTAATAATCATAATTGTGTCAGTAGTGCTGCAATCCATGTAAACATATGGCTAGCAGTGAGCATTGATCAGGACATCCGACATGCACCTCATTCAAGCAAACATAAAGCAAGACAACAACAGAGTTATGGATATTGTGCGATTAATAGGGCGTGCCCATTTAAATGAGGTACTCATTAAATTGACAGATTACTCCCTAACATGTCCCATGCCGAAAATAATGATCAGCTATCTGATCAGCATGAGCGTGGTCTGCAGACCATGCTTGATTGCTGATGAGTTGGCGTCTGCAAAGAGTTTCATCTGTCATAAAAGCATGAATTACTGGATTGCATGATGAGTGATTACCGTGCACAATGTGTCAGTGCAGAGAAAAAGAACAGACACTATACACGAAGAGAACAAAAACTTCTATCCACTTGTTATGACTCAATGGAGTTTTAAGAGAAAACACACTCATGCATACACACATAATCTTTCAACCCTGGCAGATGAACAATGAAGACTAGCTACTTACCTGACTGGAGAGATAATGCAAAATCGTCTATTTGACATTATAAAATGCCATTTCTCTGGTACAGTGCGCTGCAAGGCTATGGCTTATTGCTAGTGCTGAAAATATTGGAAAATGTTGCACAGTTTTTCTTCCACTGCAAATATACTATTAGTAACCAGTAATCACCCTAGTTCCCTATAGTAAAACAGGATACCATTAAAACAAGATATATATTTAAAAGAAAAGTTAAATATCATAAAATATATTAAGTCTAGCTCTTATATGACAGAATGCTAGTTCTAACCAAAAATTATGTCTAATTTCTAATAGATATTTTATGCATTTCAAAACATATTAAAGCATTTTTGCACAAAATATGTGAATTCTGCAAGTGGCATCTGCAAACAAATCATTCTAGACCTTCACTTAGCTGACATTATTAATGTTTGCAACCAGAAATTGTCCATATTATTTTATGACTTGCAACCAAATTTCTTGTGCAGTGTTTTGCTTGGAGTTGAAAATTGAAAATTGACTTACCCTCAGCCATCCAAGATTTAGATGACTTTGTTTCTTCATCAAAACAGATTTGGAGGTATTTTGGAGAAAACGTTATTATGAATTCATATTTTGGATAAAAGCAATGGTTAAGTTAACACGCCTTAATGATGGATTTGCTTATAACAAACATACAGCTTGACAAATCATTAATTAATGGGCAGGAGTTTCTGACGGCACCCATTCACTGCGGACAATCCACTGGTAAGCAAGTGGTGTAATACTATTTCTACAAATCTGTTCTGATGAAGAAACAAACTCAAACTCATTTTTGAACTATTCCTCTGATGAGGAATGTATACACATTATATACTAGCATGCATATGCATCCACTGTGAAACGTAAACCAGAATCAAGCATGCATTACAATATCTTCAATAAATCTGAGTAAACGGTCTGCCATTAGAGCTTTGACCTCCGTTCAAACGATCAGTGTCCGAATATTAAAGTCACTTGCAGGCCTGGCTCGCTAATCACCAATACATGTCATGCATTTCATAGATTTCATGCTTTGAAAAGCAGTGTGTTTCTAAAGAATAGGCCTCCTCATTGTCTCACAGCAATTACCGAAATCCACAATGGCACATGTTCGTCAGCTTTTATGTGTGCTTTTCCTCTAGCGTGCTGTTCAGTTCTCCCTTTCAATCACATTCATCCCACACGGCCTCCAGCTTTCCAGATGAGCCCTATTCCCATTCCACCACTTAAACATAATCAAAGGCATTACGCAAATCCATGAAAGACCTCTAATTCACAGCAAGGCCATAATCACGGTCTACCCTCTTTATTTTGCATGACACTTTTTCTGAAAGCCTGCTCCATGTAATCAAGGGGGTTCTGATTTTGACACAGTTATTTTCTCTGTCCCCATTGAAGGACTCAGAGCTAAAAAGAATATTTTTGTTCACCTGACAGCTTTCTTTTTGTGTTCTTCGAGATCCCTGATACAGCTTTGTGCTTTCTGAATATGTGCTGTTGGATTGGACCTTAAATGCTAAAGTACACTTTTTGAGAATGGCTTACTGGCTCTCCTCTCTCTACAGTGGAGAGGATTTTTGGTGGGTTCACACTTGCCATGTTTTATTGCATGCATTCTCTATGGTTCAGTCGCTCTGTCTCCTGGCAGCGTAAAGGAGATCAATCAAAGCTTGTTGTGAGGGTGCTGAACTGCCTTTGGCTCATTTTGCTCATCCAAATGCATCCTATTACACATAATGTGTCCTCTACATTTTACTGCCGAACTCTCTGCCTCTTCTCTCATTACCTTCAACCCTAACAAACTAGCTCTCCTTCATCTCAGAAATAATTTGATCTACTAACTAATGTCTGATATTGATGGATTCCAGAAAATATTGTCGGCAGCATCACTCTTGTATTTCCATACCCCACGTTCTTGAATATGTTGGTGTGAACTTTTCAATTATTTTAAATTATGTTCCAGGAAGATGAAAATTGTAGCCTATACCTCACCCATTTGTCTGTATGATATATGGGTTTTATAAAGCAATCAAATTGTCAGTGCTGTCACTAAATTTCACCAGTAGAGGGTGCAACAAATTAGAAACTGAGTTTTTTTTTTTTTTTTAAATTACAATAGGGCTGTATACATTTTATTTCATTCAATTTCCGTTTCATTTTTTTAATGTCAGGAAAGCCTTGGCAATATAATAAAATGAAAATTACAATAAAGCAGTAATGGTTAGTAGCCTCAGGTGGTCGTAATAACCTTCTTCACATCTGCTGAGTTTTCCATATGCATAATGGACACTACAGGAATGAAGAGACATAACTTGATTAAACTATGGATAATTTTATCCTGTTCCTGGTAGGCAATCACAACAGTAATGGCTTCACGCTGCATTTGTCCACTTCCCCAGTCCAAGGGATGTGGATAATATACAATAACAATAAATCTGTTCTTGGTAGAATTTTATTGTGTTATATTGTTAAATGTAAATTCATTATGAAAGTGTTGTAAAATCTGTGAGCTTTACAGCTTATATTAATAAATTCAATATTTTTTTATTTTTTTTATTTTTTTAGAAAAGCATAAAGAACTTTTTCTGGTTCAAAGAAAATAGTCTTCTCTGATAAAAGTTTATCAAATAATGTTTATCAAATATAGATGAAGTATATCCCTGTACAACACATCTCTATAAATGTATAAATGTAGGACAGCCAAGTATCGCAATTTAAAATCCTTTTATCTAACTAATATACTGTGAATTGAATGTATCACCAAACATTTCTCAGTGTTTTTGTTAAATTGTGAATTTCCCTTGAACTACTTCCACAGATAAATGAAATTGAATAAATGAACAGTAATGTGCAAGCGATATTCATTCTGTTCAGACTGTTAGGAACTCTTCCTTATACTGAATTGTAATACAAATTATATAATATTTATCTAGTTATTGTGTGCATTACAGTTGAGCAATCATATGCATTACATTAGGTCAATATGGAAATATAAAATATATATAATATCAAAGTGCCACAGCCAGAAAATGTGTATTTCATGTACAAAAATGCCTTCATTTACACGTTTTAAGGGTGCTGCTTGGGCATTTTATTATATAGGCTAGTCATGTTAGAAAAACTTCCCTGTTCTGAATAAATACATCACCTTCATTTGAATAAAGCAGTGAGCTTTGGGAACTTTTGCATTTTTAGCAGTTAGATTAAGCATTTGGGTTGTATTTACTATACGCAGCTCTATTAGTCATGATTTTAAGCTGTAATGTATACTGTAATATCTCTGTGCCTCAGCTGTTCTCTGAGTTTATGATAATTCGCTCTGCTAACAAGCACATGTTAATGCCTGACAGGTTAATGACTGTGTGTTTAGGTGATAAGTGTTTGTTTACAGTGTGACATCCACCAGCAATTCCTTAGCGTCTGTTCTCTAACAAACAGAAAATGACTTCTCTGGAAGTATCATTTCAGAAGATAACTGCATTGCAGATGTGTCAGGCTCTTCAGCTCAGCCGGGGGTGTGAAATTCAAAGTAATTGGGATCTGAAGAATTCGGATACCTCCTTCTGTCCCTGAGAGTTTATTCAAGGAGGTTGTCAATGATTCATAGCGTCTGCGGACACAATAAAATGTCTATTTGTGAACTGCAAATCATTCAAATATCTGTGAAATTGAAAGCTATAAAAAGCAAGTGTATGTTAGGCTGGACGGTGAATGAATGAAAACAGAGTGTCTGTATTAGATTTCATCTGGACATGATCTCATTTTTATTTTATGAACAGGGAATAAATAATATACCATTGCCAGCAGAGGGCAATAGAGTAAAAAGAAACATTGAATAGGGTAGGGTAGGATTTGAAAAAATCAATACACCAGCAGACAATTATGAAGATGTCACCATGATTTAATATCATTTGAAATGGCCATGGTAAATAATCCAGTATTAAATATTTTATGAAGAATTCAAACCAACATTTTCACATATAGTGCCACTGTACAACAAGAAAACATTTAGCTTCAACCACACAACTAAAAGGGATAGTTTTGGATCCCATTAACTTTCATTTATGGGCGAAAATAACTGTCCAAACACTTCAAAATATATTCTTTTGTGTGAACTATCGCTTTAACAGCAGGATTTATGTCTCAAAGCAACAGGTCCAAAGCAAAGAAAGAATGGAAACCACATTCTGTTTCTATCTCTCATCCTTTACGTAACTTAGTGAAAGCTTAAGGTACACCCTGTCAAACTATATTAAAATAATAGGACAGTCTGAGTACAGTTTGAACTCTGTTGAATAAACAGTACAAAAACTAATTCCATCGATACAATGAATCCATCACTGAAAAAGAGGCACAATTTTACATTATTCTTTAAAATATTACACTATTCTTACACCCTTCCTATAAAAGTAGTGCAACCAATGAATGAGCCATAACTCCATAATTCCTGTTTAAATTTTATTTTATTTATTTAACCAGAAGAGACTCTCTGAGATTAAAAATCTCTTTTGCAGGAGTGTCCTGGCCAAAATGGGCAGCAATACAGTCAGTTTCATCACAAAATATTACAACATAAACAGACTAAAAACACTTAAAACAGTTACATATCATTGAGTCATCTTCCATTTGCCGAATAACTGTTTATTGCCTATTGTTTATTGCCAAATTGCCTATCACAGCTATGCTGATGATACCCAGATTTACACTGTAAAAAATTGCTGTAGTTTCTACAGCTAAATTTTACAGAATATTACCGTTTAAACATTTTACAAGATGTAGCTCTAATTCGCAATGCATTGTGGGTCAAATAAGGTTTTACAGTTGTTAACTTAACAGTATATGTCCATGTCCACTGTAATTCATTTACAAGAAGCAGGTGTTGTCACTGCAGCTCCTGGTTTTTAACCTAACTTACTGTAGTGTGGCATTATGGGATTGCGCGCACATCGTTCAAATCTGAAATCCAGCGACTGGAGCAGGGCCAGAATGATTGAAGATTAGAGGCTTTATTCATAATTCCTGGTAAATTCACTTTATTTACTTAAATAAATATAAAGGATATTTTTAGTTAATGTATAAGAGATATCATGTCACAGTAGCCTGCTATCATGACATTTAGACAAGCAGCCTTGGTACGTGCAGTAAGCTGGAAATTGCTATCATAACATAGTTAGGCTAAATGCTGCATTTTTTCTCAGTTTGGCAGTTTAATTTTCTAATTGATAGCATTTAAAGTAGTGTTTACCCAATTTTTAATGTAATGCCCAGTGCAAACAATTGTCATAGTAACGTTAACTCCGAAATAACTAACGAACAGCAAAATATGTGAAATTTCATTTGTTTATATGTGTTCAACTGTCCCATATTGAGTGACATCTTAATATAATTAGAAACTAACGTTACCTAAATTGTGTCTATTGCCACTGTAGTTGTACTCGACATTAAAGCTCATCCGGGTATATTTGTAGCAATAGCCAAAAATACACTGTATGGGTCAAAATTATTTATTTATTTTTATTTTTTTATGCCAAAAATCCTTAGGATGTTAAAAAAGGTTACTTATTTAGTTTAAGTACTGGTAAATGCTGATTGTATTGTATAAGTGGCACTGGAGTTACTTTCATTCAATACTGAACTTTATTCTAAAGCTTCTGCTTGTTTTTATGTGCAGATGTTTTGTTGGTATCACAACACTCACTGGATACAAGACGGACACAGAGGCAAAACAAGGAAAGGTCTCAGAGAAGAGGGACAACCCTCATGTGTGTGCTCATCTCAGAAAGTTGATGGACTTTCAGTATGTATTTATTAAATTGTCTTTTGCAGTAATATTCTAAATTTAATAAAACATAAGCTCAAACAAGAGAATTTGTGGTATAATGTTGATTCCAGCATTTTATTTTAATCCTTTTTTAAACAAAATTATACAAATTCTGTTGACTGACCTTATTTTTTATAGAAAGTTAATGCTCTACTCAGAATATGGCTTTTTTTTTGTGATATAACAGGTTTTTGAAGTTATTTTGTGATGCTATATGTTATTTTTATGATAAGATTTTAACTGTTGAAAGCTGTTTTTATTTTTACCAGTAAAAGCCTTGCAGTGTCTTTCTGCCAATTTTAATAAATATTTATTTGCAAAACCTTTGACTTGGTTTTTATTCATTTGTAAATTTATTAAGATAGTGCTCATGATAATGCATTTAAATCAGTATTTTACAGTTTACTGTTAAAATTATTCTTTGCAGCATTCATTGTTACATTATTAAAACATCATCTTAGATTCAGGGGTATTTACAGGATTTTATTGGCAACTTTAGTTGCCAGGTAAACACTGTACTTTAGTGAGATTACAAAAAATTGCTGTAAAATATATTTACAGGATTTTATTGGCAACTTTTGTTGCCAGGTAAATACTGTACTTTAGTGAGATTACAAAATATTACTGTAAAATAAACTACAAGTTTAATTCAATGTTACTGTAAAAATATTTAAAATTACTGTATTTCACATACAGCAATTAACTGTAATTTGCTTTTAACTTTTTTGCCAGTAACATCCTGTAAATTCCACGGTACATTTTTTTCAGTGTACCTAGCCTTATTTCCAAATGACTACAGCCGCATTGACTCCCTCTGCCAATACATTGATGAAATTAACAGTTGGATGTGCCAGAACTTTCTTCAGTTAAACAAGGAGAAAACTGAAGTCATTGCATTTGGAAACAAAGATGAAGTTCTCAAGGTGAATGCATACCTTGACTCTAGCGGTCAAACAACAAAAAAATCAAGTCAAAAATCTTGGGGTGATTCTGGAGACAGATCTTACTTTTAGTAGTCATGTCAAAGCAGTAACTAAATCAGCATACTATCATCTCAAAAACATTGCAAGAATTAGATGTTTTGTGTCCAGTCAAGACTTGGAGAAACTTGTTCATTATTGTAATGTTCTCCTCACCGGCCTTCCAAAGAAGACCATTAGACAGCTGCAGCTCATCCAGAACACTGCTGCCAGGATTCTGACTAGAACCAGAAAATCTGAGCATATCACACCAGTCCTCAGGTCCTTACACTGGCTTCCAGTTACATTTAGGATTGATTTTAAAGTACTTTTACTCGTTTATAAATCACTAAATGGCCTAGGACCTAAATACATTGCAGATAAGCTCACAGAATATAAAACTAACAGACCACACAGATCATTAGGATCAAGTCAGTTAGAAATACCAAGGGTTCACACAAAACAAGGGGAGTCCGCCTTTAGCTATTATGCCGCCCGCAGTTGGAACCAGCTTCCAGAAACTCAAAACTCATCTGTTTAGCTGTGCATTTGTTGAATGAGCACTGTGCTATGTCTGAACTGATTGCACTATGTATAATCATTCTCTATTCTTAACTGTTTTAAATTCTTTTAAAATCTATTTTATATAATTTTGTTTTTATTGTTGTGATTATTATAATTTTTTGAATTCCTTGTTTTTATTGTTGTGATTATTATAATTTTTTTGAATTCCTTGTTTTTATTGTTGTGATTATTATTATTTTTAATGACTATTTCACATCCTTTTATGTAAAGCACTTTGAATTACCACTGTGTATGAAATGTGCTATATAAATAAACTTGCCTTGCCTTCCAAAGACAGCAAATTTTCATTATGTACTTTCAGTATTATTAACTGCTCTAATTACAGTAAATAAAGTGACCTATAAGAATTCTAAAAAAAAAAAAAAAAACTCTAAGCTGAAAGCTAACAAACCTATATTTGACCCTCTGCCTACATCTTGACCCAACTATTTTACTCAAACACATGCAGTCATTATAGGTTAGCAGAAAATGATCAGTTAAAAGCTCATACCATGTAAACTGTCAGTCAGCGATGTAGCTGTCAGACCAAATGTAGGTGGACTCCAAAGACAAAATGCATCAGTCCTGATGCATCAATTACCATGATACCTGTGAAATCATGCCATGACGGGACAGGGTCAGGGCTCTTCAAATCCCTGTCAGACTAGCATTTTCCCTCAGGTTTAATTAGAAACTCTTCTCTCGGTATCCAGCATAGTTAGTCTTTCTCTTGCACAACCCAGCAGGAGACAGAAAACATGATCAATACGCATAATACTGCTCAAGTTCTAAATATATCCTGACCTGACCCTGACCACGAAACCTCGTACAGTCTGTACATGTAGCTTAGATCATTGCCTCATCCTACACTCCAAACTATTTAGCAGACCATATTTTCACATTTATAACGCATAAAGCCATATAAATAATGAAACAACCAAACATACTGCCAAGAACCCTTGCTACAGAAGCACAACATTTGGATTTATCTCTCCAGTGGCAATCCTTCTAAGCATAAACAGCATTATTATAATAGTA
This sequence comes from Acrossocheilus fasciatus, assembly GCA_036784905.1. Lineage (NCBI taxonomy): Eukaryota > Metazoa > Chordata > Actinopteri > Cypriniformes > Cyprinidae > Acrossocheilus > Acrossocheilus fasciatus. The sequence continues at coordinate 26,409,802 of CM071946.1, read as the reverse complement.
TTATCAATATGTCAGCTATTGATTACATGAACTTCATGAGAAAGCTGTGCTTTCCTGCCCCATGATTATGTGGTTGTCTCAGAGCGGAGAAAATAAATTACAATTTCACCACTGAGCTTTTTGTTCCGAGCTGCACTTCATTCTGGTCACGGAGCGATGGGCCCCTGAATCAAGTCCTATTTTCAATCAAAACAAAAGCTCTATTCTCTCTAGGCTAGCAGAGTGATGCTGTTACCGCCAAATCACATTTAGTGGAAAACAATATACGACATTCTGATTAAGACAAAAGCTAGAGCTTAGACTCAGTGCTTTGGGCTAATAAAGGTATTGACCTGCACAATGGAAAAAAAAGCTCTTGAGGCCTTTAAGGCTTTAACTGCACTGCCCTTCTCAAATTTAAAGGAACACAAAAGAAGAACGTTTAAAGAATGTTCATGTAGCTCTTTTCCTTACAACAACAGTTCAGAGTGACCACAGCATGTCAAGTGCCAAAAATGGATGAAAAATACCATAATAGCAGTACATAAGAATCATGTGCTATATAGTTAGTAATTATTCAATTAAGTATAATTTTTGACAGGCATTGTCCTACACTATGCATATTGTATTTGCTACTACAGTTTCCCTCAGATGACCTACCATATTTTTTTTCTGTAAAAAAAAAATACACACTAAAAGTTAATTATAAAAATGGGAGGGAACAGTTGTCCTAAATAGTTCGTCATTTACTCACCATTATGTTGCTCCAAATATGTCGTTTTCATCCGTGAAACACGAGGTAAACGGATGAGAGGAAGATGGTTGTCCCAAAAGCATGAAGTCTGAAGGTATTACATAGCTTTGTATCAAAAACAGGCTGATAATTAAGTCGATATTTACTCAAAATCTTGTCCTTCTTCCATTTAAATCTGACCAGCACGAAAGCGTTTGTTTGTTGACAAGCGCTTCTCTGTAAACACAATGCGGTTTCTCACTCACATGGACTTGAGAAGGGATTAACCGCAGGTATGTAAAACACTCAGTTGGTTAACTAGGAAGAGGTGTGGAACAAGAAGGTTTACAATGGGAAAAATGTAGCGAAGTAAAAAAAGACAATTAAACAAGACAGAATTGACATGAATGAGAGTAATATTGACTGTGGACACTGGCTCTGTCAGGATCAGTTGTTGGGTTTGGCATAAACACGTGAGGAGTGTTAATTAAATAAAGAGAAATTGTGCCATACACACACTTTGAGTTTCCATGTTTTTTGGGGACATTCCATGAAATAATGCATTTTAAACTGTACAAACTGCATATTCTAATCCCTGTACCTTAACCCTATCCCTACCGATCACACAAAACTTTATGCATTTTTAGATTTTCAAAAAAAGATTATTCTGTATTATTTATAAACTTGTTTACTCATGGGGACCAAAAATGTCCCTACAAGGACAAAATTTACTGGTATTACTGTTATTAATATCTTTGTGGGGTTTTTGTCCCCATAACATGCGAACACCCAGACCACACACACACACACACACACACACACGTTTGTTTTTGTGAAAAGTGGGGACATCCCATAGGCGTAATGGTTTTTATACTGTACAAACTGTATGTGTTATTGCCCTACTACACCAACCCTACACCTTACAGGAAACTTTCTGCTGTTTCAGATTTTCAATACACTCCATTCTGTGTGATTTATAAGCGTTTTGAAAAATGGGGACATGGGGTAATGTCCTGAAAAGTCACCTTCTCCTTGTAATACCCATGTCATATCCTTGTCATTATACGAATTTATGTCCTCATTTGTCACAAAAACACGCGCGCACACACACACACACACACACACAATTAATAATAAATAAATAAAATTCTAAATAAAAAATCCCTATGAGAGTCATAACATTTTTAATCAGTCTCTCAAAATTCTTGATTTTTTTTTTGTTTATACAGGTACATAAATATAAATCTGTTCACATATATTTGTTGTATTTGTCCTTGCTTAGAGACATGATTAATGATTCCCTTGATTCCCAACAAAATTCTTAACAAAATATAAGCTTTGCAGTTTATATTCAACTACTGTTTCTGTTAGACTGAATATGCCAAAATGAGTTGTTACTTACATTCACAACAAAGTCTGACTGAGATCATTTTTAGCATTTTATTTGACTGCCAAAAAAAGAAAGAAAAAAGAAAAAAAAGAATAGCATGCACTATGCACTAATATATTGATGAATCACAATCTACAGTGGGCTGAATAGTATTGATCTAGAAGTTGAAAGGGGAAATGTGTCACTGCCCTTTCATGTTGCTCATACTGAAAACGAATCATACAGCACATAGTACAATACAGTCACGATTTATGAGGCAGTCAAAAAAGTAGTTGAATTATCTTACGTGGGAAAATGAGTGGTTTGGTTCACTTTTGGTGAATGTATTACGCCAAATCAACGGAAACACCACTGCAGGATAACAAAAAGCAGAGAGTAGCTTAACATTCCAATGGCCTTTAAATGAATGAAGGACAGAGAGGAAAATAGAGGCACATTCTGTTCCTTAAATTCTGAATGAAATAATTTAGGACTACTGCTGTATCCATGCCAACATGATTCTATTCTTCTGGGTTACTAGGCTCTTAGCCATCTTGAAAGAACCATCCAGTGAACAAGTTAAATGAAAAAACAAATTCTACCTATCCTTGTTCTGTCTCTTATTTTTTACACTGCTTCTGTCAAGCATATTCTATGTGTTTCTTAAAACATTTAAATTTAGAAGGATACATTTATGTACAGGTAAAAATGAACTTCTATGAATTAGACTAGGATATGTAGTACAGATCAGCAACAACATTAAGTTATTTGAATGGGACCACATTTTAGTCAAGTTGACAGTTTATTCAAGTTACACAATTAAAAACTTTTTTTCAAGTCTATCTTTAGCATGGCAGCAGGATTTTAGTACTACAGTTATTCTATATAAAAATATTTTAAAATTTACAGGTTAAATTCAGAATAGCAAAACTACTGTAAAGCCACAAAGATAACGCACTGAAGTAGTGCTAACACTATAGACGTCTAGTAGTATGTCTCTCTTTCCACCCAACCTGCAAAGAAAGAAAAAATAAAACTTATTTTTACTTTTACAGTTGAAAAATATAAAATGCACTCGTACACTACTTAGACATTCATTTGTATACTATTCATTTAAATCCTACATTACAGTACAGTTGATTAGAGCAAGGTTGCAGTTTCCTGATTACCTCCGGGGTTCCGTCTAAGGATGAGCTTTCTGATTTCATCATAAATAAAGATGAGAAGAGAGTACGGGAAGGCACAGAACCACCAGTTGGGCCTGTAGATAGAGCACAGAATATAAACCACAGAAGCAGCCAAGAAAAAACTGCATATATTTATTTTATACAAATCAATTTTAGCCTACTTGAGCGGGTACATTCTGAGAGCCACATCCATGCCAGGGCAATAAGACAAGAAAGCCGCCAGTGCTGTTTCCTCGAACAATCCAAAGATCAGGATTTTGTTCCTTGTAGGACACAAATGTAGTAAACAGACAATAAATATAAGAAAATCTCCTCAAGAACATGGCTTACGCTCATTTGTTCACCCAGACTCACTTCATTCCCTGCTGGAAGACAGAATTACGTCTGGTCTTGCAGATAATCAGATCGGCCCACTGCACGACCACAATGCTGGCGAAGAACGCTGTGTGGCACGTGAATTCCACAATCTTTCTCTGTTCGTATGTCTGAGAAAACGAAACATTGTTTTGGTACAACAATATCATCATTACAATTAGGGTTTTGAAGCTTTTAGTAGATGCCTGTTAGCTTTGAGGCGAATCTAAATGCCAAAGCACACCTAAATACAATTTTCGCTGATATACACAAATTTTAGATTTGCCATTATTGGAATAAATTATATTTTTAAATATAGTAAAATAGAAAACAGCTATTTTAAATTGTAATAAAATGTAAACAATATTACCGTTTCACTGTATTTTAAATCAAATTAATACAACCTTAGTGAAAATGAGAGACTTCTTTCAAAAACATTAATAATTTTACCCATCCCAATCTTTTGAAGTTGTGTGTGCATTTTAAAAGGACTTTCTCTTTTGGGAAAATACAGTAATACTGTTGACTGTTGAATAATTTTATCCAAAACTATGCTGTCAAGAATGAGAATGTCCCTCCCCTGACTAGCATGTAGCAACTTTATGGTTCACAGCTGTGACGTAATTCTTAATACCTACCCACTGTTGCCCATAACTGTCCTCCAGATCATTAATATGCTTGTCATCCCAATATACACGAATTCCTAGTAGTCTTGAAGGTAAAAAGCCATTTTCAGCAAGAATGACAAAGTATGTGAAAAATCCAGCGAGAGCCTGAATCATACCTGCAGAACAAGACAAAATCTTCTATTTGAACTCTTTTAAATTGTGAAGCCATTTTCAGATTTTGACATGGGAAGCTTTTATATGATATCATGTTAGTCAGGAAAAACTTTGGAATGAGATTCACAGCATTCACATAATTTAGCACCTGATCGACAAACACCATTAAAAATGACAGTCTTCTTCGAATCTTCTGTGTTCTCCAGGAAACAATTTTAGCATTTTTAGTGCCATGCTCAACCATTTAAGCTACTGGAACAAAGCAACAAAATGTCCACCTACCTATCTGTCCATATGCAATGCTAATAAGTCTTTCATTCACCAGCTTGTCTGTTTTAGGGTTTCTGGGCTGTCTCTTCATGATATCACTCTCAGCAGCCTCGTATGCCAGAGAAATAGCAGGGGCCTTGAAAACAAAACAAAATGATTAACTGTCATCTCTTGTAGAGATAAAATGCCAAATGTGAAAGTGTGAACAAAGAAATTAAGCCAGTGTGTTGTGCGCTGACCATGTCTGTTCCCAGGTCAATACACAGAATGGTCACAGTTCCTAGAGGCAAGGGGATGTTGGCGATAATGAAGAACAGGAAGGGTGTGATCTCAGGGATGTTACTGGTCAGGGTGTAAGCAATGGACTTCTTCAAGTTGTCAAAGATCAGACGGCCTAGAGTGGAGAGAAAATGCTAACAAAGGAGCCCAAAACATTGAGAGGATATGAAAAAAAAGGTCTCCTGTACCTTCCTCTACGCCTGTGACAATTGAGGCAAAGTTGTCATCCAGGAGGATCATGTCAGCAGCCTGTTTGGACACGTCTGAGCCAGCAATGCCCATAGCAACACCAATATCAGCCTTCTTCAGTGCTGGAGAATCATTCACACCATCCCCTGTTACAGCCACTATGGCTCCCTTTGGAACAGAAATGATTTTTTTTGTAAACATTAAATTAAATATTGCAATTTCTAAATGCTCTCTAAACCGGAGGTTTTCAAAATGGGGACAAGAGGCTGCAAAGGGTCTTAGGTGGTTTATTCAAAAATTTGTCTCCTCTCTGTCACTCTGTGTCAGCGTAGCGCCATTTTGGAGAGAATCTGATGGACGCAAAGTGCGTATGCTATTCTCTGTCATCAGTAACGCATGGATACGCTGTATCCGTTCAAATCAAAGCGTAAATAAACGTACAATACGTATCCATGCGTTACTGATGACAGAGAATAGTGTACGCACTTTGCGTCCTGTTAAATAAATGTCGTTATTTTTATTTTCTTTGCGTACAAAAGGTATTCTCGTCGCTTCATAAAATTCAGATTTAACCAATGATGGCAGATGGACTATTTTACAATGTTTTTTATACTTTTCTGTGCTTTGACCGTGTAATTTACTTGGCAGTCAATGGGACAGTCACAAACCTCCCGGTTTTCATCCAAAATATCTTAAATTATATCAAAATAGCTTTTATGGGTTTGGAACGACATGGGGGTAAGTGATTAATGACAATATTTTCATTTTGGGGTGGAGTATTCCATTAATATGTTTGTGAAAACTGATCATTTTATTAAGGATTGAATAAAAATATAAATTTATTTCAAAAACATCTGTAATGTGCATAGAAAATATTGAATGATTACCTGTCGCTGACACCCCTCAACAATAATCAGTTTCTGCTGTGGTGATGTTCTGGCAAACACAATTTCTGTGTGGTACTTCAGAATGTCATCTAGCTGTTCAGCTGTGAGGTCCTTCAGGTCTCCACCATGAACCACACAAGCCTTTGCATCTCTGAAAAGAGATATTTATTGACTTAATAGATTCATGTCAAGGAAATTTAGAGAGACGTTTTAGTAAAAGTATCACAATACCTGGGATTGACCTCATTGACAGGGATATTCAAGCGAGCAGCAATGTCTTCCACAGTCTCATTACCCTCAGAAATAATCCCAACACCCTTTGCTATGGCCTTGGCAGTGATTGGATGGTCACCGGTTACCATGATAACCTAATAGTTGAGAAATATATGTGTAAACTATAAATACATAATCATTTCAGCACATTGTAAAGGAATTGCATCTCTGCTTTACCTTGATTCCTGCACTTCTGCATTTGCCCACAGCATCAGGTACAGCAGCACGTGGAGGATCGATCATTGACATCAGACCCACAAAGCACAGATTCTCAGTAGGGAAATTGACATCCTCCGTATCAAACTGGAAGCCTTCTGGAAACTGTTCATCAGGGAGGTAGAAATGACAGAATCCTGTTGGACAAAAATGTGAATGATCAGTCCACAGTCTGCTCAGGTGAACTCGCAACTTTTATTTGAAGAAGCAGCTTGTTCTCTTTTACCTAAAACTCTTTCTCCAAGTCCTCCGAGCTCCAGATAAGCATTCTGAAAGGATTCTTTCATTTCATCATCCAAAGGTTGCTCCTTGCCTTGCATCAATATAGTAGCACAGCGGTCCAAGATTCTCTCTGGGGCTCCTTTCATCACCAGCAGGTGTTTAGACTCTGTGCCACCATTTGGGTTATTGTGCACTGACAGCTACCGATGCAAGCATCAGATCATTTCAGATAATGATGAGATGTATTTTATTAGTTGTGTAAGGGCTGTCAATGTATCACATTCATTTGTGGCATATTTTACATTCTTGAATTGGAAATCTACTAGTAAGTACAGATCCAAGATCCTAAATCCAGTACCTGATATTTGTTCGTCGAATTGAAAGGGATTTCTGCCACTTTGGTGTAGTTGTCTCTCATTTCTTTCACTGATCCACAGCAAAGCTCAATGCATTTCAATAGAGCAGATTCAGACGCATCCCCAGCAACATCTCTCTAAATATTTAAACACACAAATGAGATATTTATTAGAAAATCTTACAAATTATATCCACAATGAAGATGTGACATAGCATGTTTTTGCTTTTCAATTTTCATTAGGAGCATTATTAGATGTTGCACTGACAAATTCATATATATATATATATATATATATATATATATATATATATATATATATATATATAGATTATTAGTGTTTGAAAGAAGCCTCCTATGTTTACAAACGCTGCATTTATTTGATCAACAATACAGCAAAAAACTTACATTGTGAAATATTATTACAAATTAAAAGCATTAATTTCTATTTTGATATATTTTAAAATGTAATTTATTTCTGTGATGCAAAGCTGAATTTTCAGCAGCCAATTCTCCAGTCTCCAGTGTCACATGATCCTTCGGGAATCATTCTAATATTACCCATAATAATATTGTCTGACTTGATTCTTAGGAAACATTTCGTATTATTATCAATGTTGCAAACATTTTAGGGGGATTCTTTGCTGAATGGAAAGTTCAAAAGCATTTTCAAACATCTTCAAAGCAAGTTCAAAAAATGTATTTTTATTATAAATCTAATGTAACATTTTAAAGTCTCTATACTGTCACCTCTGGTTAATTTAGGCATTGTACCCTGAACAAAAATAATCAGAAAGAAATCAATACTTTATTCATTTATTTAGTTTTTAACAAACATATAACACAAACTGCACTGCTTTTTTTTTTTTTTTTTTAAAGCAGACCTTCACCAAAAGTCATTGTATAACTTGCGCACTTACCTACAGTGTCACACCCTGTAAGTATAATGCTGTGCATCAAATCAAAACCTAACCTTTAGAATTGGCACATCTGTCTGCTCTGCCAGGAACACAGCCCTGTTGCAGAGCCCAGCAATACGAGCCAACGATGCCCAGGTGGCCGAGCTGCGGTCAAAAGATGTCCCGCTCTGATTCTCTGTGGTGTCAGCTTCATGGATCTGGTTATCAAACCACATGTGGGCTACGGTCATGCGATTCTGCGTTAATGTGCCAGTTTTATCAGAACAGATGGTTGAGGTTGAGCCCAGTGTTTCAACAGCCTCAAGGTTCTTAACCAAACAGTTTTTCTTAGCCATGCGTTTCGCTGTGAGGGTGAGACAAACCTAAAGAATCAGAAGCAGAGAGCAGGTGTCAAGCACATATTAGGGCCTAATTTTCAAACAAAGTAAGTTTAAACTAACTAACCGTGACTGTAGCAAGAAGACCTTCAGGCACATTGGCCACAATGATGCCAATAAGAAAGATAACAGCTTCCAACCAGGAGTAACCAAGAACGAGAGACAGAACAAAGAAAGAGACGCCCAGGAAGACAGCCACGCCTGTGATGATGTGGATGAAGTGCTCAATCTCAATGGAGATGGGGGTGCGCCCGACCTCTAGTCCAGATGCAAGTGTCGCAATTCGGCCCATGACTGTATGGTCTCCGGTGCTGATGACGATGCCACGTGCAGTACCTTGGTGCAAATATTGCATGAGAAACATTTAAATGTAAATTACATTTAAATTTAATTTGATCGAAGTGATTGATCAATTATAATATTACATAAGATTTCTAATTAAAATAGCTGTTCTATTGAACTGCATATTAGTCAACGAATCCTAAAAAAAAAAAATGTTTCAGTTTCCACAAAAAATATTAAGAAGCACAACTGTTTTCAAGATTGATAATAAAAAGAAAGGTTTTTCAAGTGCCAAATTATCATATTACAATGATTTCTATGTGTGTGGTACTGAAGACTGAAATAATGACAGGAATACATTACATTTTAAAATATAATAAATAAAATAGAACACAGTTATTGTAATTAAGTTGTAAATGTCTTGCTGTATTTTCGATCAAATAAATGCAGCCTTGATGAGCATAAGAGACTTCATTCAAAAACATTTTTAAAAATCTGATAATGTGATATTTTTGCTTTGCCAACAAATGTAGTTGCAATTAAATTAGAATTAGTAACACAGCAGAATAAATCACAGATGCTGAAAATTATTCAGTGGCTCCCACATGAAGTCTATAATTTGTTTAATTTCTGAATAAATCAGTGTTTTTAATGAATTGGTTAATTCAATGACTAAATGATTCACTCATCATTTGTCGCCACCTAATGGCATTATGAGTAATATTAAAATTAAAAGTGTAAATATAAAAATAAAATTAGATTAATTTAATTATAATGTAATCTTAACAATTATGAAAATATAAGTGAAACACTTTACTGAACATCTGTAGTGAATGAGAATATAAAATACCTTCTACACAGTTGGTGGAGAAGAAAGCAATATTCCTGGTCTCTAGAGGATTATCATTTGAGAAATCCGGGGACCGTGTCTGAGGCTCTGATTCTCCAGTCAGAGAGGAGTTATCCACCTTAAAACACCCAATTTAAAAGCTATTTTTACATAATGTCACTGCCACAGAAAGGAAATGTGATGTTCACACTACACTGATCAGCTCAGATAAGAAATAGCGGCTTATAATAACCTTGCAGCCATGTGAGGCTATGATTCTCAGGTCAGCAGGGATCCTGTCACCACCTTTTACCTCCACTAGATCACCGACCACCACATCTTCAGCATTGATATGACTCTTCTCCCCATCACGGACAACCAATGCTTGCTAGAAAGGAAAAAGTTTATAATCTGAACTAAAAACTACAAAGAATACAATCCTACAGTGCATTTAAGCTTATAGATTAGTTTATTAGACAAATTGAATGGCAAAAAAAAAAAATAATAAATAAAAAATTCTACCTGGGGAACCAAATTCTTGAAAGAGTCCATAATTTTTGAGCTCTTAGCCTCTTGATAGTATGAGAAACATCCAGTGATGATCACCACAGCTGATAGCACAACTCCCAAATACAGCTGCATTGCAAAAAGGGATAAACAAAAGTAGATATAAAACATCTAAGAAGCAGAACACACATTTACATATTTTTTTAGCATTCCCTCTCACATTGTCATTAGCTGGCTCATCTTCCATTGCCGCTTGAATGCCATACGCAAGAAAGCAGAGAACGGCACCAGTCCACAACAGCATGGAGAAGCCTCCAAACATCTGCTTACAGAACTTCACCCACTCTGGGGTGGTTGGAGGTGGAGTGAGGGCATTAGGTCCATCACGGGCCAGAATCTCTGCTGCACGAGCGCTTGTGAGACCCTGGTGAAGTCAAAGAGGGGGCTATGTTAATTATTGATCACTAGAGATTTATTAAAGAGTCATTTTATAAAAGAGACACTCTACTTCATGAACTTACTCTGCTCAAGTCTGTACCATATTTACGGTGGAGCTCTTCCAAAGTCAGTTTGTGATCATCCTGAAATAGATTTTGTACAGAAAGCTTCAGTCTTGGAAAACTTATCAGAGTGCACCTTATTGAACAAAGCTAAGTAACGTCTCACCAAATCCACTTCCCTTTTCAGCTCATCCATATCTTTTTCCTTCTTCTTGTTTTTGTTCTTTTTCTTTGCTCCATGCTCTGACGTTGCCGCCAGCTCATACTGGTCCCGTCCATCCTGAAATAGATGTTTGAAACATCAAATAACAAGGCTGTGACAATTGAGTCATTTTGTGGAAAAAGTTAAAGAAATAATAACCCACAAAAGAAAAAAAAAAAAGAAAAAAGAAAATTCTGTCATTGCTTATTTTCGTTGTTTCAAACCCATATGACTTTCTTTCTTCTACAGAACATAAAAGGAGAAATTCCAAAGACTGTGCTGCTCACTTTTTTCATACAATTACTAAGCTTTCTGAAGTTTTCAAGCTTCTAAAAGCACTATATATGTGGTCCATGTGGTTTGTGCACTTCACACTTTTCAAGTTATCACTTTTATGATACTTTAAAGTCTGTAAAGTTCCTGTCTTTAAAAAGAAGGAAAGCTGTATAAAATGCAACCTATACATTCAATGTTTTTTGTTTTTCCATGTTTCCAGTCATTATTACCTTGTATCTCATGTGGTGAAGATGAGGGCAAGTCCAACTATCTGACTACCAAAACATATTCAAAAAACATATTCATACTGCCAACCTCCTGAGTTGTTAAGGGTCTTTGATGTATTTCTAAGGGATCCGCTTTCTCTTAACATGATCTGCTACATGTAACGAACAAGCATAATAATGTTCTGTGGCAAAGGGCCAGTCTCAACTATAGGGACATGGAAGCAACCAAGTCATCTTGGCCTCTATCCAGTGAAAAGAAATAAGCAGAAGCAACAAAGATCTCAGTACATTTCATTTCCCAAAGAGAACACAAGTAGGCAAATGTGGGAGTATTATTATTTATCTCAGAATTTCTGTGAGGGTCACGTAACTGCAAATTCACAACAGATAAACACTCCCACACAAATACTAGTGCTCATGTTTTATTCAACTGTCCAGTCAACCAGAGTTCAGTGCAATTGTTGCCTCAGGCAAACATGTTATGCCACCTTTGTGGCGACACACAGGAGTGTGACAGGAGCAACTGTTTATGAGAATGAAAAATGGATTTGAGGATGTTTTTCCAAATTAGGTCTGCTTTCACTGTACGACGTCAAACAAATTCACAGCAGTTGTAAACAGTCCAAGTTAACACAGTTGTTTGGTTGTACAGTGAAAGAACCTTTGAGTCTACATTGTGAAAATAGCTGCAGTACATTAGGAGGCAAAAAGTAACTGCATGTTGACATCTTTCCTCCATTCTTATTGCAAAGGATTAGGAAAGTTTTGTGGTAATTCAGGTGAACTGACCTAGATAAAGCACACTGTGTTCTTCAGGGGAGGAGAGAAAACTCCACTCTGAAACAACAACCTGTGGCTCTAGAACTAGCGTTAGAAAGTAAGGAAAATGCGCAACAACAATAATAATAAAGTAAAAACAAATATAATAAAGTAAAACGTTATTAGCAAAACAGTACAAGCACAATTATAAATCCTGATTCCACACTAAGTATGCAAATGAGGCCGTAAATAGCGATGAATAGCAATGAGTACTGCATGTACTGCACAGGTCATGCTACAGCCCACGACACTCCCACTTCTCAGTCAAACTGAATATAAAATGCAGTCATAGAATAAGAAACAATAAACTAATCCATATGCCCAGCAACATGATTACACAAAACTGAATTGAAACGTTTTGCTCTTTTTTTGAATACATAGCCTATACATTTATATGAATGTGTGTTTGTGTGTATGACATACATTTTAGATAAAATATAAGTATATTAATATTTTCAAAAGTTATACAAAATACTAACGTGGTAACGTCTAGTTATTTAGTTCACAGCTAGTATTTTTCACCAGCGATTTTCACACACTTAATAAAATCTTTATCTTTCTGAAAAAATATCCGTCATAACTAAGCGCATCTCCATTGTTATTAATATGTTTCAAATGAAACAAGTTATTGAAACATATTTTACTTACCCCAACTCCCATTTTCGCTTGTGAACGGCGGCTGTGCTACTTTACGTTCACTTTCAAAGGCTTTTTCAAGCGTGTGGAGCAGAGCATCAGATCATCAGCGGCTCTGCTGCAGCTCAACTCATACGAGTCTCAATCACACGTTTGTGAAGAAACTGAACAACCAATAGGAAGAGAGCAAGCTCTTTGTGTAGCCTGTGTGTGTGCAAAAGAGAAGTGTAAATCTAAGGTTTGAATCCTCTGAGACTGAGAGACAACGTTCTTTTTGCCGATGCATTTATATTAATCTTAATAATTAAAAAATTGTAAAAAACAAAAAAACTATATTTTACTGTATAGCCTATACTGTATACTGTACTAATAGCCCTACAGTGCCTGTTAAAAGTTTGAAATAATTTACTGCATCTATGTTCTATGAAAGAAATCTCTTCTGCTTACAAAAGCTGCATTTATTTGATCAAAAATATAGTAAACAGTAATATTGTGAAGTATTATTAAAATTTTACGTAATTGTTGAATTATCAAAATATTAATTTAAAAGAACTGTATTAAAATGTCATTTATTCCTGCAATAGCAAAGCTGAATTTTCAGTAGCCATTAATCCAGTCTTCAGTTTCACATGATCCCTCAGAAATCATTCTGATGTTGATTTGGTACATAAAAAAAAACTTAATTATTCCAAATAAACACAAATAAATCCCCATTATAGGGTATAATGAGTATTAACAAATCTGGCAAAAAGTTGATTAAAAAAAACGTGATGAACAAATGTTACAGAAAAAGAAAAAAAAAGAAAAAAGAAAAAAAAAGAAGAAGAAAAAAATATATATATATATATATATATATATATATATATATATATATATATATATATATATATATATGGAAAAATGTAATAGGAGATTTTCTGGTTTCTTTCTTTCTTTCTTGTTTTAAACAAATCTTTCCCTCTGTTAAAATGAATCATTAATTAAAAAAAAAAAAAGAGTGAAGAAAATCAAATATATTTTTCATCATCGTTTGCTTTTTCCTCCCTTGCATATTTTACACTGCTTATGAGGAAACCATGACAATGTGGGAAACCAAGAACAGCGCCAGGAAACCTCAAGTGGCTAAAAGATAATGCAGTGTTGTTGAGCTTTACTGTGGAGCCAAAGAGGGGTTGCTGTGTAGTCTTGACTTGTCCTATAACATTATATTATGCAACATGAGAATTGTTAGCTTATGTCTAAATACTATTGCATTTTAAAGCTGTTGCTCTGTAAATCTAAACGCTTAACATGGGGTCTTAGAACCTATTATGCAAGAGATTTGGCGGTAATCTGTGTATATAGCTAAGCCGCGCTTTTCTGACACCAAACATTCTTAAACTAAATATCAGTCACACACAAGAGAAAGAGCTGCGGATGGTGTGAAGCCAGGCCATTTCAATGGGTTTTCCGATTTCATTTGATGCATTGCTTTTATTTTGTGTGTAAGCCTGTGATTACAAATGGTTATATCACTCAAGCCTCTGTTTGGTGTTTTATCTGTTTATGCCAGAAGGACACAGATGCTACCTTAGACAAATGCATTGTAATTCTCCCCTTTCAATCCCTTTGATCTGATACAAATCCATTAAAGGTATTTCTCTCGTTGGGCCATATCAAAGACCCGCTCTGTTTTCTCTTGATCTCTGTCCAGCTCACATTCACCCTCTCCCCATTTCAGATGTCCAAATATAGACCACACGCACCTTTTTAAACAGCTCGGGTACTCTTTCTTATAATGGATCCTGTTGTAAATAAACACAAACGTGTCACACTATAGACGAGGCTTCAGATAACACCAGCTATACCTGCACTCAGATACAATGGCCACTGTAACGGTTCTGTCGGGTGATGGACAAGCCATTTCTTGTTTCCAAGTAGAGCACCGGTGCTGCTGGGTATTCTGTCTGAGATTGTATGACCTCACTTTACTGATGCCTGTTTGTAATGAAGTGTTGAAACCTGTCAGACAACGAGAAAATGAATTATTGACCTGAGCCATGACAGCAAACAGAATGACACTTCATATTAAAATGGCATATCAAACAGCAGGTTTGACATAACACATCTTTAGATCAGATACTTGTTTGCATATAGTGGAACTGCTATTGGTTTTGCATTTAATATTCAATGGGAAACAGACAAAGTTGCATCGAAGGTATAAATATGTTTAATGGCTATAATGTTGGATACAAAATGTCAGTGCTGAATTTTATTGCTCATAGGTTCATTGTAAAAATATCCTGTTAAATTTACTGTAGATAACTGGCAGCTGTAGTTGCCTATAAATAAATAAACAAATAAATAAATTCAAATACACTGTAAGAAATAAACAAATATGGTGACAATGTTTTAGGTATTGCAGGATACCTGTATATTTTACAACTGTAAATTATATAGCAATTTATGCTTTTCAGTAAAACAGAAAAAAGAAAAAAAAACAATATTTTACATTATGAGATGTTACATTTAATTAGAATTTTATGATGACAGAATATTAATTTTGGGGTAAACTACACCTTATTATTAACTATTAAGTACAGTATTAATTTTAGATGTTTCACCACTTAAGACAGTTGCTAATTTGGTCTTGGAAGAATCTGATTAGAAAAGTGTGGGTTTATATGGAAAGCTCAGACTTTTTATTACAGACTGTGACATCTTGGCATCTAAAATTCATGAAAAGGGATCTTCTGCTCAAAAACAAGGCATAAACAAACAAATCTCTTCCCATATTTATCTCTTTCAACATTGGCTGGGTATCCCAAAACACTAACACCCAAATCCCAAAACTTTACTGTCATACACCAGTTACAACAAGTCCTTACTCCGTCCTTACTCCCTTAGTTTCTGTCTGTCTTTGCTTATTTGTAATTGTCAGTCGATATCTGTGTCAATGGGAGACACTTCATCTTCACGTCAGTCCCGATGTCACGCCAGCCCTTCTCTATCGTTTCCTCTGCCCACAACCAAACTGCATGCATTTCTCTCTATCAGTGCACCTGTCACCGCTGTCTGTCCATCTCTCAGACTGTGCCACTCAATCTTGTCTTGATGCTGAACATCTTCGATCGAAGCCCCTTGATGTTAGCTCTGTCTCCAGCTATGAAAGATGCAATAGATGTGGAAGTATCTCAAACACTGAATGTAACGGAAGGTCCACATTTTTCACATTAAATGAATAGTTCCCCCAAAACTGAGAATTCTGTCTGATTTGTTTACTCGTACATCTTTCCAAACCCCTTAGCTTTTTTTCACATGAAAGAAATTTATTAGATTATTAGATTATTGCAACCACAGGCTGTCAAGCTTTAAAAAGCCATAGGAATCACTAATGGATTACTTATGTGATACTTGTACTGTGCTTTTATAGTATTGTGTCTCACTTTTTTATTAAAAGCAGTCCATGTGAATAGTGCACTATATTTCAAATCCACCCCATATGTTTTCGGGTATATTATTTAATTTACTTCTAATTAAACTTATAAACATATATATCCACTCGCCCAATATGTTTAATATAAACATACTAATGCTGTCCAAAATATATATAAAAAAATACATTTTGTGTTTACCCATTTGTTTAAGACCAGAAGGATTTAATCATTTACCAAATATTATTGTTTACGTAAATATTTTTCTTTAGTTTACTTTAGTTCTAAAAAATAAATTTAATTTCCATGCAAATATATATTTTTTTGCCCAGTTTCATATATATTTTCAATATATAGAATAAATGTGTTATTTTAAAGTCCTTTGTTTCACCTTATGTAATTCATTTTGCCATTCTAAATTTTAAATAAAATATATTTTAAATAAAAAAAACACATTCCTTTAGCAATGCTGTTTACAATATGTTTAGCATATACATTTAATAGCTTTATTTACATCTGTGAATAATGACTTAAATTCATAAAACAAAGACATTATAATACATTCAAGAGACATGCAATATATCCATGGTGTATAGACTAATTTTATGACATTTCTGTATTGCTTTTTAAAGCGGTCATTATAAATGGTCATTGAATGGATGTACATGAAGATGAAAATGACAGCATAATTTGAAATGATAATAGAGTAATTAAAAAATGACGTAATTTCATTTTTGGGTGAACTATTCTTTTCTTTGGTTTTTAGTTATGGTAGATATCTTGCACTAAGTGGTAATGTTATACAACACATGGTTGATTAGAAGAGGCAGAAAGTATGTTTGCATTTGACATGTTTATGGGAAGCAGGGCTATTCCTCCAGCCTTAACATAATAACTCTTGCCACCCAGATGACAGAACGTCCAGGGAAAGCTGTCTCACACTGAAACCATTATGCCATCGTCCCAGCAGGATGTTACGCACAATTGTCCCTTTTCAAATCCAGCGTGAAAGAAAGCGTGTAACAAAGAGTGAAAGAGAGGGTGACTATGTTTACCGCCATCCAAGGGAATGTTCCCTCAGTCATTCACTGAGGCAGTCGCAGGACTCTCCTCTATTTGAGTGCCCTCACTGAACTCAGCCTCAAGAGTAATTCATGTTTAATAGTACATGATGCAAAACGTAACTGATTTTTACCAATCACAGTAATCAGACTATTGGAACAAGAAGATTAAAGGAGATAAAATGATAGAGAGAGAAAGAAAGGGTGAATGAGAGACAGAGGGAAGATGAGGGTCTCCCAGTCTATTGCGATGCATGAGCGGGCGCCTGGCACCCAAAACAAAGAGCTGCTTGTTTCTTGAAATTCACTGCGAGTGAAAAAGACTGCATTAAAACACATGGCACAACATATAAACACAACTAGAGGAGTTATACGCACAAAACAGGCCCAAAGGGCAGAACTTTCCTACATGGTTGAAAGGGAAAAGTGAGGAAGTTTAATCTTTCCAGAAGTGTTAGGAAGACGAATGTTAAATCTATCCTGCATATGGTTACTAATGATTGCAACTCAAATTAAGAACATTGCAATGCATCTAATTTTTCAACAGTAAAAGTAATGTTTAAATATTTATTTTAATATTCATATTACACACACACACACACACACACACACACACACACACACACACACACACACACACACATTTCTTATTATTATCAATGTTAAAAAAGGTTGTGCTGCTTAATATATATGTGAAAACTGACATCTGCTGAATTGTAAATATCTTCTCTGTCACTTTTGAACAATTTAATGCATCCTTGCTAAACAACAGTATTAAATTATTCAAAATAAAGAAATACATAAAAAATCTCAATCGTAGGTGCTCGGTGCTCAGAATACGTTGCTAGCTATTTTGTTTTTAGTCAGTAGCTAAAACAAGATGGTGTCAATTTGCTACTCACTCAGTCACAGCTTGAACACCTCTATATAACAAAAATGTCCTTGAAATAAATGAAATAAAACAGCACAGCTGCAGATGAAGGAGACATATGAAAAATAAGAACTAACAGACATATGATAAAGCTGTTTGATGTAGGAATATGATATGAAAAACTTGATGTTTAGAAGATGCAAAACTCACAAATCTGACACCTTACAATTCTGTCACTTCTGAAAAGTGAAAGTGAAAGTGAAAGTGACGTGACATACAGCCAAGTATGGTGACCCATACTCAGAATTTGTGCTCTGCATTTAACCCATCCAAAGTGCACACACACAGCAGTGAACACACACACACCGTGAACACACACCCGGAGCAGTGGGCAGCCATTTATGCTGCGGCGCCCGGGGAGCAGTTGGGGGTTCGGTGCCTTGCTCAAGGGCACCTCAGTCATGGTATTGAGGTGGAGAGAGAGCTGTACTTTCACTCCCCCCACCTTCAATTCCTGCCGGCCCGAGACTCGAACTCGCAACCTTTGGATTACGAGTCCGACTCTCTAACCATTAGGCCACGACTTCCCCTGGGAGATAAACATATTCATTTTATGCTGAGAAAAGCTAGACTATAGTCATAAAGGCTCCCGGCCTCAGTCTTCCGCATACTTACCCTGCATTTCCACTCCAATGATGGATTTATGCACTGAAGAGACACAGAAAACAATGCTTCAAGCTGGATGTTGGATATTACTCAGTACTTCATGAAGTGTTCTGGGTGGCTGTTGGATATATTGATGGATATGTTGGACTGTTATTGTCAGGTTCAATAGTAGCTCCTAAAGGGGTTTAGCTCTTCAAACTGTAAATACAAACTTGTGTAGAAAATGTCAGATGAACAAGCTCAAGAAAGCTTGTCATGAACATGCAACATTGCAACATGTTATTGTTTTGGTGAATGTCTGTTTTATCAGATTATAAAAAGTATGGCCCACTACAAAAACAAAATGCTCCCTCCCCCCACCAAATTCTATATGTTGTGAAGGGGGCCGGCTTCAAATGTTTGCCTGGGGGTCCTCAGTGCCAGCATTATACCCTCTCTAAGCGTGCGCTAGCGCCTCATCCCAAGGTGTGCATGAGTAATCTGGGTACCAGTAACCAGATGCTGCTTCACAGCACAACTGAAGCAGCAGACACGTCAAGTCTTTCGCTGGAAACTTAACCCGCTGAATCCTAAGCACAGACTCGCCGAATGAAGCTTCACAAAGAAACTTCATTCGACTGTCGGTATTGAACTTACCTTTCTATCCTCCAGTTACAGACGCACTGAGCTCCAGTAAGTATTCAGTTAAGGCGCAAACCTTTAGAACGTATGACATCACTGAGACTGGCTGTGTGATTTGGCCTTTTAGGTGCGCAGAAGACAAAGGCTACTGTCCTTGTCCATGTTCTGCTCGGAGTGTGCGCACAGGAAGCATCCTGTCAGCAGCAGATCCAGTTCTCTTTCACAGCTTATTGCGCTTTTAATCGTACTTTTTAATACCATGTTTCTTTGTTATAATTTCAAACTGTCCCACCCACTGAAAGCTATGCAGATTATCATACTTAAATATAACACATTTATAGGACATAAAAAGTCTGTGCGGTAAAAGCGAAATTACGAGGTGAAATATTAATGAAATGAAATGAAATTTCAGTATTTCAGTCCAGTCACTTTTTTTATACTTTTACATTTTCTCTTCTGTTGTAAATTTTTTTTATTTTCGTCATTACCACAAACAAACTGCTTGAATCTGAGCGCAGGAGCTCTAGGTTACCATAAGCTAAAGTGGTTTGCAATTGATTGCTGCCACCAACAGCACTGTGCACTTGGCTGGCACAACGGTAAATTATATTATTATTCTAAAATTTTCATTAAGTTCGGTAGGCTGTACAGCAAAGGAGTTTTAATTGGCTGTTTTTTAGACTGCAGAAAGCTGAACTCAAGTAAAGTGTCTTTTTTTAATCATCGATCATTTCTTGGTAAAAGGTGAGAGACCATATGATTTCTGTCAAAGAGCCAGCATGGCTCTCAAACCATAGGTTCCCGAACGCTGTGCTAAAGAGTACAAGACACTAATAAATCTGATTCCAGTGACACTGATGGTTAACATTTTGATGAGCATTAAAGGAATAATTCACAATTCATTTAAACTTCTACGTATTCAAACTGGCAGAGGCACAATGTATCAGAACTTCTGGGCACTATATGCTATTTTTGTCCAGAAAAAAGCAAAAAAGCAGTGTGAACATAACTCCTTTTCTGTTTAATAGATGAAAGTCAATATGGGTTTGGAACGACATAAGGGTGAGTAAATAATGTAATAACTACTCCCTAGATGTCTCCTCCGATTCACTTACTACTACTCAGCGAATCTAGCTTGTTCTTTTTTTTGTAACAAAACATATCATTAGCTAAAAATAGAAATAATAGTTCTTTATTACTGACCTGTGCTATAACCTAGTAATGGCCACTATGGATATTAGACCTCTTGTAACAAGTGTTGCTGTAATCACAGTGCCCTCTGCTGGAACAGAATTAAGGGTCCCTATAGTACTGGGTATGAGAGATCAGCATGTAAAGTAAATCTTATCTGAAAAGACCATCCTTGTCCAAAAAGGCATTGATCATTTGAAAATAAACAAAACAAAAACATCATATAAAATAAAAATGGTGCATTTCTGATGAGAAAATATTTAATTAAGTCAGCATGTCAATTATTCAACAAACTTGGCCTACTGTAAAAAAAAGAAAAAGAAAAAAAAAAGACATAATTCTGGTGAAAATTTCAGGATCAGACAGACATACAGTAAGAAGGAAATACATGCATACTTACTTTAGCCAACCACAGCCTATTACCATGATCATCTCATCAATATGATGCAGTCAGAAAAGAGCACAGCTAACATAGATCTATGCCATCTAACCCACAGAGGAAGCTTCTAATGAACGTATGTTCCAGGGTTGTCCAGGAAATTATTGATCTTCTTTGCCACGTCATCAAGCTCATTAGTATTGCTGTATTTCAGGAGGTTGTGGGATCGTACGAAGTAATGCCGGAGATAATGCTGGCTAACACACTTATGTAGCTTTTGCACCAGCCGTAATACACATCCTCTGAAGTCTCTCCAGTCCCTGGTGCAGGGGTACTTCTCACATGTCCAGAAAAGCAGTGTCTAGATGATGTAAAGACAGTGGGAAAGTGTGTAAACCTGAATTTAAACATGAATTTAAACATTAAACAATTAAACATGATGTCTCAAAAACAAAAAAAAAGAAAATAATTGACAGGAAAGGAGTGGAAGGCTGTTTTGCTTGGGCTGGTACCTGTAGGTGGTAGGCAGTGATGACGGGTTTGCTTCCAGGACACCAGACGTCCTCCTTGAGCTGTCTGACCACCCGATAACACTTCCTGCGGCAGCCGCCGTCGTCATCTATATTGCTCAACAGCACCTGCTCTGCCCGTGAGAATGACAGCAGCCAGTGGTAGTTTGATGTGGCCATTAGATTGAATCCAAACGACTGCATGGGATTTAGAAGATTAATCATCATTGTATTGTAAGTAAACAGTACTCAGGCCATTTTATGTTTATTAGTTAATAATTGAAATATAGCTAATAATAATAATAATAATACTAATACTAATAATAATAATATGTGACCCTGGACCACAAAACCAGTCTTAAGTCTCTGGGGTATATTTGTAGCAATAGCCAACAATACACTGTATTGGTCAAACTTATTGATTTTTCTTTTATGCCATAAATCATTAGGATATTAAGTAAATCATGTTCCATGAAGATATTTTGTACATTTTCTACCATAAATATATTAAAACT
This sequence comes from Acrossocheilus fasciatus, assembly GCA_036784905.1. Classification (NCBI taxonomy): domain Eukaryota; kingdom Metazoa; phylum Chordata; class Actinopteri; order Cypriniformes; family Cyprinidae; genus Acrossocheilus; species Acrossocheilus fasciatus. Next base: position 26,387,906 of record CM071946.1, on the reverse strand, counting down.
TAATTTTTGATTAGTAATATGCATTGCAAAGGACCTCATTTGGACAACTTTAAAAGGTGATTTTCTCAATATTTAGATTTTTTTGCAACCTCAGATTCCAGTTTTTCAAACAGTTGTATCTCAGCCAGATATTGTCCTACTCCATACCTAACAAACCATACCATTTAGTCAGCTTTCAGATGATGTATAAATCTCAGTTTAAAAAAAGTTTTGTGGTCCAGGGTCACATATTAAATTAATGAAAAACTGTAATACTGTGAAATGTAATTGCAATTTAAAATAGCTGTTTTCTAGTTTAGTGTACTGAAAAATTTTATTTTTCCTGTGATAGCAAAGCTGAATCTTCAGCAGCCGTCACTTCAGTCTTCAGAGTCACATGATCCTTCAGAAATCATTCTAATATGCTTATCTGGAGCTCAGTTGTTATCAGTTATTATTGGTGCTCAATTATTACTAATAATGGTTCTTATTATTATCACTATTTAAAATTTCTTTGCTGCTTAATATTTATGTGAATAATGTGATTTCTTCAGTATTATTTAATGACTAGAAATCTCAAAAGAACATGTATTTGAAATAGAAATGTATTTATTCGAAATAGAAATCTTTTGCATCATTATAAATGTCTTTATCATTACTTTTGATAATTTTAATGTGTTCTTGCTGATGTTATGATCTTGAGATATTCTGTGTGTCTGGATTGTTTTTGTATTTGAGCTCTCTGCTCTGGTGTATAGACATGTTTGTGTTCTAGGTGGGTGTGGCCTCTGCAAATCAGCTGAAGGTGGCAATTGGTCCCACTATGCACCTTTCCCAGAGATAAGGACCACCTCAAACACTCGGCTTCTGCCTTCGAGCCTCGCTGACTTCGTACCTTTGTGCCATAAAGAGATATTCTGAGTAGACCTATAGTAAATCTGTTGTATTCTGATTACTTATTGTTCTGTGGATTGTTGTGCCAGAGAGAGATATTCTGAGTAGACCTATAGTAAATCTGCTGAGTGTTAGGTATTCTGAGATCAATTATTACCTTTCCTGTTTATCTGAACATTGCCCGGTTGACTATGACTTGGATTTTGTTTCTGCTTTGTGTACGCCCTGGAACATTGTAAATACTACTTTATTACACGTTTGCCGAATTAAGGGGTGTAAGGGGCTAGATGCCGTTTTATTTTGTGTATGTTTTTCACTTTGTTTATGGTTGAGGGAGGTAGGGAAGTTGGTTTGTAGTTTGTTTTCTTTATTTTTCTTTGAGGTTATTTAGTTATAAAAAAATAAGGTCGTTTTGTTTATTGCTTTGGCTTTATCTGCCCCTGAAGATATTCCCTTATAAAAAAATTAAAACTCGTTTTCTCGGCATCTCTCTGGTGTTTTTTCTATTTCTGTTACGTCTGTTACGTTGAACCCCTAGAGGTCGTAACACTGAATAAAAGTATTTTTTGTTATTTTATTTATTTATCTTTATGTTACTCCAAACTTTTGAATGGTATGTTTTATGGTTTCCACAAAAAATATATTAAGCAGCACACCTTTTTTAATTTGATAATAATAAGAAATGTTTCTTGAGCACCATATCAGCAAATTAGAATGATTTCTGAAGGATCATGTGACACTGAGGACTAAAGTAATGGCTACTGAATATTCAGCTTTCCCATCCCATTATATTTTAAAATAAAACAGACAACAGTTCTTTTAAATATAATTCCACAATATTACTGTTTTCCTGTATTTTTGAAAAAAAATAAAAATAAAATAAAAATAATAATAATACAAAAAAATAATAAAAATATATTTAAAAATTATTATATAAATTATATATGCAAATTCCTTTGTATATACCCACTGACCTTAATACAGCGAGCACGCTCTGCGGAGGGCCATCTTCGAAAAAGCCGAGGCCACCTAGCTCTCTTTGGCCAGTAGTTCATTAGCTCCAGTGTAGGAACCAATTCCACCTCAATTTGTGCCTCTGATGTTTCCACAGCAACACGCACCACTGACCCAACTGATTCCAGCATACTCACCTTACCTGTCAAAAAGAAAGTTAAAACAAATTAAATGTAGCGTGTATATATGCTGTTACACTTTACGTATTGTGCACATTTATGCTTGTCCATGTACCCAAGTAGGATTTATTCCTGGATCAATTGTTGTCAATCAGTCAATTTTTAGGGTTAGAACTGGGGTTTCTTAGGGGCTTGAACAAGCTATCAACCTATAGTTTCATGTGATTTTGGCTCATTTGAATGTTGATATCACCACAATGTGCTAAAGGGTGTTCATGTGTGTGGAACACTGTGTCTACCATCAACACATTGAGTCTATGGGTCAAATAAGAAAACAGTGCCTTTAAAAAGCCCTGTCTGTCAAATGAGGAGCTTTTTAAACTTCATACTATTTAATTCTAAAGATTGTCTTTGGTAATTGCAATTTTTTTCCCTCAAACCAGTTCAGTGAAAATCCCACTAATAGCTAATTTCATTGGTTAAGGTTAGGGTTAGAGGTTGTGTTTGGTGTAGGCATTCATCACTGTGATTGACATGACCAATGAAATGTTTAGAATCAGCTGTGGGGCGGAGTTGGGAAAAAAAAATCATGCCTCATCTGTTTTCATAGAATCTCCTAATAGCAGCAAACAAGCTTTTACTGATAGGAATCTAAATACTTATGAGTCTACAATGAGATCCATCTGAAACATCTGCATTTTTCTAATGTAATACAAAGTTTTCATACAAATTATTCTTATAACAATTATATATTATAAAAATTTGAGAGAAAAGTTTAAATAAATAATGTGGCCAATGTTGATAATTAACTTAATTATATAATTATTAAATAATTTTAATATATTACATTAAATATTTCTCATTCATTTTGCATAATTCTTTCAGGTTTCAACAGTGAAATTATGTTTTTGATCTTAGATTGTCAATGTGAACAGCACTACTGTATATATATATATATATATATATATATATATATATAAAATATATAAATTAGGGAGACACCAGCAAATATTGTAAATACCCTTAATACTCTGTTTGTGGTTTTCATGCAAACTCCGTTACAGTTACTAGTTATGGAAAGAAAGAAAGAAAGAAAGAAAGAAAGAAAGAAAGAAAGAAAGAAAGAAAGAAAGAAAGAAAGAAAGAAAGAAAGAAAGAAAGAAAGAAAGAAAGAAAGAAAGAAAGAAAGAAAGGAAACAATCAATCAATCAATCAATCTGTAATCCCAGAAGTGCTGCATATCAGTAGAGTACGATTGTTGGAGATTTTTGATTATTCACCAGATAAAGTGTAAAAAATAAAATCGAAAACAGATAGAAATCTAATTTAGAAGCATCTTTTCTCTCATTCTCTTTGAGTAAACAAGTGGACACTATAAAAACTCTAACTTGTCAGTCCGCAGGTCTTAATGGATGCCTCCAGGTGCTCTTTGAAGACGTTCACCACCTTGGCAGGTACAATATCACCCTCAATGATCATGCGGGTATCATGCCACTCCTGACTCGAATTGACAAAACTCTCCAGCTCCAGCCACTGGTGGAGCTTCTCTGGCTCACGAACCGGTGAGAGGAGACGAGACCCGCTCAGTGTGTAGTAACGCCATTGACGCGTACGCCTCTCCTTATAGCCCATCAGACCCTGTAGGGGCACTGAAATCAGGAACAGAGTTGGAGTGAGCACCTGCCGAAATGAACAAAATATCTATCAGTTTATACACAGAGCAATGAAAAAAAAAAAAAAAAAAAAAAAAGCTGTACAGTTTTACCATATACATTCACATTTAAATAATAAATAAATTATATGTAATGAATTGCCAACGAGACGAAATTTCATATATTACATTTTTATTATGCAAACAATGAAGATATAAGTTTGTGACTATGCATTTAGTTTTATGTATTTTTTATTTGCATCCATAATAGCCATACATGGTCCATGCATATATATTGCAGTACATTGAAAAATATTTTTGCTTTTTTTTTTGCTTACTTGGATGGCAGGGTTGTATGCACATCTTCCTCTGAGTAATGCAGACCATTTTGACACTAAAGCTGGCTGGTCCTAAATTGGATTGTGGACACCAAAGGAATTATGATGTTACAAAAGTAGCCATAATTAAAATGCAGTTATTCATTGTTTAATAGACAAGAGGCCTACATGAAGTATTACTTTGAGGCTGGCATTATGAACTCCAGAGTTTGCAATGGACTGGAAACGAGCATCCTTTGAGCTGACTTCAGCTGTAAGATCTTTTATGATTTTCTGCACATCTTCTACGGACTTTGAAACCTGACGATGCCTGAGATCCACCTGACAATAACACATTCGGCCCCCATTAACAGCACAACAGAACAAAATTAGCATCTTGTAAACAAACCAAAGCAGTCACCCTTTTCTTTGAGCTATCTGAATAAAACAAAATAAAATAAAAAATAATAAATTCTTTTAGCTGACTACAAAAAAAATAAACACCACGATTCAGTTAAAGTTAATATTTTAGTCTGGTTTAGATCTCAGTGCCCATGACAGCATAAATAGGTCACCTGATTTTGCAAATAGTTGTCCAGATCTTCTTCTGTGAAGTTGGTCATTTTGCAGTCTATCCTTAGAAGTGCTCTCTTTGAATGCTATTTTTAAGCCTTCTTTCCAGCTGCAAAGCTTGATGTGAGGTCTTTGTGGCCCTTTTTGCAGTTCTTTTGTGTCCCCGTGTACGTGTGGCACAGATTGTGCTAGGGAAAAGCACTTCAGCAGAGACCCATTGATCTCACAATATTGATTTCTGAGATGTTAAAAAGCTCTCATGGTCCTCTGGGCAAATGAGTTCACCAATTGCTTACTCACATGACAGATCACACTCATAGAGCAATTTGAATGTAAACATCTGTTTCGTTTTAATCTAGCAGTGTAGATAGTGGAATATACAAACATGCAGATGGATCCCACTAACTTCTTTCTACATGGTCTATTTACATCAGTCTGAATATATCTAATTAATATAAGCTAGTTTCAGAAACAACATCAAATAGAGGCCATTTTATATATGAGATGATATAATGAATAATGGGGGGCAGTCGTGGCCTAATGGATAGAAAGTCGTGTAACCAGGGATGGGCAATATTTCAAATACATTTATTTAAAATACAAAATACTATTTTTTATTTAAATACCTTTGAAAAAATCTAATGTATTTTGTATTTAAATACATTCACTGTTAGTATTTATGTATTTTCCAAACACATAAAATACTTTTTGCCAATCAACCTCTTTATTCGACTGCTGATTTCCTGTATCAACTAGTTCAAACATGCCACTTTCATGCATGTGATCTGCAGCTGTATGACTCCATCTAGAATTGGGTAATGAAATTTTCAGGATTCCTGTAAGGAAATAAGGAATAATACTGCCTTCGTGTGCTATTAAAATGTCCTATTTTCAATTTCAGAAGTCCTGATTACAAGCATGTCGCATTCAAGTGCTTTGCTGTTGGAAAGACTAGGAATCGTGGAGGATGCCAGATTTCCTGGGAAAATCTTATTAAAGACAAAATCGTAGATATTTAAGATATTTAATTTTGAATAAAATGTAGCATCCCATTTGTTGGCAACTATATCATCATTCACAGTGCTATCTTTACAGTTAGCTTGCTGATGATTCTGGATTTTCAGTCAAATACATGCTGTTTTGTTGTGTATAAACCATACAAAATGCTTGAAATGGTTAGGACTTTAACATTAAAACAAGGTGATCTTGCTTTTATGGGGGAAAAAAACATACCTGTCCCAGCAGGTAAAAAAGAGCACTAGCAAGGGGAACATAGCATTAGCACTAGTCAGTCTTGTTAGGTTTCTTTTTTTTTTTAGATTTTGATTTTATCAACTAGCAAGTCAAATGTGTTCATTAAACTTTAATCATTACTGCTTGCTATGGCGATATGACAATATATATGTCGGCGATGATATAAAGTGTAAATCGATTGAACTTTTTCTATATCGTTTATATATCGTCGTGGTATGCAAATATATGTGGCTATGTGGAGCTTCTAGTGGGCAGGATTCAGGAGCTATTGGCATGTCAGAGCGATAAAGAAACATGGATAAATGAGTAATAAGCAGCATTCTATGTGTGTACCCCAAGACAAAGATAACTATAATGCTAATAATAAAGATATACATTTTAAAAAATTGTTCTAAGGGTATACTCACACTAGGCACAGTTGCTTGTACTAAAGCCCAAGTGCCAGGAAAGGTCATTTGAACACAATATGGAAAAAGACTTGCAATCACTGATTGCAGGCCACACACACATTAACCATGTAGACAATGATGGAGAGAAAGTGAACTAATGTCTTCTTCTGGGTCTAGCTAATTAATTGCAATACCAGTTCATTAACATCATAAATTAATGCAGTTACGTGGAGAAAACAATGAACTCTAAAACTATTAAAACAAAAAAACAAACAAAACTGAAACCAAATCTAGCTCATAGCAAGTCTCACAGAACAGCCAGACTTTCACCAGACTGTGAAAATAGGATAGCAGTCCTGCACATAAAACAGTGAATTTTTAAATTGTATTGTAAGGTGAAAGTAGCCTAAGTTATGAATGTTCCTGCAAAGTGGCGATTGCGATTTGTCGCCACCTAAAGGACAAATTCTATATCGCGCTTTGCCCTGAAAACAGTGACTACATTTCCCTGCATTCTGTTCGACATTAATATATAACAACAAACCCCAGTGCACATTCAAAACGGTGTCATTCAAAACACAAAGACATGCTGACCTATCTCACTCTGCAGTGGAGAAATCCGAGCTAAATTAGTGAGGTATGCCCTTGCTATATATTGTTCGTGTTGTATTTAGGTTGCATTATCGTAAGTGTTCATATCTGATATGTAGGCTAGTTTTGAACATTAGCTTTTATGCTACAACAAACTTGTCAATAACACTGGATGTGTACGGTGGTCATATCACCAAACATCATCTAGAAACATTATAACATTATTGACAAAGCATTGCAAAGATCTGACGTAGCAAAATTTAGCAAGTCCTAAACCTACATGAAATTTGCTTGACAGTTTCTCCGCCAAAATAAAAGCGCGATAGTTTCGCTTTTGACAACGCCATAGCCACACTCTCAGGAATAAAAGGAACAAAAGCTGTCACTGTGACAAATATCTACCTTTTAGGTATTAATATGTACTTTATATGCACCTTTAGGGGTAAATAAGGTACACAGGTGTGTACCTTTTGAAAAGTGACAGCTTTCGTAACATCAGTGTTAATTTTTATTTAAGGTAATTTTTACAGGTGTACTGTAAAATAAAATTATTATTTTCTTAAACGCATTTTTTATATATATATTTTACAGTGAAAATGTATTTAATTATGTATTTTACCAAATTATGCAGCACTACAGCAATTCTGGAGCTTAAAAATAAAAAAAATAAAAAAAATCGTTTATCTATCTCAAAAGTATTATCTAGTAAAATTAGCACTTTAATGCTTTTAAAGTATTACAGGTTTCACAGTTCACACACACACACATATATATATATATATATATGTATGTATATATATATATATATGTTAGTGCCGTCAAATGATTAATTGCATCCAAAATAAAAGTTTTTGTTACCGTAATATGTACTGTGTATATTTATTATGTATATATAAATGCACACACATACGGTATATATTTTGAAAATATTTACATGTATATACATTTATATATGTATATTCTTTTATTTTATATTATATATAAATATATTTAATATATAAACATAACATTTTTCTTAAATATATACATGAATTTGTTTGTATTTATACATAATAAATAAACACAGTATACACACGTGTAAATAAAAACCTTTATTTTGGATGCGATTAATTACAATTAATTGTTTGACAGTACTAATATATATATATATATATATATATATATATATATATATATATATATATATAGGAAGTTTACTGTTGTTTGAAATTTCTTTATAAAGCAGTTAAATTAATGCACAAGAATCACACATTTTTTGGTGCCACTTTATATACTCAAAAGCAGTTGCTCAACTCAGTTTAGGATTTTTATATTTGTAATTTTCGTATATATTTAGGTGCCCGTTGCATATAGGCACAATGAGCTGCTGGATGTTGTTACGGTTGCACAGCGGGGACCTTCGCAGATCTCTCCTTCCTCTGTACTGTTCCCTCAGCCTGCGAGCTTTCAGTTCTGGAGCTATCAGCCGCAGCTTGAGAGAGAGTTACCGTATACTGCAGCTGCCTGAAGATGGAGCCAGCGATGCTGCAGAGGTCAAGGAGGCTTACCTACGCATGGCCAAGCTCTACCATCCAGATTCCGGTGCTCCCACAGCAGACGCAGGTCTGTTTTCCCAGATAGAGGAGGCCTATCGGGCTGTTCTTGCCCGCCTTGCACAGCAGAAGTCAGCCTCACAGTATACCCAATCGATGGAGGAAGAAGAGGAAGATAAAATTAAAATGAATGCCCCTCAACACAGACATTACCTCAGTTTTGAAGGCATTGGTTCTGGCACTCCAAGCCAAAGAGAACGACAGTACCGACAGTTTCGTGTAGACCGTGCCACCGACCAGGTTCTGGAGTATCGACAGAAGGAGATGGAGAAGGCGGCAGCAGAGGAAGGAGCCATGGTGACCCGAGATGCACGTTTGCGCAGCAAGCAGATCAAAATCACTCAGGCGGTGGAGAGGCTTGTTGAGGACCTCATCCAGGAGTCGATGGCCCGAGGAGACTTCCAAAACCTCAGTGGCACTGGCAAACCGCTCAACAAGTTTGATCATAACCCATATATGGACCCCATGACGCACAACCTCAACAGAATCCTCATTGACAACGGTTACCAGCCGGAATGGATCGTGGCTCAGAAGGAGATCAGGGAAACCATTGCTAAAATGAGGGCAAGGTTGCAGGAGGTCAGGGCCAGGCTGGGAGAACCCATGAGACACTCAGAAACCCTCCAGTGGAAGGAGCACTGTGCCGCGTTTGCTGATGAACTGGGGAAACTCAACAAAAAAGTGGACAATTTCAACCTGATTGTGCCTCTTATGAGCAGGCAGATGGTGCATTACAGCCTTAAGAGAGAGCTGGAGAAAATACTGAAAACTGATCAGCTGCTCAGGCAGGAGAAGGAAAGAGAAAAAGAAAGGAAGCAAAGGGAACAGATGGAGACAGCAAGAACATCTCAGAACACCACACAAGGATTCATCACATGGATGCAGAATCTTCTTAAATGAGGCTGCGATAAAATGTGGAGTTGTATTTCACCTGTTGGCCTGTTATTAGTGTGATTAAGATTATTTTGCCCCTTCTTTGTTTTTATTATAACTGTAATACAGTATGAAATAATTATTTTGTTTTATTAAAAACTAGTAGAAAATTAAATGCAATAATAAATAAATAAATAAATACTATCATGTTGATGTATAAATATTTTCATATTTTTACTAAAAAGGAAAAATCTATCATCTTTCTATCTATCTATCTATCTATCTATCTATCTATCTATCTATCTATCTATCTATCTATCTATCTATCTATCTATCTATTAAAAATATCTTATTATATTTTTTGTTACATTTATTATTTTTTATTACATAAAATATTATTACAAATTAAATATTAATTATGAATATGAACAAATTAAGTGAATTATTTGGCAGATAAATATTAATGTAATATAGTAATTATGTATAGTAATAAGGAGGCTTGGCCTTTTTGACACTCTATAATTTGTCCCAAAGAGCCCTAAAATCGCTTAATAAAAAATAATTTACTTCCAAATTAATTTTAATTACAAATTCCTTAAAAAAAAAAAAAAGGGACACTAGTGATTTTGTCCACAATCTCTATAGAGGACAGTAATTATTTTGTTTCTGTGGAGTTGTCATGCCAATCGTTCATGATCAAGCATGTAAGGTATTCTTGGAAAAATCCTATTAGACTTCTCAAACATTCCATGACCTTATAAATGCCAATTGAACATGATCATTTTATGACAAATGGCAACAGGGTTAACACACTGATCCACAAAATCCCACATCTGTTGAAGGTTGGTGTTTGTTGGGACATTGTAAACTAGTCATAACTGCAGGTGAGATGACCCGGTGGCATTATATAAAACCAAACTGAGTGTAGAATTCAATTGTTTGATTTATTTTTGACATAATGAACAACGGTGACACTTTTCTTTTTTTTCAATTTAATGAAGCAGAAAATCAAACATATACTCTGTATAGACACCGACTGTAATCTAAGCCTGCTCCTGCTCTCTTCCACTGTACCCTGGAAGCTGTCCGAGTGCAGCTGGGTTGCTGATGACCACAGGAGAGGCCATACTAGCCCAGTCTTTAGCTATATACTGATGATATGGATCCTGTGAGTTCTCCACCTTCTTTGAGCGAATATAGCTGAACATGATACCAAAGGTAAAGAAACTAAAGAGTCCCACCATCAGACAGATGTAGATCATGCCGTGACCTTTATCTTGGACCGGAGCTCCACTCAGATGCACAGGTGGACGATACGGAGCTGCTCCCACCACCCATGTCTCATTAATGTAGTGCTGCAACCAGGATACCAGCAGAGCATGGACATCTGTGTAGTTCTGCTCTAGCATTTTTCCCACTGTTGATATAGATACTGAACTCAATATATAAATACAGATATGGAATCATTTGCTTATTCTTTTTTTTATTTAGGAATATTTATATATTGCCAAATATATACAACCGAACGTTTTAACACATTTGACTGAATTTGGTTCTCATGATCTAAATATATTGGTCTAATGCTATACCGAATTTGTTTTTAATTAATTTTGATTATATATTGACAGTTTTAAAGTTTGTGATCTGTACTCTTTTTGTATTTATTTTTTAAATAATTAAATTATTTTTAATTTACTTTTATTCAGAAATTATGCATCAAAATGATCAAAAGTGACATTGAAGGCACTGATAATATTAGGAAATGCAGTTTAAAAAAAAAAAAAAAAAAATTAACATAAAAAATATTAAGCAGCACAGCAGTTTTCAGTATTTTTTCATTGTCAAAGCAAAGCAGTCCAGCATAAATATACAAACAGATATTGATATTTAAGCAAGTGAGAAAGGTATATAATATAAAATAAATATAACAGACATACCTTATAGTTTTTGGTGGTAATAGGAAGTTTTAGTTTAATGCAAAATAAACCAAAAAAGTGTGTCGCAGATCTTTCCTGCTAGTCTCCCTGTAGCTCTTCTAGAAAAAAAGTCACTAAGACAGACAGGACAGTATCTGAGATCATGGTTCCACCCCATTATGAACAGAGAGACTTATTCAGAAAGATCCAGTCCCCTCAAGATGTCAACAGCTTTTAATGAATCTAAAACAAGTCAAGGTCATCAGTTTCAACATGGGGAAAGTCTGGGTCTGAACATAAGTCTAGCTAACCAATGACGTGGTCAGATCCTGCGCCAATCAGCCCCAGCCCTAATTAACAGCCAATGTGGTTAAGAATGATATTTCTTAACTTTTTGACTTTAACAAGCAAGTTAAAGGATATGTTGGTGGAGATGAGCATGAGTCACTGGGGACTGTACATATTTCTATCAACTCTGTCAGCTTGGCCTTGATGTTGAATAACTCCACATGCAAGCGGGAACAATGGTTTACATTCAGACAGCCAGGCATTCGAGACTCACAGATTCTATTTCAAGGCAAAAAAAAAGAGACATCACCTTGAAAAATCCTCGACTTGCGTCATTACTGCGATACCAGCATACTGGATGAACGCTGAGTCATCTTTTGAAAATGGCTAAATGCATAAAACTCAAGAGGCATGTGGGCTGAAAGTCAGAACACTTACAATTTCGCAGACTAAAATACAACTTCGCTTAAAAAAAGAAAAAGGATAAAAGGACATAGCACGACTTTGAAGAAAAAAACATTTTAATGACATGTTATGGCTTTTATTGATGCATGACAGGACAAAACACCCAAGCCATTGCCAAGTCAGTGACATTTTCAAAACCAAGTAAAAAAAAACAGCATATACCATTATATACAGACATAACAAACAGTAAAAGGCATCAGAAATACATTATTAAGCTCAATGTAATAAAATTGGTGTTCATCCTGGTAAAGTGTGTAACAGTCTTCCAACAAAACTAATTACAGTGTTATGGTCCTACAAATGACTCAAGTGCATGAACTTGAGGACCATGCCTTTCAGTACATCCTAATGGATAAAGAACTACTTTGGGCCATTTTGAGTCTTTTTTTAAAAAAAGACAGTTTTATTAAAAAATTTAAAACAATGGACTCAAGCATAACTGAATCTAAAGCTCTATACATCTAGACAAAATTAAAATAGTATATGAGAGTTACACTTTTAATCGTGATTCGTAATTTAGGAACATGCTGAGGCACATGGTGGAACGAGACTTACAATTGCCATATGAATGGGAAAAATAACCCCCTAAATTTTATGACAAAAACATTTACTTCATCTTCAGCATTTACTCTAGTTCAAGTTCCAATAATCTCTCACTATTATTCATTAAACAAGAGCCTGAAAATATCAAGCTAAACTAAGAAGAAATAAACTAATCATATTATCACACCCACTGACTGGGATTCAACATGCTTCCCAAAATACAAAAACACTACACAATAGGAGACTCATGTTCTCCACGGCCACAGTTACCAATGAAAGCACTCTTGAAAAGCCCCAGCCTGCAGAAAAATGAGTCATCGAATGCATGCAATGAACCCCTTTGCCCTGTGAGATGGTGGACATATACATTATGTCGTTCCTCACAGGGCTGAGGTTCTGTCTTAAGGCGTCCTCTAGTGGTCTGGAGGACCGACTGCATGCCACGGCAGATCCCCAGAGGGTCCTGTGATAGTAAAGCAAAGATTATGGCACAACAAGAGCTTCCCTAAGCTCACTGCATGACAGAGGGACTGTATTCTGGTCGACGGGTCTGGACGATTTTTGGACGTTGACGTCTGCCTCCATCCATTTCCTCCTCATTTCCTGAGATTTCTTGATCGTTTTCACAAACATGAACAACCACGCTGGGAGTGGTGGGAGTTCCTGGTTGGAGTTCATACTTTTCACCTGTTGAACAGACAGAATTTATTATTAGATATGTAAAGCAGGTCAAATTAAATTAATTTATGCACTGACCTATTTTTTTTAAGAATGGAACATTCACAAAAGGATTAAATTTAGGAATGTGTTTCGTACCTGGCCCTAGTCTGGCAATGGCACACAGAAGGTCATAGTTAATGACAGGTGTGGCGTCCTTTGACTGCTCCCAACCAACAGGAGGTGACGGTGGAGGGGAAAGGAGGAACTGCTTATCTGGTTTAGGAGGTTCCAGGTGTGGACTGCCAATGTGCACAGACTAGAAAGAAAACAGTGGGTTTGTAATATTCAGCACACTGTAGCCCTAACCAGGTGTGATAAAATAAACAGTAATAATTAAGGAATAATGCACAGTCAAATTGGTCATTATTGCAAAATAAACCCTGACGCAAAAGTGCGAAGACATTACAGTTTAGAAATCATATATATATATATATATATATATATATAGGCTACATTTAAAGTGACATACCTGTGCAAAATAGAGTCGCACTTCCCTGCCGTTGAAGTCACTTTTGTGCAGTTTTGCTCTTGCCTCTGCAGCAGCCAGAGCATTGGTGAAGTTAATTCTCACCCGACGAAAACTCTTAAAGAACTGGAAAGTGACGTTTCGGTCGAAGGCACGGAATAGATCCTCAAAACTTGCCTGTGGATGAGAGGAAAATATCTCAAGTGAATACATTTGACTTTATATCTTCATGGAAACAAATTAAGAAAGGAACATTTTGCATGTGACTCCACAGGGAGCACACAAATAAGCATTCCCTGTGGAGCAATCTGAGGTCAGGTTTTAAGTGTGCCCCCGTTTAGGCTCCAAGTCAGACTGGCAACCTTTCTAACCAGCCTTAAGCCTAAACCACTAGATTACCCACCACCATGTGGTGAGGCTGCGCTCTTAAGACATTATAGCGCTGAATCCATTTAGCTTGTTTTTGGGGATGCTGCCAGATTGATATTCAGTAAACGCTTCTATATTAAACCGTACTGACGCACATAGTACTAATCTAATACACATCCTAAAAATGACCACGTCTGTCAGTGCTCTGCAAGATATTGGTTTCCAAGGTAACAGAGACTTACTGCATGCTGTGAACACGCAGATGAACCTGACAGAAAGAGTCCTGATGGACCATTTCAAGCTATGCAGAGATTTAATAGAGTATGATCCACAAATCCTGGGTTATTCCTATTGTGCATAGGTGTAGTGTGCGTAAGAGCTTACGTCAGATACAAAAACCCCCGAACTGTCCAGCCAAATGCTCATTAAATGTTCCCACAGCATCTTATTCCATGACCTAACCACTACTACCACAACCAACCAACTAGATCATTAGCTAAATACATATATCATACATAATTAGGTCATTTAGTCAACCGTAAACCACACGGAAAGCACAAATCAAGTTGGCATCAATAAAGACGATATCGCATGAGTACTTCAAATAGCTGTTAGATAGCTTTCTATCATCCGTTCTATCATCTCATTCATGGCTTTCTAGCAGTTTGACTTCCAGCATTTAAAGCTATTTTGATATTGTCAGGCACCATGTCAATGAAGCCTTACCCTTTGCTCAGGTCTGTTAAACATATCCGGATCCTCCAAGGAAGCGATAAGGCAGAAAGGGTTACACTTCATGGTTTTCAGGTGCATGACTGAAGCCCGTTGACGGATCCTCCGCAGGACTTGAGAGGTTAGAGAATGAAAAGGGCAGGAGGGGCTGAGACGCGTCCGTTTTGCCTTCCCCAGCGTGAGGACACGAATGACGCCTGCTTCAGGAAACAAATGCTTCGAAATCACCCTCTTTGCTTCTGCTTTTCTTCTTGTCCTTCTCAGACCGTCTCAGTCCAGCAGAGAGCCTAGAGCGTTTTCACAAAGGAAATAGGTCAAACTGAGCAATGCACAGAAAATAAACCCCCCTGTGTGGTCACGTGACACTACTTTGTTGAGACAGAATCTTCTGGAATGGTCTGTGCTCCTCCACCACCGATCAAACGTCTTGAAAGCTTCGTAAGACTGCAGCTCACTCATCCGTCTCCTTTTATATAATGGCCCCTCTCAGCTGCACAACAACAGGCTACGCCCACTGCAGGGGAGGGGTGACTCGGCTTGCAGGCTCCACCCCACTTTCCCATTCTGTACCGAAACGAATGGCTCTGCTGACTAATCACAGACTCACACACACACACCCTGAGAGTGCAAGTCTTGGAAACTATGCACCACTAATTTCCATGCAGCTCAGATCCAATTCGGTCAATCTCTGCTCAATTCAGTCATACCATTTCAGGACACACAGTGTGGTAAAACAATGATCTGTATTGCTCATCTCACAGTAGGTCTCTTTCATGCTGCCCCTCCCATCGTGATGGAAAATCTAAATCAGCTGAGCTGGGCAGAAGGGCAGCTGTGTTATCAAGCGCTCCCCGCAGCATACTTTCCATGGGTGCTCGTTTTCTCCTGTCTGACTCCAGGGGCAGTGGATTTGTCCCGTTATTATTGAAGAGCAGCTTTTCTTTTTCTATCTGTTTAAGTGGCATTTAGTTATCACGTCTGGCTTATTTTTAACACGTCTGCATGATGTTATTTTCTCAGAGTCTCGCGAGCAATACAAACATGATCCATATTCCCTCAGTCTCCTGTGTACACACAACTATACTGAAACTGATGATGGTGCAGCTGATGCAGAGAGATTAACTGTAATTCTATAAAGGTAAACATATCCTCTACATTTAAAGGCTTGCTAACACTATTAAACAGAAGTTCTCAACCCAAGAAATAGGTCACAGAACTGAATAAGGAAAAATAATGCTATAATTAAATATAATAAAATGCAAATAATAACACTTTGACAGAATGAGCACAAACAAACTTTGCTTCTGTGTTGGGTCACCACAATCTGCCACCTGAAGCACAACCAGTTAATGATGACTGCAATACAAAAGTGTATAGCAATTTATTTATTTACACTATTTGGGGTCAGTAAGATTTTTTAAAATAAATTAATACTTTTATTCAGCAAGGATGTATTAAATTGCTCAAAAGTGACAGTAAAGACTTACAGTTACAAAACGTATATTATTAATAATAAAAATATTATACAATAAATGCTGTTATTTTGAAACTTTCTATTCATCAAATAATTGTGGAAAAAAAATGTACCATAAAAAATATTAAGCAATGCGGTTTTCATCATTGAAAATATGAAATGTCTCTTGAGCACCAAATCAGTATATTTAGGCCTAAATGATTTCTAAAAGATCATGTCACACTGAAGACTGGAGTAAAGGCTGCTGCAAATTCAGTTTTGCCATCACAGGAATGGATTACAATTAAAAACTATAATAAAACAGAAAACATTAATTTGAAAAATAATAATGATATTTCACAATATTACTGTTTTTACTGTATTGCTGATCCTATAATTGCAGCATACTACTTTCCAAATAAATATTACTGACCTGGACAGAACTAACTCTAAAACTCACATCTTTTTTATCTATTTTCTCAAATTAAAGGGGTGGTTTACTGCGATTTCACTTTTTTCATTTTAAATAGTGTGTAATGTTGCTGTTGGTGCAGTATCTGTTGCTGAACAGTATCTGCAAAGTTGCTGCGCTGAAAGTTCAACGTAAGCGGAGATATCGTCTTTTAAAAATCAGGAAGTTTAATGCCTACAAAAACGACTCACATGGGACTACAACGAGATACTTCGCGGGTTGCACACGAAATAAACCCATCAACCCCTCCCTCCGGAACATGCAAAAAAGGGGGCAAGGCCATGTTCTGCGGCTTTGTTGAAGAGGAAGAGTTATAGTGGAGAGTTGTAGCCATGCCGTCGAAACGGTGTTATTTTCACCCAGCTGTCAGGTCTTCTGTGTTCGGGCTTCATATGGATGCTGTAGTCCGTCAACAATGGTTAAAATTTATGTTTGATTATGTTCCTGACAATTACAATCCTAATTTAGCTCTCTCTGCTGCGCATTTTACGGAAGACAGCTTCCAGAATCTACACGAGTTCAATGCTGGATTCACACAGAAACTATTGCTAAAACATGGAGTAGTTACAACTTTAAAACCAGAGGCAGCAGTTGTTGGCCACAGCCTGTAAGTAAGATTTCATAATTTTAAATGTATTTGCATGTATAATTTCAGATGTAATGTTTTAGTTTTATCAAGGACGTAAACAAATGCCAACGCTGGCTTTAGTAGCCAGTTAGTTAAACATTATTTCGTGTGTCTACGACAAACGCGTACAAACATTTTGGACCCGAATTTGTAATTATGTACTAATTTTGTAAATGTATTTTCCATGTATACTTTATGACGTAATTTGATCAAGAACGTAAACACAAGCCAGCGCTGTTTGGTTAGTAGCCAGTTAGTTCACTGCTATTGTGTGTATAAGACAAATGTGTATGAACTTCAAAAAATGATATGTAATCACAACAGCAAACTTCCATTCAGAAACGTTTGTAAGAGCCGTGCTTGCGGAAGTTCTGCTTGACTCTCTTCATTACCGCTTTCTGGGTCTGATTCTGGCTCAAACTGATACGGCAATATTGACACCATTATTTACATTTGACCGGAGCACGTGCAGCTGTCGCCCGTGAAGGGAATGGGCGTGAAGTTTCCGGACAATGTGCAGTACGCAGTTTAGCCAATCACAACACACCGATCACAACTAACCAATCTGAGCCCATTGCCTGTTTCTGAGGGAGTGGTTTCATAGAATCAGGAAGTCAACCGGTTGTTCAAATGACAGAGGAGAAAGCGGCTTACAATAAAGGTGAAATATATGAAAAATAAGGCGTTTTTTAACAAACGAAACACGAAGACATGTTATATTGCACCCCATAAACACAATCAAGCAAAGAAAAAAAGCAGTAAACCACCCCTTTAAATAAAACCCGAACATACATACTAGAAATTCTCCCCATGCCTTTCACTCAAATTTTCCCCTCTCTATCTGGTAAAAGCTTTCCTGTTTGAGATAAGCACAGAGATGTCTACATAGCCATAAGCATCTGTCAGTCATATGTGCAGATGTTTTTAGTTCAAAAGCTGGGAATCCAGTTTCAGTGGAACAAGGCCTCTCATTAGGGAATGGAAAAAAAAAAAAACATGTATCCAGATAATAACAAAAAGGAATACAGGGTGGAAAATGGTGCACAGGACAGCATAGTTGTATTGCTGTATTTTATTTATGCTTCTATACGGGTGGAAAGCAAAAGGTATTATTATGCATACAAAAACATTCTGTTCCATTCAAAAGGATACAACACAAACAGCTGAATTCATCATCTTTAAATAGCCAGAAGACAAAAATATAAGTTATGTCCATTAAAGCAATGACAAATCATGTTATTGTCACTGCAATGATAAATTTAGTTTCTTCTTTACTGTCCAAGTAACAACAAATATCAAACATAAAAATGACCCCCCCAAAAAAAAAATAATATAGAGTTTTTTAAAAGTATTTATAATAATAATATTTTAAACTTAATTTGCCTTAATTTGATTTACTTTTTCACACTGTAAATAAATTTACATTTTGAAAAATTGTGGAAACTGAAAAATAAACACTGACTCAACAAATTGCTTCCCAAAAATTACCCCCAAACAAAAAATATATACATTGTACTAATTTTATCTAAAGGTCTGAAGTTAAAATTAAAAATATATATTCACAGAACATATTAAATTGTGCTCCGCCAATCTATCGTTGGCCCAACAAGCCTTGCACTAAAAAAAACGCGTGTACGCATGCGCCTGAGAGATTAAAATGCATTTAGAATGATCACACAATTCAAGATATGGGGGCAAAATTTATATATTACATCATTTCAAATGGTTAAACAATATCACATGAAGAGTGATGTTTTTTCTTCCACAAAGCAACATGATTACAAATGTGATATTGCTTTAATACAGCAGTTCAATAAACAAGATGGTAATATTAAGGGACTTACGTTTGAGACACAATATTGGCTGTTTTTTCTCTATTTCGCCAACAAAAATAATTACAATTATATTCAACGTTTTAATGTTTAAAACATCAAAACATTATTTATGCAGTTTAACTGTAGCTTAAATGGTTGATGTCTTACATTAAACAGTTTGTAAATGTTTCTAAATTCCACTTCAGATGCAGCTTATGCATTTCCTCTGCATTGCAAAGATGCATTTTGTTGATACTGATTTCATTTGCTTGGTAACAGCCCAAATGTCTTATTCTAATTGACTACTAAAATGTAAGAATTTGACTCAAACGATGATGCACATTTTTAGAAAAATGGCTTTATGAAGGTAAAAATGCCCATAAAAGGTAAAACTCAATTTAAACGTATTGGAAAAGATTAATTTCTATGACTGCTGTAAACTGACCACCACACAGAATATGCAGAATACACTCAGCAAAATATTGTCCGTCTAATTATTGTTATCTAAAGTTACTATTTATTGAACTAATTTATTTTTATTTCACATTATGATTATTATATTAAATGTACGAGACACAAGGAAAACTGAGCTTACGAGGCACCATTTATTCAGAAGTCAGAAGTGTAAAAAAGGAACCACTATGAATTTCACAGTCAGTATTTAACTCAGTTCTTATTGAATATTTTAATTCCATATTAGTGTCAAATACTATGAGCTCTTAGATGTAATTGGTGTGACGTGGCTCTGTGTAATGCAGGATGCATATGTTATTGTGTGCACTCAACATGGAGTACAACAAGGATTTACAGTAAAAGGTTAGTTCACCAAAAATGGAAATTGTCATTAATTACTCACCCTCACGTCGTACCCAAACCCGTAAGACCTTCAGTCATCTTCAGAACACATATTGAGATATTTTTGATAAATCCAAGAGCTCTGACCCTCCATAGCAAGCTATGCAACTTGCACATTCAAGTTCCAGAACAGTAGGAAAGACATCATTAAAGTATTCAGTGTGAGTCCAGTGGTTTAACCTAAATTTTATGAAGCAACGCAAGAGTTTTGTTTGCAGAAAAAAACAAACAAAAAAACAATTTACTACTTTATTTACAAAATAATATGCAAAGTGTGGTGGTGCTTCCCCTATTGGGTTGCAGATCAATGTTTTAGTAAATAAGGTGGTTATTTATTTATTTATTTATTTTTGCACAAACAAAGCACTCGCGTTGGTTCCTAAAATTGAGGTTTAAACCACTGGAGTCACGTTGCTTACTCTGTCTTTCCTACTATTCTGGACCTTGAATATGTAAGCTGCATAGCTTTCCATGGAGGGACGGAAAGCTCTCAGATCTCATCAAAAATATCTTAATTTGTGTTCTGAAGATGTGAACAAAGGTCTTACAGATGTGGAATGACACGAGGGTAATTAATCACAGAATTTTCATTATTTAGGTGAACTAACCCTAAAAAGTTCAAAGTACCTCTTATGAGATTATTTATTTTATTTTTTGGCAAACATGTGAAGTGTAAGTTTCATGAGCTCAGAGAACCTTTTGTGGGAATGGTAATATTCAGGTGACATTACACTAAACACTGGTTGAAGTAACCTCAGATAAATTATTACATTTTATGGCGTTTTTGATATTTTTGCATGCTTGTGAATGTATTAGCATTTAAAGTGCAATCCATCAGCTTTGTGTATCTTATGAGAATTAAAATGCATGATTTTGTAAGGTTTACTGTGTAGAATATTATTTATTAAGTATTTATCATTGTAAGGCATTACAATATTGTTGTAGATTTTATTAAAAATGTATTAAAATGTGTCCGTGTTCAGTGTATCATCATTTAATGTTTTTTTTTTTTTTTTAAATCATTTTCTTCTGGGACAACAGGGAATAAACAATTCAGCAAGGTTGCTTTAGCAATATAAATTTGCCAATATACATTTTTAGATTAGGTAAAACAAAAAATGTATGCTACTACAATTTAAAATATTTAATTGGGCCAGTAACATGGTTTGGTAGATTTAATGTTTTTCCAATTGGCTCAACATATTATTTTTTTACAATGCAGTGTAAAGGAAATTAATTTCCTATATTTAGCATTGATGTATTGGTAAATGAAATACTTGAAAATGACATTTTCTGCTGCCATGTAATAACAGATTATCAATGGACGTCAAAGTATCAGGGAACTGGATCATTATTTAGTCAAATGGCAAATTAAATTCTTATCTAACTCCAATGTAAGGGTAAATGAAGTAATTATTTTCTTTCAGTGTAATGGCAAATTGAGTTATTATCTGCCATCAATGTAATGGAAAATAAAAGCACCTGCTGCCACTTTAATGGCAAATGAGGTCATCATCAAGAAATGTGTGTAATGGTGGGATATGGGTCATGGCACAAGGTACAAAGAGCAAGATAATAATAGCCAAAACTGACCTGAGGTTAAGGTCAGGACTTGGCTCCATATCAAGTTTTCAGTATCACCAACTTGTGCACTTAAATGGCACACTTCATGTTTTGAAGCACCAATTCAGGAAGTGGGTTCCAACTTTCTAAATGAGTCAGTGTTTTGTTTATAAGACCCTGGCTTAGGTTATGATATCAGAATGGGTTTGCTCAGGGAATGTCAATTCATCTGACACTTTTAAGAGAACAGCTTACATTTTCCACTGACTAGACACCCAGCTGAGTTTATGACTGCTCAAGGGCCCATGTCGCATACAGCAAGTGTCAAAACTCCTTCCAGACTTTCCACAGAAAGTAACAACCAAAGTGGATTCTTTCATCATGAGACAACCAGCTGACTATGAATAACCCCTCAAAAAAACACATTCTGACACATTTATTGCTTCCAGAAAAAAATAGGCGGTGAAACCAGTGGAAAATATTCCAGTAATAGTGAAACTAAATTAACTAATAAAGAAGTAAATAATAAATTCAATGTTTGACAATAGACAAGAACTTTTTAGTCTCTGTACATGTGTAAGCTTGAACAAAATGTGTATCGTAAACCAAGAGTATGGTAAATGTGACAATAAAGTGATATTTGGCTGCCCCTTTAAGACTTTAGACCTCACCCAAAGTTAAATTGCCATATGCTTGTGTTGAAAACAGCCTAAACAAAGGAAAAGCAGCATGCTCCAGGTGGATCGTAAAACTGCGTGTTGTGCAGTAGTTTGTTTACGGCTGCACCACTGCAAGATGACACCACAATGATAAGTTCTGAAATTAAGATTGTTCACTTGAGCAGAGATGATGAGCATCTGCATTATGGAGGTTTAAAAAACAGCCACGTCAAAATACAAGCAAAGAACTGCTGAAAATACAAAAAGAAACTGTGTGTTCCAGTGGAATTTGTGCGCACGAACATGCAGCCAATTAAAGTGTTCGAGTGGCTTACCACAATTATAGGAACAGTTTATACAAAAATGAAAATTCTGTCATTATTTACCAACCTGTATTCCAAACAAAAACAAACAAAGAAACATGTTTGTAACCAAACAGTTTTGGTGACCCTTAACTTCCACAGCATGGCCAAAAAAACAAAAACAATAGACATTAATCAAAAAATCTTATGGAAGTCCATACGGACCAGAAACTGTTTGATTACCCACATTCTTCAAAATTTCTTCTTTTGTGTTCAACAGAAGAAAGAAACAAATTTCATTTTTGAGTAAAATATCCCCACAATTTAATTGATATGCAATTACATAGACTATCGTATTTACATCAGTTCCATACATGACTCAAGTGTTCAAGAATAGAGATCAATATATTTAAGAATCTACCATTGAAAAGCTCTATTATACTGAAAATTTTCTCTAACAGAATATTTGTGAGGCTGACCCCCCACCTCTATGTATAAGTCTATGGTGGTAACATGACCTCCTTCTCCAGTCATATTTGCATCCGCATTGTAATACGTGTCCTAGAACTTGCTTCCTGTTTCCACACTGCAAAACACAATGGAACAGATTTTCCATTTTTCTCCATTCTCAGCAGCAGACTATTTTCCTATCACTATTATGCTCTCATCCCATTTCCATTTAACTCAAGGTTTCCATCCTACTTGGAAAACTGCACACACCAGAAACCTGTTGCCTAAGCTCAAAAATAACCTACTTGTGCTATAGACAACTTCTAGTCTGTGGACATAAGTGCTTGCTTTATTGTGTACTATGTCTCAAAATCTCCTTAACAAATGCTGATTTATCATGAGACAAACTGACAAAAACCTGTTATGCGTCACTGTGGTAAATCAATCTCTGAGTTGAATTATATAAAAAAGGGCAGGAGAAACAACAGGTCATTGCTCTACATTATAATAACAATGTCTACAACTTGACTTAAGGCTGTCTGATGGCCAGGATTTGTGTAACAGCTCAACAAAGGTGACGTCAAGTGGAAAATTTCCTCAGCCAAGACAAACAACACCTATTCACTATTGCAATGTCATAATCATCTTGTAGAAAAATGGCAAACAAATGAGAGCAATATGCTTTGTAATTTATTGCTTTGTTTATTCACTCAGCTACTTGACTTGTAAAGCACTTCAATATTTCAGAGCTAAACTCAAGGGACATAGCGGATATATAATATGTCTCCGTTTCCTGAAAGCACGGCTACTACTTCAATATATCATAACCTGACGTTAAAGAAATTATGGAGGAAGTATGTAAGGCTACACTTTTAGGACAAAGAGTGTATTGAGCTAAATGATTCGTTTTGATAAATGATACGGAACAAAACCACACAAAAAATCTGGATTGATTCAAACACTTTTGCAATGGCAATATTTTTTCCACAAGTTCCTGTGTTCCTTTTTTACGATGAGGAACAAAGAAGCTTTCAGGGAAATTGAAGTCACACCACTGATGTCCAAATTTGCATAAATATTCCAAAAACTGTTGTGACACTATACCAACAAAAAAAAACAGTCTTTTCCAAGTTACAGACATTCAGGTTCAACCACCTAACGAATGCCTAATCATCAAATTTGATGCTTGCATCATACCATTATTGAAAAAGATTATATCTTCTTATGGCCCATTAAATAAGATTACTCTGAAGATTATGCGGTATAAAGTCCCATATGTCACAAAACAAGTTATCTCTGGCTCCATGAGTTCAGTCAACAGATCTCAATCCAACAGAGCATCTTTCAGACAAAGTGGAAAGATATTTGCAATATGAATGTGCAGCCAACAAATCTCCAACTGCATGATGCTATGCCAATATGCATTTTTTTTTTTTAATTTTTGCAGTCGATAACACAATGTCAAACCAAGTAAACAATTTTTGTGTAGTTCATTACATTAAAAATGGATATGTCCGCTACACCTTTGACAAGAAAGAGTCAAATACAGTTTTACAGAATTAGAAATTAATTAGGCCTATGTCTGACAAGAAAGTGTCCAAACACAGCTGATCTATATTGCTTAATCTAAAATGAAGCACATTTTTGTTTAAAAAGTGTGTTGGTACTCTTTCTTTAACATATATGCTACTTTGATATTTTGTTATTCAGTGCAGTGACTTTCTTGCATATTGCAGTTGTTTTTAATAACATATGAACATATCATTCCTTAAATGCATCTGTACGCGGGTCATACATGTATGTCTGACCTAAATAAGATTCTTGAGAGGGCTACAGGATTGTGAATTCAATATTACTCACTCTTAAAGGGTTTTCAATGGCAAAAACATCCACAGGAACTTTCCAGGCCACCAGTGAATCAGTCAGGTCGATAAAATGCACGTCCACGGTGGCTTCACTGTCTTCATTATTCGACTGCTGCATAATGTAAATATGTGAATAGATAGGAAACTACTGTCCAGGTCGTAAAATAAGTTTAATTCCTACAAAACTGATGATAATCATATGGCGTGACAAGCTAAGCTATCTGTCTATTCTGTATGAAAATGTCACTGCACTTAAACGACTCGCGCTCACTTTGGGAACCGATTTATATATCGGCATTGACGTGTTCAACTGTTCTTTTTAACTTTAAACTAGATGTTTAACCTGAGTGTTACAAAAATAAGTAACCTCAATGCAACCCTTCATTAGCGGAAAGCAGCAACCGAGTCGACGTTAGCACTCGACAACTTCCCGTTTCCTTTTTCGACATATTCAGTGACTCCAGCAGGGGGCGGTAAGACATCCCTGAAAGTAACTGCAGTATTTAGAAACAAGTCGCATAAAATATGATTTAAACCTCTGAGCGGGTAATTTTATTAACTAATTATAGTTTGACCGTTTACTTTACTTCTAAATATTGCACAGGACTGAACGGCTAATGCTTTTAAGTTTGCTATTCTTCTTAGCTGCGAGGAAAGACGAATCGTCCTTTGAATCAAATTATCAGGACGTTTTTGTCTTTCTGAAGACATTTGTACACTAAAATGTGTAATCTTTTAAATAAAGCAAATTCTAGAATTATGACCAGTCGGGCCACTCAAACAGATAGCAATTCCATTTGTTGATATTGTAGAGATAAGAATTACTGAATTAACAAAATTTTGACATGGAATAATTTGTGATGAAAGGGTTTGTATAATATAGACTTTACATTTACTGTACCTGAAAAGAGATTATTAGTCACGTAGTAGCTACAGATATGATGTCCTTGATAATACAGGACTGATAACGTTCCCCCTCCCCTGTTGTGTTTGATTTAAAGACTTTTTAAGTGACTAAATTTTCCAATATAACTGATTAGAAAAGAAAACACATTTTCAAAAGTCATGTAGATTGTTTCCTTTAATATTTGAAGTTGCATTATATACAAAGTGTGTGCCATTATATTTCACAATGTGATGGAAAGGATAAAAATGCTTTGTCAAAACCGAGGATGTTTCACATTTTATGCAAAGGATGTGGGCTTGTACCTTAGATGCAGAGTAACTTTTTTCATACTATCCTTGAGATGTCAACATGGCCACATTCATTTCATATGTTTTCTAATTAAAGGGATAGTTCAGAAATGAAGATTCTGTCATCATTTACTCATCCTCATGTTTATCCAAACCTTCAAAATATTATTTTGTGTTCCGCATAAAGTCAGTAGGTTTGGAACAACATGATGATGAGTAAACGATGACAGAATTGAAAATTTTGGGTGAACAATCACTTAAAAATGAAAAATAATGGCAAAACGAAATATAATTCACAATATTTTAAATTCCTAGTTTGAAATATGTTGTTAATATTAATCTAATGAAGTAGAAAGAAGTTCTGGATTGAAGTTTGTATCGTTTCTTAAATGTGGACAACAATACAGTGCCACATCTAAAGCTGTTTGGAACATCCCATCATGTTGAACATACTCTTTTTAACCATTAATCTTTATGTGTCGACCTTAAGAGTTAAATATTTTAAAGTGAATTAGTAGGAGCTGTGTCCTCATCACATTTCTTTTTAGATAAATTGGTAAAGTGGTCTCCACCATAGAAAACAGTGGAGGGGAGAGGTAAAAAAGAAGAAAAGAAAAAAAAAAAACGGACAAAATGCACACCTACACAATATACAGTACATCTTACAGTACGTGTCTAAACAATAATCTTTTGCAAATCATATTCATTTTAATCACCCCTTATCTAGAATAGTTATGGGTGACATGTTCTCACTCCTGAAAATACAGCATCCCACCCTGCAGCAATGCTGGGTCAAATATTTCAGTCACAAAGATAAAACAGCATTGTATACCACACAACTGCATCATGGTCTGTCGCTTACAAGGATGCACTATATGCACTAAAAATGAGAAAAGAAACCCATAATCTCATCAATGAGTGACATTTTCTGTGAATTTTTTTTTTTTAAAGCCAGACCACTATGTCAGTTACCGGCAAGCAGCACAGCAAGGTTTAACCAATGTAACTAAAAGTAAGTCTATGGTCAGAACCCTTACAATGCATATCAATGCAAACATCATCCGTTAAGTATAGCAGTCAATTACAGCCACAACTCTGAACCTCAACATTTAATTTGCTTTAAAAGTTCACAAAAGTGTTAAGGAACAAACACAATTCTCTTCACCAATGTATTTAAACAAGTAATTAACACTTCATAAATTTTAAAAGACAGGGGGAAAAAAAATACTCCTAAAATAATCATGTCTCTAACAGAAAGCTCTGAAAGTGTGTACCAACAGACCTGACCTGTGAGCTAAACTGCACCCCAAAATCTTTTTTTTTTTTTCTCTCTCCTTTTACACCTATAAATCTGAGTTAAATCTACCAGAGGTCCTTCTTCATGGTATCAAGAGGCACCATGTGTAGTGAAGGTAAAAACAAGCCTGAAAGCGAAATGTTTCACTGTCAGTCAGGGCCGGTACTATGTATGTTTTACACTTTACCTCCTTAGACATACTGAATGGTCAAATCTGGTAGTTTTTAGTCTACGATAAAAAAAAAAAGAAAAAAAAAAAAAAGATTCCTGTAGCTTGCAGCTGTTCCAACAACTGACAATTTAATGATAACTGAAATCAATGTAGCTTCAAGTGTCCAGATGCTCAAGTGTCCAGATGCCCAAATGTCCTTCTCCTGTGAGCAAACAAAAGCTTAAATTTACATGACGGATGCAATCCTCTCGCAGAGATCATCCTTTTTCACAAATGTGAGCCACAGGTGTCCATCATCAGGACTATATACGAGATGCAGCAGAAGGATAGTGGGTTACTGCAAAATAGTTAAAAACATAAACAAGAGGTAAATACCGGCAACCAAGACAGAAAATGTTTAAATTATTTCAAAATGACAGAACATGATTAAATCTAGAAGGCCAATAAATAAAACTGCAATTAAAATTTTGGCCAAAAACAATATTTCACCATTCATTTTGTTTCCACACTTGCACATACTTAGTTTAAAATAAAGATGTTTTGCTGCTCTAAACTTAAGCATAAATACTCACCCGTGTCTCATCATCATCATCATCTGAAACATGTGGCCGTGCAATACTCATCTCCTCCTTACTCTCTGCAATCTGTTTACATTTCTAAAAAAAACAAAACAAAAAAAAAACATGATTTGAAATATTTTTTTACAAATAATAAAAGGATTGATTTTAAATAGACATATTAGGGCTTGGTAAGTTTATGTTTTAAAAATAAGTGTATTACGCTAACCAAGGCTGCATTTATTTGATCAAAATTAGAGTAAAACAGTATTATTGTGAAAAATTAATACATTTTCTTTTTGAATATATTTTTAAATATAATTAATTCCTGCGATGGTAGAGCTAAATTTTCAGCAGCCATTACCCCAGTCTTCAGTATCACATGATACTTCAGAAGTCATTCTAATATGCTGATTTGGTGCTCAAGAAACAGGTCTTTTCTGTTGAAAACATCAGTACTGCTTAATATTTTTGTGGAAACAGTAATACACCTTTTCCAGGATTCTTTTTGAAGAATAAAGTTCAAAAGAACAGCTTTTTATTTGAAATGGAAATCTTTTCCAACACTATAAAAGTCTTTACTGTCACTTTTGATCAATTTCATGCATCTGTGTTGAATAAATACAGTTGAAGCCAAAAGTTTACACCCCCCTTTCAGAATCTGCAAAATGTTAACTATTTTACTATTTTAAAATAAGAGGGATCATACAAAATGCATGTTATTGTTTATTTAGTACTGACCTGAACAAGAAAGATGTCTACATATAGTCCACAACAGAAAATGATAGTTGAATTTATAAAAAAAAATTACACCATTCAAAAGTTTACATACCCTTGATTTTTAATACTGTTCTTACCTGAAAAATCCACAGCTGTGTTTTTTGTTTAGTGATAGTTGTTCATGAGTCCCTTGCTTGTCCTGAACAGCTAAACTGCCTGCTGTTCTTCAGACAAAGTTACATACGAGTCCCTCAGTTATCCTCAGTGTAAAAAGATAGATCTCAAAATCATAGTCATTGTTGGAAAGGGTTCAAATACACAAAAATGCTGCAAAACCAAAGAATTTGAAGGCTTTTTCTGAAGAACAGCACACAGTTTAGCTGTTCAGGACAAACAAGGGACTCATGAACAACTATCACTAAACAAAAAAAACAAAAACGCTGTGGATCATTCAGGTAAGAACACAGTATTAAGAATCAATGGGGATGTAAACTTTTGAACGGGGTCATTTTTTATAAATTCAACTATCATTTTCTCTTGTGGACTATATGTAAACATCTTTCTTATTCAGGTCAGTACTAAATAAACAATAACATGCATTTTGTATAATCCCTCTTATTTTGGTAAAATAATTCAAATTTTGCAAATTCTGAAAGAGGGATGTAAATTTTGACCTCAACTGTAAGTATTAATTTCTTACAAAATAAAATCTTACTGAACCCAGTATATGTACATATACACTGAGCAACTGGGATAGCAGTTCACAAACAAATCTCACCTCTGTAAATTCCTTGATGCTAATGCTGTTAGCTTGTTGAGCCACTTTCCTCTTCACCTCCTCAATACTGGCCAGATTAGGTGTGGGTGCTGAAGGGGGCTTGTTGGTAATGGTAGGAAGTGGGGGCATCGGGGGCATAGAGGCCAGGGCACCCATATTTGAGAGAGCAGCAGTCATTGTCGCCGCAGTCATACTTGCCATGGCAGCATTCATGGTCATGTTTGGCATTGCAGGCATACCTGGTATACCCATGGGCAGATTCATAGGTAAATTGGGCACAGGCAGTGGCAGAGGCAAAGACAAGGGGGCTGGAGCTGGGGTTGGCAGAGGTAACTGTAGAATTGCCTTCGGCTTGAGACTTTCAGGTATGGGCATTCCGGCTTTAGCACACATTGCAGCAGCATTAGCCTTCGCAATCTCCAACAGTTGATCTTTATCTGTTTGAAGCAGCAATTAAAAGGTAGTTATGTAGACAGACATTTCTTACTATTGTTTTGAAGTCAACTTTAATATTATTTATGCCAACAAGAAAGGGGAGCTAAGCAAAGAGTATATTTACCTAGGTCAGTAAGACGTGGTGGTGTCTTGCTAGAACTGCGTCGAGATCTTGAGGTGGACCTCCTCTTACGGAGAATCAAAATTGGTGAGTGGCTTGGTTCACGTTTCCATCGATCTCGTCTATCAAATGATCGCCCACGAAATGCTGGTCTCCTCCGACGTGAAACAGAGCGTGATCTTCTGGAGCGTGACTGACGAGCTCTTGACCGTGAACGAGATCTTCTCTTTCTAGCAGGGGAACGTGACTTGGACCTCCTTTTTCGAGCTGGTGATCTAGACTTTGACCGTTTCCGCTTGGGGGATTTTGATTTTGAGCGCTTTGTTCTTGTGTGAGATTTCGATCTTGATTTTGCCCTTCGATTGGCTGATCTTGATCTTCTTTTCCGAGCAGGTGACCGAGATTTTGTCCTCCTTTTACAACTATGTGAGGGAGACCTGGACTTGCGTTTTCTTACAGGAGACCTTGACCTCCTCTTGCTACTGACGGATTTAGACTTGGATCGCCTTTTCTGTGTGGACGAAACTGATCTGGAACGCTTTTTTCGAACAGGTGACGTTTTGTTGGAGGACTTTGATTCTTTTACTTTACTTGGTGAAGGTGATCGTGAGGTCCCTGATCGATCATCTTCATCTGATCTTGCAGTACCACATTGAGGAACTGGCTCTGAGGACAAAGATCTGGATCGGTTTGGTCTTCCTTCACATTCAGAGAGATTTTCAGGCTCTTCCTTGATTTGTTTGATTTGTGTGTCACATTCTGATGATGTTATGTCTTCATTTGATGGATTTTGCACAAATGCACATTCAGTAGACACTGGTTTCCATTGACTTGACTCTGCTGGCCCTTTTACTTCTAAATTTTCCTCCACAGCATCCAAAACGACCTGTTTAGTCTCTGAGGTTTCTTTTGAACTATTATCCTTTACGGACGTTTCCTCTTTAGTCGGAGATTTAGAGTGTGCTTTCTTGGTAGGGGATATACTTCTATCTGATGACCGTTGGTCCCTGGAAATAGATCTTGATCTTGATGTGCGTCTCTGAGAAACTGACCTTGACCGTTTACTTTTTTGCTTTTTATTTCTTCTTAATTTTGGGGATTCAGACTTTGAATTATGTGAAGATGTCTGTGACTTTGATCTTTTATGTCGTTGAGGAGATACTGACTCTGACTTTGTGCTATGAGGGCTCCTAGATTTTGACCTCCTTTGACGGGCTGCAGGAGAACGTGACTCAGAGGGCCTGGAGCGTTGAGGGGACCGAGACTTACTTCGACGTCTTGGGCTTCTTGAACCTGATCTTTTACGAGCAGATCTTGATCTAGATCTTCTGTTTCTCCTTAAGCGTGATCTAGATCGCCTAAGAATCACAACGGATCTTGAGCGTGTTCGCCTTGCTCTTCTGGCAGATCTAGACCTGGACCGCCTCGCCCGAGAAACAGGTGTCCTCTTTCGAGAGCGGGACCTTGAGTGTCTTCCTCTCCGTACAGATCTGGACCGTGATCTTGAGCGCCGATTCTTCCGCCGAGAAATAGATTGCTTTGATCTTGAGCGTGAACGTCTTGGTCTTCCAGTTGACCTAGATCTTGAGCGATGACCACGTCGTGGAGACCTAGTCCTCGATCTTTTGGTCCTCGTGTGGGACCTTGAGTCGGCGCGATATGCTCTTCTTCCAGAGAGCGACCTTGACCTGCGTCCAGTTTTCTTTGTTACTTTAGACGGTGACCGTTTTGATGGAGACCTTGAGCTTTTTCGTTTTGTTCGATCCTTCCCACCAGAGGCAGACACAGACCTGTCCCTTGAAGATGATCTATCATTATGACGCTTTGATTTACTAGATGACTGTTTTGGAGTTCTAGAGCGACTGTGTTTAGATTTTTTCCCTTTAGTGTCTGAAAGCGATCGTGACCTTGACCTGGAGAGGGAGTGTTTTTTCTTTTCTTTTGGATTCCCATTTGCTTCATTTGAGATGTCCTTCTGCACAGCTTGCTCTTTGTGCACATTCTCTTGCTTAGGAATAATATCAGGAAGTTCTTGCGCTTTACTAAAACTTTCATGTTCACCAACAGCTTCCACTTTAATGTCCCTCTCTGCAATTAGTGCATGTGCAGTCTCAGGAGACATCTTTCTTATCCCTTCTAATTTTAAACTTCCTTCTTCAGTGTGATCTGAAGTCATTTCTCTCTTCTTATCTTCCAGCTGGGGTGTGTTATCTTTAAATTTGTCTTTTGGAAATTTAGCTGCAGCGATAGGTGACTTCCTGTCCAACTTTAAAGATGTCACCTGCAATTTTTGTGATTGTTTGGAGTCTGGTTCTGATTCTGACCCTGACGCTGAGGTACTCGCCGATCTTGAGCGAGATGAGGACTTTTTCTCCTGCTTTTCCTCCTCTTTCCGTCTTCTTTTTTTCTTCTTTTTCCCAACACGATGTTTCTGCTTTTTAACCTTGGCATCAGCTTCCACATCACTGAGGTCTGTAAAGACACGAAATGTGCTTTCACTTTACTAATTATGAAATTGCAAATTAAAGCTCACAGTAAATCGGTTTCAAATTGTGTATAAATATAACTTGCCAGATCGTATGTTGATCCAGAAAACATGGACATACCTTCTGTGCAGTTTTTTGTGGCATTCGCATGATCATCAGCCTCAGGATTAGATGAGCCATCTTTTTTCACACTGTAAAAAAGGAAAATATTTGCTTTTAATTTAAAAGAATCTAAAAGCATCAAGGGAGAAAAAAAAAAAAACACATTCAGGGTTGCCAAGCAACTAAACCTCTCACCTCGTTTTTGTTTGGGAATCACCATCTGACTCTACTCCAGATTCAGAGCTACTCTCCTTTTCGCCCTTGCGCTTCTTACGTTTCTTCTTGCTTTTGTGTTTCTTATGTTTCTTGTTTTTCTTTTTTGGGGTCTCACTCCCATCCTTTACAGTAATGGCTTCAAACGGAACAGCAGTATCAGATGGTTCATCATCTGTAGAGGTAACATACAATGTTTACAAACATATGTATGTGAATGTAATAATTACAGCATGAAAGAAGCGTTCTCTAACACTTATAAGAAATGTATGATGTAGTTAACAATTGACACAGAACTTAATGATAACAATATCCAAATGCCAAATATCACACTATCTAAAAACATATACTGGGTATATCAGTCAAGTTATCTGTGAGAAAAATGTGGGAGAAGTCAGAAGCTGTCAGGTTAATTAATAATGTGGCACTTCAGAAAATGCCTGAATATATGATAACATGGAAAGCACTTGTACCAACAATCAATGTGCCACTAGCAACTTTCCACATGATTAAAGCTCAATGCTAAAACTGTGGCAGTATAAAGTATTAAAACTTTGTAACTTACCAGGACCGATGTTCACGGCACACTCCATTTCAAAAACCGACTTAACTGAATCCCAGTCTTAGTTTTTGTGATTATTTCTGTAGTCTTTGCTCTGTAAATCGGACACAAGATGCGTTAACCCTCTGTTTTCACTCTGAAATGAAAAACAAATACATATAAATTCAACACACCAACCAAAAACACCACACAAATAAAATAAGGATGGTGATCAAACGTTTTATGCAAACATTTTGTTTTCTGTGATGCATTGTTGTGAATTTTGCTGGTCACCAAAGCTGTGAGATTCTGCAAGACTGATTTGTGATAGTCTTGTAAGCAACAATTTGAATAGGCGGAAAAGAAATCATCACTTTATCCCTCAACAGAGCTATGCAACTCTATACAGTAAATTGTTTTTTAGTAAAGAAAACATAACATGTATTAAAACACAATAAAATTAAAGATAATTTTGATATATAGAAACTTTGATAAAAAAAAAAAAAAACATTTGCAAAGCAGCCAGTAAAAATATTTTAAGTACAAATCTGAATTACTGGGCCAAAAAACATTAATGTTGAGCTCTGAAAATAATAAAAATGCTAATAATGCATCTTATATAAAGACATGAAAGGATGTTTTATGGGCTTGTTACATAATATCTGACCCACTTGGCTGAGCACATAGAGCTTCTTTGCACTCAATCAGCGGAGCTGTTGCATAATAACATCAGCCTGGCAAATCACTTCTGATTCTCACACGATTAAAAAAAGATAACTTCAACCAGTGAATCAGGCCTGATTATTATATAATTTTTGATGTTGCAGTGGCACACTGAATCAGTGTGACTAGGATAGTAGCTCTTAATGTGTCCCAAATTAAGTACAGTTTAAATTACAGAGCTTCTATAGAAAGATGACTGGAGTTTCTCTACTTTCAGAACTTGTCATGTACACTGGACTGATTAAAAATGCATCCCTCAACTCAAAGTATTCTTTTCACTTTCAGTCATTCATACAAATTACCCCCAAGCACTACTAGGTGCTACCATTTTTTAAATCAGTTTTACCCAAAATAACAGATACTACAGATACATTACTGTAAAATCACAAGGGGAATATATATTTTTTAAATATACCTATTTGTTTGACTATGATGGCTAGAAATATATGCCTCAGTCAATATATACACAACTATGGTTATCATGGAAAATCATAAGTGGACTATGGTACCACACCCAATTACTAACCCTAACAGAAACACTTACCATGGTAACCAATTTGGCCCCAAAAGTCTACTACTGTTTAAAACAAACTTAACGCTTAGAATGTGTAAAATGTTCCTCTTGTTTGTTGACACCAGTGGTTACCAAGTTAATTGTTACGTTAACGTATTGTAAGCATACAACCGACGGTAACAACCAGCACCAATTTATGAAAAAAAAAAAAAAAAAAATGTAACCCAGTCAGTGCAGTTTTTACAAACGGCCACTCAGGCCAAGCATTCAGAAGCACAAATGTAAGAATATTACTACATTACATGGATGCTAGATGCAGTCAAGCAAACGGTTAAGCAGGGCGCACGAGACAACTCGTGTGATTGTTTTGGTTTTATGTACCTTTTGGATAAACGATGTCTTTTTGTGAACGTTTCATTTTCATTACAACATGACCATGCATACTGTTAATGTAAGCACATATAGTACTTCAATACATGTTTGTTTGCTCGTTGTTTCATTCAGAAGACAGAATGGAGATGCGCTCCCGCGCGGCTAACTCAACACGCGCATCCTACAAAGGCTAACTACAAGCGTGCTCTGCAACTGCACTGCCTGCTCATTTACAGATACAATTTAATCAATCCATTTGGTGTGATAAAATTAAATTATGTGGGCGTAGAATGTAATAACGCATTATACACACGGCTGGATACGCGTCTCACGGATCACGCGGACAAAGACTCGTTAGCTTGTATTAGCTTAGCATCCTACTCGCAACAGGCTTTACAACAAACAAACCGCGCGTCTGTTATACCAGCCTTCCGCTCGGTCATTCCCGTCGTATTCTTAAATTACGCCGCCATAATTCTTGAGAAACATTTCACCCACATATACTCACTTGTGTTGTGGACTTCTTGATTTGTATCAGTTATGAAACCTCGGGAAAGTTGCTCGCTGTTGGTCGCCATGACATTCAGAGCACAGTCAGTCCGCCAGTATCCCAGAAACACATGAAACAGGACCCCAAGGCTTCTTCGCTCGTCTGTAGCTGTATCTACAAGAACAGAGCGGCATCTAGTGTCATCCTACTGAATTCGCATTCACAACTTCTTTACAAGTTTGACCAAAGCTGCAATACCATTGCAAATATATATATTAGGGTTAGGCTAATATAAAAGTTTGTTATATTTAAACTTTTTCGAGACATATATATATATACAACTTTTTGCATTTTGAGGCAGTAAATACATTTTTATTATTTTTATTTTTTTCCCATGTAAATAAAACCTGGCAAAATGTTATACCAGTTGAGCTCCTGAAGCTGTATTATGACTGTAATAGCCTACATGAAAGACAGAGTCAATGCAGAATATTCTTAATATTCTCAAACGGTGACAGTAAAGGTGTTAGTAATTAGCTAGTTCTTACTTTGGTTCACAATTCAAAAGGCTATTACTGGGTCTGAAGATGTTGCAGTAGCTAATTTACTAAGTAACGTTTTATTGTAAATAATAGTTGTTTTACAATTGTTGATATTTTATCATAATTTGGACCCCATGCTATAAAAATAAATCACTAGATCATTGTGCATTTCTATGTGTTTGTAGTTTCCTGTCTAATTTGTGTCTGCATCTAGTTTGTGCAATATGCACAAATGCATTAAATCTTCATTTGATTTATAAAAGAGTCAATTAAATAATATTTAGGCTTTTGAAATATAGAAAACGGCAGCAGAGGCAAAAACATCAAACATTTCTTAGATGTTTGATATTCTTGCCTCTGGTGCTCTTTGATATAGGAATTCATAATTTATCTGTGAATATGCATTTGTTTTTTGTTGAGGGTTTTCAAGTGTAAGGATGCACAAGAATGGAAAAGGGATGTTGCAGTTTCCTGAAGAGGGCAGCATGAGACCACAATGAGTGAAATATAATAGCTAAACATTGTATCAGGTGTAGATCCTCTTTCATGACTCCAGGGCCCCATACTGGTGTGGGCACTGGGCAGCTCTTCTCTTTATTGCTGAAATGATATTTGATCATATGTAGACTCTAAATAAATTTTGACTATTTCTGTTTAGCAAAATATTGTTGTCTTGTCAGACTTGGGTTAGAAGGAGAGAGAAGCCAAGCATTTTTAGTCTCATGAGATGTGCTTAAGCTCACTCAGCACATTTTTCATACAACATGTATTGTATGAGATCCCTTACTCAACAACAGCACAGCAAACTTGTGCACAAGCATTGATATGTTCTTGCAGTAAAATTCTTAAGAATTACTATCAGGGTTTTGCAAAATTCAGTACTGAAGAATATCTCTGTCCATCTGTCTGCCCGTCCGTCCATCTATCTATCTATCTATCTATCTATCTATCTATCTATCTATCTATCTATCTATCTATCTATCTATCTATCTATCTATCTATCTATCTATCTATCTATCTATCTATCTATCTATCTATCTATCTATCTATCTATCTATCTATCTATCTATCTATCTATCTATCTGTCTCACCTAACCTTCAAACATCAAAGTTTTATCCAAAACTTTTAAATATTTCAGGTCAAATTTCAGTATTTCAATTGGAATTTAAAAGTATTCTAAATTTATATTAATCTGATTAATTGAAATACTGTATACTTTGTATTATTTTTGGGGTCTCTGATATTGCACTTAATTGGTTTAAGTCCTACCTCTCTGATCGTAAGCAATTTGTTACCATGGGTGGATTTAGGTCTAAAATTGGTGTTGTGCAATCTGGAGTCCTTCAGGGATCAATTTTGGGCCCCTTGCTTTTTAACATCTATATTTTTACACTTGGTCAGCTTTTGAGATCTCTTGGTCTAAAATTTCACCTTTATGCAGATGATACTCAGATTTATATACATACTAAACCTAACGATCTTGTGTCTGTTGATTTTCTTTCCACATGTATTTCTAGGATAAAAGAATGGATGTCACAAAATTTTCTTTGTCTTAACAGTGAAAAAACTGAGGTTATGCTCATTGGTTCACCTCACCAAGTACGTAAAGCTGGGTCGATTATTTTGTCTGTTGATGGTTCATTTATGGAGTTTAAAACAAAACTAAAGAATTTGAGGGTTATTTTCGACTCCAATTTAACTTTTGAACCTCATGTTCAAAGCACTGTTAAAACATCTTTTTTTCATCTTAGAAATATTGCCAGACTACGTCCAATGCTGTCCTTTCCTGTTGCTGAGAGGTTGATTAACACTTTTGTGTTTACTCGGATTGATTATTGTAATGCCTTGTTGGCTGGGTCGTCAAAAGCTACCCTAAACAAATTGCAGGTAGTGCAAAACTCGGCTGCTAGAATCCTTACTAGAACTAGGATGAGAGATCATATTACACCAGTCTTGGAGTCTTTGCATTGGCTTCCTGTTAGTTTTAGGGTTGATTTTAAAATTCTGATGCTTACTTACAAGGCTTTACATGGGTTGGCACCTCAATATTTGTCTGAGCTTTTAATTCCTTATATTCCAACACGTGACCTTCGCTCATCTGAAACTGGTCTTCTAACTGTTCCTTTAACCCGTTTAAGATTGATGGGCGATAGGGCTTTTTCTTCATTAGCTCCAAAACTGTGGAATTTTTTACCGATTGAGATAAGGCAAGCTAAAAATCTTAGCACTTTTAAATCTCACCTTAAAACTCATTTTTTTAGGGTAGCTTTTAATTAAAATTTTTAAAATTATTTTTACATTGTTTTATTTGTTGTGTTTTTGATTGTTATTGTGTATGGTTTTATTTGTTGTTGTAAAGCGCTATAGAAAATAAAGTTTATTATTGTTATTATTATTATTATTATTATTATATTAATTCTCAAAAAAAAAAGTTTGGAATTTTATGGAGGGTCACTAATAACCTTGTGGGTTATTGCTGATATATAAATATCAAAGCACACCTTGACTGTGCAAGGACATGCAATATCATTTAAAATCAACTGAGGGAGCACTTGCATTGTGCTGTAAGAGTACTTCTTCCTCTGAATGAAAACAAGCAAGACCACTAGCAATGAGCTCAGTGACACAACCAATCAGAACATAGCTTAAACGTTTCATTTGAATCATTTGAGCAACAAGAAGCAAGGAACAACGTTCGAGTAGTTTGAGAGGATTTGTGATGTTGAACTGGATTTCACTGAATAGTTAAGGTTGTTAACTTATCTCCAAGTATTGCAGCAGTTGCCTAGGTAACCGTTTGAGTTTCTCCTAAGCCAAGCAAGTGTTATAAAAGTCACAGAGGAGAAACATTGGAATAACCCCTAGAAACCTTTGGCAACATCTGCACAGTGAAAGATTCTCAATACCTACTGCGATAGATACCAGCAGCACAAAGAAGCTTCCCATAAGCCCATTTGCTGAGAAGAGACGTGTCAGGTGTACTTCAGGTGTCCGTGAGGACAAAATGCAGATGTTTAATGCCCCGCCATTAAGATTTTGTCTAGCGAATAAGCTAGATCTTTGTACACCATCAACGCTTCAGTTTTAGGATGCAGCCAATCAATGTATCGGGCGTCCTTGAAAAATTAAGAGGAGAACAGTTTATTTAAAGTCTTATGCAGGCCTCTGAATGAGTTTGAACAAATGACTAATTCCTGGAAGCATTAACTGATGTAATTTCAGGAGAGGCCATCTTTTTCCACTA
The DNA here is from genome assembly GCA_036784905.1 of Acrossocheilus fasciatus. Lineage (NCBI taxonomy): Eukaryota > Metazoa > Chordata > Actinopteri > Cypriniformes > Cyprinidae > Acrossocheilus > Acrossocheilus fasciatus. The sequence continues at coordinate 26,348,598 of CM071946.1, read as the reverse complement.
AGTTGCTTTTACAGCATGCACATTATAAAAGCTCCCAAGAGCTAAATCAGATTCCATTTAGACTTTTTCCTGTTGTTTTCTGCTCAAATAGCACATTAATGACTTGCTTTTAGGGCTGCAACACAACATGGAATCATTTAGACATAAGACACACACTGTTTGTTCTCTGAGTCATATATGCTCCACACAGGGGCCTAATCCAAGTATACTGCAGGGGACTGTCATTCTGTCCAGTTGACACTTTAATTCTAACATTGTAACCTTTTGGAATGAATAACCTGTCAGGCATTTGAGTACAGCCTATAAAACAGATCAGTATCACAATGGCAGTTGCATTTAATTTCGGCTTTTGATTGGCCCTTTAGTTTCACCGTTCATATAATGTTCTGCAACACTTCAACGGTTGGTCTAAATCCCTTTATACCAGAGAAGTAATTTACGTCAGTTAGACTCTTTAAATAGAGATATCTGACACACAGTTTCACTATTCATTTACAGAACATTCATATTTGTAGTGCCACTTATTGGCGTGTTAAAGGGTGCTTTTAAACCACCTCATATTAACATGCCAACACTAATAATGTACAGTGGGACTCTGTGCTCATCTGCAAAACAGAAAGGAGAAATAATGGCTCTGGGTGCTCTGTTCTGAAAACACTACACCTTGTTGCCTTCGGGAACAGATACACGGGGTAGGCAATTAAAGTTTGAATTACACTCTCACATCTTACCACATGAGTCTGCGCTCAAAGAGTCATGCTCACTTTTATGATCAGTCATCACTGCTTGGTAACGTCTTGCCTCTATTTTCAGAGTCCTCTCAGCAGGACTGTGAAAAAGGGAAAGTTTTTCATTTGTCAAAGAAAGTTAAATTAATGTTTTGGCATCTCTTTGCTGTTCAATTTTCACTGCATACACTGCAAGTTACAGTAAACTAACTTAGCTCACTAGAGATATGTTTTGCTGTTCTCTTATATATAGCAGGATGTCCAGGGTTTTTCAAGTTTTAAATACCAAGCGAGCCACGAGTGTGTGTTGGATTAAAGACTCTGTGTTAAAGGGTCATGAAACCCTAAAACACTTTTTTTTGTCATGTTAACATATAGATACAGGTTGCACAGCAGTGAAAACAACAATTGCACTCATAATGTCTAGACCCAGTTCCCGGTCAATTCTGTTTACAACACTTTGTGACAATAATATTTTATTTTTATCGTTTCTCTACCAAATATCAGAATAGTATGTAATACCAAAAATGTTACCAGTGTTACTTTTCATTAAAAATAGGTTTGTAAAGAAGATAGCAATATAACTGTAATATGGTTTAAGCATTTTTTAGATCATAAATTCAGTCAGGTGTGTTCAAACTTTTGACTGGTAGTGTAAATGTTTATTAGGATCAGATGAAGACGTGTTGACTGTTATAGTTGTGTCTGCAGTGATTGAGTTTGATTAAAAGCAAACTGTAAATTCTGGTTTATGATGTTTATATAACCTTTTATGAGACGTTGGCATCCTCAAATAGAGGTGAATAATGATGACAATATTTGAATCATTTTGACACCTGATTTAATGTGTTTCTTCTGTACAACTCTATTTGTTTTATTGATGACATTATTAGCTTAGACAGCAATGCAGAGAGCCAGTTAGCATGCTTCTAGGCGATAATTCATTTCAGTTGGTTAGGACAGACCTTTAAATGGAATATGGGTTCAGTTTTATTATTTTGTGACACATTTATATTTATTTGATCGTCTACATTTACATTTCATCTCTAAAACCTTTCTGGCTGGAATAGAACAGATCATTTCTGTAATACTAGAGTAGTCTGTGGCCACGAAATATATTGTGATAAACTGCAGCAGTTTGATGGACATTTAATCCAGACGAGTCTAGCGTGAGAACATGACGTTATATTGAATTACCCACATCCTCAGTGGCCAAGATGCAATTAAGCTATGTAAAAAGAGAGAGCATGTGTGGTCTGTAGAGGAAGGTCAAGGGGGTGAGTGGTGTATCATTTCTAATCACTGCAATGGTGACACCATTTCAGACAATCGTAGCTCCAATTAGAACTGACAAATCAGCCATTATATTATAACAGCAGCCATTACTGTCGTTGTTTTTTTGATGTAAAGCAGTTAGTGTTTCGTATAAGTTCCAAGGCTAAACTTCCTCTCATGTATGCGCTCAGGATAGAATGTCTTGAAGTTCTGTTGTTCGTTCAGGCTGCAGTGCATAAACGTTATTCAAAAATAGAATGAGGTTTTGTCTTTTTGTGGAACAGATAATGAATTTCCTATTGTGGGGAACAGAAATAGTGCTTCAAGGTCATTGTGTCCTTTTTTCTCACAATTTTCTTCTATCACACTGAAGTTTCCCAGATAATTATAGTGTGACAACAAAGAATTTCTCTCACATCAGCAAGCATTTAAATCAAGCTTTTCAGTTGAGAGATTTTGCATCACCTAAAGCACAAAAAGCTGTGAAATGGATGAAAACATAAAACCCAGAGTTCATTAAATGCTTCCATTCTTAGTACCACAAACAGACACGGTAATATTTCCAGACATATATATTGTGCATAGAATGTTCCATATTTAAATTCACAACTGCTCTCACAAAAGCCAAATGAGACATCTCATCTGTATGTTTTATAACTCAGAAAGTTAAACCAGGTTTTCAAAGGAGGCCCATGTGATGAGCACCTGCCAAATGAGTTTCTCCCATCACCTGCAGGTTGTTTCTCTCACACTTGTTTATATTCAGTGCTGTAGGCTTAGTATGAAGTCATAAACCTGCACTTCTTTCTGCTGCTGAGATCATTGGCAGTAGCAGATGGGCTGATGTTTATGGCTTCATAAAAACATGTCTATTGAGCACTGTCTCTCCTGGTGCTGTCACAGAGATGTGTGCCTCATGTTCTCATGTCCCTCATATAGTACAGCTAATGTTTTTTAAGCAGAGAATGAAAGTGAGAAGAAGACATAAAGGAACACACACACGCACACACATACACACACACACACACACACACACACACACACACACACACACACACACACACACACACACACACACACACACACACACACACACACACTTCCTTCCTTTATGTCCTCATCTCACATTCATTCATTAATTTTTTTTTTATTCCGTTGCAGATGATCTTAAAATGTCAATCCCATGATTCCTAACATTACGCAGCTAACAACAGAAAAGAGAATATTTGCATTATATTCATTTTTTCCCCCTCTTTTTTTAAGAAGTATGCATATATGAAGGATTGAATTGAATCAAATTAAATCAAATTGAGTTTGACTATACTGCTTTTCAAAATCAGGGCAACTCTGTTCAGCATTGCCCTCTTCCTCTCCTTCAAGGAACATGAATTACTATTATATAGTTCATCTACAATGGGGGAAAAAAATGCTCACAAACGTTTTGTTGTTTTTTTAAGAACAATTTGTGGAGTGATGTTTCTGGTGCAGCTAAATGCTATGTAAATGGGTCAATTATTTATTCATGCTGAAAGAAAATAGCAACGATCTCACCCCTGACCCTCAAGGGTTTATGGAACATTAGGATCTGTTTCAGGACTGGGAAAGTGAGAATTATAAACACTGATAGCTAACTACATGAATACATAATATGCATAAACATTTGTGGTCCAGTTTTGGAACCCAGAGGCAATTAACTCATGGTGACAAGGAGAGCAGTTCATTTTGTTTATCAGTGCAACATATAACCCTCAGAGACCGCAAAATACGGCTGCAGGCTTATATCTGATGCTGATAGTTTTTTTTTTGGTCTATACAGACTGTTTATTATTACTATGTGGGGGTGTGTGCGGTTTAGTTTGCATTACAATTTTTAGTGTGGCACAATTCTGCAGACAAAACAACATCTTCTATTAAGGCAATAAAATATATCTATTAATTTTACAGAACTCTCATAAACTTTCTCCGTGGTGGTTTATTAAATTGAGTTTTCGAGGAAAATCTATACGGCACAGGTGCCACACAAAATTAGATAGATAGATAGACAGAAACACGTTTATTCCCATAGTCTCTGCTCGATTCTCTCACTCGGCAGCAAAGGCCACATAAGGCTTTGCTCAAGTATGTGTGTTTACGTCAATCTCAACCCTTTAGTGACAGGAATAAGTTGCTTTATTGATTCCTTCCAGACTGTGATCTGCACATTATTGATCTGTGATAGAGGAAACAAATGAGACGGATGGAATCAATGAGTATCCTATATGATCTTCATTGATTCTGGTGTGCTAATATATTCAAATCTATTCTAAAGTGTCCTTTTTGGTATTTAGGAAATAGTTAAGGCTTATTACAATAGCCCTAGGATGTCTTTTGATACTAACAAACCAAAAGGATAAACCCAAACAATCTCAGATCTGTCTAATTTTCGTTATGCCCTTCGGACGTTTATTTATTTGTTTTTCTGACTTGCATGATTTGAAGCCCCCCCTCCATTCCTGATTCTATCAGAACAGAATCAACTCATTTTATAAGAGCTTAATCCTCTTTGAAGTCGAGCAGAACCCCACAGAGCGCAGAAGACTGTTGAACCTCATAACCTTACTGAATGCTAAGTTACAAAATCTCATTCCGAGGCAAGGTCAACTCGATAGAAGCATTGGTCGATACGTGAAGGCTGAAGATATGTTGACCTTAAGGAATAGATCACCCAAAAATTAACTCACCCTCAGGCCATTCATTTCTTCATCATAACAGATGTAGAGAAATGTAGCATTTCATCACTTCTTCACTGATGGATCCTCTGCAGTGGATGGGTGCCGTCAGAATGACATTCCAAACAGCTGATAAAAACGTCACAATACGTCACACATGATTCCAGTCCATCAATTAACATCTTGTGAAGTGAAAAGCTGAGTGTTCTGGCCTCGTATTTTGACCAGCTGGCATTTTAAAATGAAAATGCCTTTATGATAGATTTGTTTCTTACAAACACACAGCTTTTCACTTCAAAATACGTTCATTACATGTAGATTATTGTGATGTTTTAGGAACCCATTCACTGCAGAGGATCCTTCAGTGAGCAAGTGACGTAATGGGGAATTTCTTCAAATCTGTTCCAATTAAACAAGAAACAAACTCATATATATCTTTAATGACCTGAGGGTGAGTCAATTTTTAGCAAACTTTTCATGTTTGGGTGAACTATTCCTTAAACTATATACGTTCTAACGTTCTATACGTTCTGCAAATTTACTCACCTCCAGGTCATTCAAGATATGGATTAGTTTGTTTCTTCACCAAAGGATCCTCTGCAGTGATCCTTTTCCAAGCATTAGAATATGCTTGGAAAAGATGCCTTATTATTGTCTGCTCACGATGGTGTGTTATGTAATTCATTATCACAGTTATGTAATTAACTGCATAAACCTTTTCAAGCATTTGTCTTAAGTCTCATAAGTGTCTGTGTTTGTTATTGATGCAAGTAAATTCTCAAAGTCATTTCAACTGATATGATTTTAAAATGAGTATCGGAGTGAGCCATTTAAAGCCTACAAGTAGGTCATGATTGCTTTTCCCTTTTTCTTTAAGTAATTTAGCAGTGTATCAGATGTCTTTTTTTTTTCTAGCCATTGTTTAGCATAACATTGTTCAGAGCTAATGAAATATTCAAGTGAATTATTTAATTAAAATTCAAGATAGCATGAAACCTTTAAAAATGATTCTGTTTGTTTATGCCATTTTAATTGGGGTTTTTGACAGCAGCATGTAAATGAGATCTAAGTATCACGGTTTCAATCTCCGAAAGCCTGCTTTCATGAACTGAGCTGAACTTCGGGAGACTGAAGTGCACTTTTCATACAGTTTGGTGAAATAAAAATTGAAAGCTTTGTGAATGAGGTATGAGGCGAATGGTAATGACATTTTTGGTGCAGGGAATCATTAGTTAATGAGGGTCTAATTGTATAACGATTGAATGACTGTTATAAATGTGCCGGGTCTCACACGCACACAAAAAAAAAGAGACAAAGGGAGTCTGTAATCATAAATAATGAAGCTCATTTACTGTATAAAACTGGAATGTGGAATGCCACAGATACCGTACACAATAAGCTAATCGCTCACTGTTGTATTATTAGTTAATTAGAAGAATGCAGGGGATGATAAAATATGGTCTTGTGTTCATGCAAGTCTGACTCTCGACAAGTTTAACTCAGAGGATTCATTTATTTTCCCACATTGATTCCAGCATTCTAATGATGGTGTCCCTGTGTATGTCTAATGTGCCATCAGATACAAGTTTTGTTCTACTCTAACTGTCTATATAAGCAGCACTTAAAGGCATCTGATGTGCTCACTATACACAATAAGATAGGCCATCCAATAATGCACTGCAGACCAGTATTGTGTGAGAGACACTGAGTAGAACCCAGAAACAGTTGAGGTCACCCCACTTTAACTTGTTAGGAAACACTTTGGGAGCTCTGACAAGTTTAACTACTGGGCTGTTTTTAAAGTTTGTTTGAGGGCAACTCTGAGCAATGGACTGCATTGAGCTCCAGCATCTTTCTTGTCCCATGCCACTTCACACAATGTGGAACTGAGGAACTAAAACTGAATGTCAGGAGCCTCGTACACCTTTTATTTATTTATTTATTTTTTGGAAGAGATCACAGGTGGCAGTCATGGCTCTCTTTATAACCCCAATAATCCCATTTTAATCCTTTATTTTTTAGGATAGTGACTTGTGTTCTCCCGGGCATTTATTTTGAGGAGTATCTCATTTTGTAAATGTCCTTTTTTCCAGACAGTGGAAGTCAGAGGTAACCAAAACTGTTTTGCTACAACACTCTTAAAAATATCGTTTTTGTGTGTGTGTGTTCCACACAAGAAATAAAGGAAGTCAAACAGGTTTGAAACAACATAACAACATTCATTTTTGGGTGAACTATCCTCCTAACCTTTAGGTGAGGTGAGGCATGAAGAAAATATAGTTCTGTATGGAAGTGTAAAATGTGGTAACGTTTTTGATGAGATTGCAAAGTGACCTGATTTTTATTTTTATTTATATAATCTAAGCAAAAATTGCAACTGAACATATGTTTTGAATAAAAAGAAAACAAGTAGTATGATAGAATAGAATAGAATAGAATAGAATAGAATAGAATAGAATAGAATAGAATAGAATAGAATAGAATAGAATAGAATAGAATAGAGAGTGCAAATGTTAGCGGGTCACTATTTTTTAGAGGGTCAAGTGTAGATGGAAGAGATGTGTTTTTAGCCATTTCTTGAAGATGGCTTAGGACTGAGTTGATGTTTTTTTTTTAAAATTAATTAATTAATTAATTAAATTTTATTTATTTATTTTTTACAAAAAGTTGGTTTAAGTACCCACTTATTATTCTATAGGTGCTATGCAGTGATGTGCACAGAAATAAGGTGACCAGGTGTGTCGTACTGATTAATTTTTCTAACGATTACTCAGTTGATCAGTTGAGTCCTGAGTGGCACAAGTGTTATACCATAATCCATAAAACATACTAAATAAAGGAAAAAAATATCAGCAGCAGAAAAAATAATTATTGAATCATAATTGAACAGGACTGTACATGAGACTTAATGATTAACAAATGACAAATATTACTATGTTAAAAAAAACAAAACAAAGTATACTAAGTGTGAATCTTTGTGTAGAAATGCCTTTAGACTAGTACAGATACTGTTTTTCATCACTCTGCTGGCATATGTTTATCGGATTTTTCTATTAATATTGCATTAATTTTCTACATTTAGCTTTAAACTGGGGCCACCCACCTTAGCATTGACGCCACTGCATTTTTATTTTGAAAACATATTTTGAAGTTTTTTCCAGATGCATTTTATGTCTCACACTCCTCCCACATCTCAGATTACAAACTTGAACTTTCTATTGAAATTATGGCTGTAGCTACTTTCCCTCTGGCCTTTCTCTGTTCATTCCTTTCATCCTACACTCCCAATAAGCAAGTATCGATTGTGCAGCCCCTGCAATTTTATAAATACAAGTCATCACATGTGGTGTGGCTTTAGGCTAGTCAGGTTCATGCATTTATGTGCTTCTGCATCTGTGCCATCTTCTGATGGATTTTCCACCCTGGTTTATGTTAGAGAATTAGATTTTTCAATCCCAAACTCATGTGTCCATTGCTGGTGCTTACCTGCCGCCATTGCAAAAGGGAAAAGTCACAGAGTGTATTTGTTTCTTTTGTTTGTGTGTGTGTGTGTGTGTGAGACCTTTGCTATGTCTTCGCCCGAGGACAGTCCCATTAAGCCGGTCCCATTACCTGCCTCTTGCTTGGGTGCAGCCCACTGGCCCTGTCACCGGCAATCCCAGCAGGACAAGTCTTGTGACATCTCTAGAGAAGGAGTCTGACCTGACATCTCATCACATCCAGCTCCCCATTACCACAGCTCATCCTGATAGTTCTGTCCTGGTCCCTCTGCACGGACAAACAGTAGAAAAGAATCCCCTTTTCCATTAAATCCATCAGATCATGAAGAATGACAACAGAGGATGGACTGTTTCGTCTTTCTTCCTCCATTCGAATAGCCAAAGAGCATCCATTAGATAACTCAGTCTGAGGCCCTATATTGTGCTCAAAGGGCTCAAAGCTATTCTTTCTCCCTTTCACTTTCTTTCCTCGCTTCCTCTATTGATTTGTCTTCTCCCATGGGCTCCTAAAAAAGGCTCTCTGCTATAGGCTGCTTGGTTTTAGGAATACATTGTGAGGATGTCCTGCTGAAAAGTTCTGCCAGAGTCCATCCACACATGTGGTAAAACCTCTCATCACCACATTTTCTGATTAAACATACATAGAGGAGTGCTGTGCCATGACCCTGAAATCATTGCATGGCACTTTTCATGGTGTAGCATAGGCTGCTTAAATTCACAAGACCTGGGACAAAAAAAAAGAAAAAAAGAATAGTTTGTTGTTGTTTCTGCATATTAAGCTGGAATAGATTAAAGTATATATACACACAGCACTACACCCACGTAGATAACGGTTATACTGGATTCAATCAACTCTAATGGTATTTAAAGTATCATACATTTTTTAAGTTTAGACACTGAAAGGTACACTATTAATGTATTGACAGCGTCTACAATATAATTTATGTATAACTTTAGAGATGTTTTTATTCTACTGTAGAATTCATCACTTTAGCCTTTAAAATGTTCAAAACGTTAAAATGAATATAACATCATTGAATTAATTAATTTTGTTAATTTTGTTTACAGCTCTGGATAAAAAATTATAAATGTACCATAAAATTATATGTGTGTGTATATATATATATATATACACATACATGCAATATACATACAGTATATATATATTTTTGGGGTTTTTATGTTTTGTAAATGGTTGAGATTAAGCTATTTTTTGGGTAGTGGTGGAGTTAGGTGCTTTTTCTATTTTTAATGTTTTAATCTTTTGAAAGTCCTTTTGAGAGTTTTTCAAAAATATTTTGAAACTGTTAATTTCTTTCACAAGAAAAAAAAAATTACCCCAAATGTTTAAACACTTTTAGAATATAAAGTCATAAAATAATTTATATTTTTAAAGCTGTGCATACATAAATACTATAACATTATGTCAATATGTATGGTGGCCGAGAGAACTCAATGCGCTGCAAATGAACACATGCGACACATGCTAAAAAAAAAAAAAAAAAAAACACATGCAAATAGAACAAAAACACCAGCAAATTAAGAAGACATCTGCATCAGTTTGACAACACATGCACTGTAAATACTCACAATGCGACCAAATACTGAAATATGCTGCAAATACGAACAACACAACCAAATACAGAAATGTTTTGCAAATACGAACAGCGCGACCAAATACAGAAACGCGGTGCAAATACTGGCAACATAACCAAATACAGAAATGGTTGTGTTTTGAGAATTTGCAGCACATTTCTGTATTTGGTTGTGTTGCGAGAATTTGCTGCAAGTTTTTATATTTGGTTGTGTTGTACGTATTTGCAGTGCATTTCTGTATTTGGTTGTGTTGTGAGTATTTGGTGTGTTTCTGTATTTGGTTGTATTGTGAGTTTGCAGAGATTTTCTGTATTTTGAGTATTTGCAGCACGTGTTGTCAAACTGATGCTTTCTATTTACATCCGTTTTCTTAAGTTGCAGTGTGATGAGCTCTCTCAACCACCGTAAATAGTCCATATGTGACCCTGGACCACAAAACCAGTCATAAGGGTACATTTTTTTTAAATTGAGATTTATACATCATCTGAAAGTTGAATAAATAAGCTTTCCATTGGTGCATGGTTTGCTTGGATAGGAAAATATTTGGCTGAGATACGACTATTTGAAAATATGGAATCCGAGGGTGCAAAAAATTTGCATTGAGAAAAAAATTGAGAAAATCGCCTTTAAAGTTGTCCCAATGAAGCAATGCATATTACAAATGAAAAATTAAGTTTTGATATATTTAGGGAAGGAAATTTACAAAATATCTTCATGGAACATAATCTTTACTTAATATCCTAATGATTTTTGGCATAAAAGAAAAATGGATAATTTTGACCCATACAATTTATTGTTGGCTATTGCTACAAATATACCTCTGCTACTTATGACTTATTTTGTGCTCCAGGGTCACATATTGTACATTTCAATGTCAAAACATAAAAAATATACATTTGTGTACATGAGTAAAATGTTACACATGAAAATCTATGAATACATTCTATGAAAAAAGGTACAGAACTGTCACTGAAGAGGTACCCTTTCAAAAGGTACAAATATGTACACTTTATATATACTTTTAAATACTAATATGTACCTTTAAGGTACTAATATGTACCATTTAGGGGAAAATAAGGTACAAAGATGTACCTTTTGGGTTTTGTACCTTAGGTTACCATTGCAGTGGCAGCTTTGCAAAGTGAAAGCGAGCAAAAGCAATATAGCTGTTCAAAGCCAAAAAGAGAAATGTTGAGCTGCATATAAATTAGGCATATTCAGTTTCACATATGCGTTTACCATGAGTATAGCAAACAGCCATAATACCCAACCCACAATACAGAGGAGAAAAGCAAGTGAGGGTGTGGGTGGGAATAAATTGTTTAGAAGATTAAGAGTGGAAGTGCTGGATTCTGAGCCCACTCATTGCTTCAGGGTGGCTCTGGTGGTGTTGACCAATATCTTATTGGAGAACTAAGTATCGTGGGTTCAGTCAATGAACTTTCACTGTGATCCACCGACAGATCACGTTCTCACAGCTGGTCTGGGAGCACTTCACAGCATTGCTGTGACCCTACAGTATAAGAGAGACCCGGAGAGCAAATTAAACACATTCTTCTACAGATATTGGAGATTAGATACTGATTTTTCAGTGTCTACCCAGCAACAGGAGAGCTGAGCAGTGTTGTAATATTAGGAGTATGTTTAAACAACCTAGTGTTCAAATATTCTATAATATTCTCAGATATTTATGTGGGAGGTGAATGCCATTTTCTTCTTTGTTTTTATACAGTGTTTCAGTCCAATTTAGTCATAAATAGCAGGCCATAGTTTTTCTGTAATTTCACTGAAATTTTATAAATATCATCTCCTTGGTTTCTTTGGTCTTTTCCTCCTTGTCGCGTCTCCGAGTTTCTTTCCTCTCCAGTGTCCCTTACATGATCATTGATGTTCTGAGAAATAGCCCCTTGAGGAGAGCACACAATGTATTTGCTGTAATGCAATCTGGAATTATGCGGATACAATTTTCAATCTTATTTGTGCACAAACTCATAAGAAAGGCTCAGGCTAGAATCCAATCTCTCTCTTGCAAACCGGAAAATACAGGGTATTAGAGAAGCTATTGGAGTGTGTAGACGCGTATGTTGACATGCAGGGAAAGAAGCATGTTTGTGTGTGTGTGCTGTCTTTTAGTGTTGTGATAGATCTCCAGGTTTGGTAAATCGCAATCATTCTGGCACTAGCTCAACTTTATCTACTCCGGTGGTCGGTCCAGCGCAGGGTTCGCTGTGGGTCAAGCTGACCAGTGCTGAATAAAAAAGTGTATGCTGTAAAAGTTTAATGTGTTGGAATATAAGAAAGAAGTGTTGGTACAATATAATGTGTGAAAGTGGTAATAGGAAATTTATATCCTGTTTTATCAATCATTATGCACTCCACAGCCATGGAAAAACAGAAATATCAGGGAATTTTAAAACGGTGTTTTAAATGAAATCTGGAAATAATAATAATAATAATAATAATAATGGGAATTCATTATTTAATCATTACTTACTTGTTTGATTTTTATTTTTATATGGCTAAATATAATAATAATAATAATAATAATAATAATAATAATAATAATAATAATAATAATAATAATACATTTGTTGTAGACATGGACAAGGAATTGTAGAATGATAGTTTGAATGAATATATATACAGTATATATATATATATATATATATATATATATATATATATATTCATCTTTTTAATGAATATATCCAATAATATTTCTAGTTATGATTTACTCTAAAATATTGCTCTCATGTAGACTTAAAATAGCTTCCTGGGAATGGAGTGCTCTGTTGGAGTGCGTGTATTTTTTTTTTTTTAATGTGCTGTTATTATTATTAACAATTTAAAATTTTAAGGCAATCAGCTTCAGCAGATTTTTGAGTTTTCTCAACTTGTCGTTTTAAGTTTATACAACAAAAATTTGAGAATCTCCCACAAAAATAAGCTGAGCAAACTCAAAAATCTGCTGAAGCTGATTGCCTTAAAATTTTAAATTGTTAAAATTTTAAGTTGGCTCAACATTTTTTTTTTTTTACAGTGAAATACCTACCTTACTGAGGAATCACAAAAATACAATGAAAAATTCATGGATATTTATTGGTCAAAACTGTGGGAACCCTTTATAATTCTTTGGTAATGTTGTATTTAGTTAGTAAATTGCTGTAAGTCAGCCTCTTAATTTCAGCATAAAAATATATATTTGCTAAGAAACACTGCATATGTGGAAACTAAAGAGCATATGTCATCGGATGCAACACTCTGATTCACTCTTCACATCACACATACAGATTTGATACCCTGAAAGTTGCTTTAGGCAGAAACCTCTGTCAAATGCGAAACTAAACAATAAGCAAAAATGAGAGTTACTTGCATGCCTGGGGTTAGTTACTTTTGCTTCTTGTTTTATATAGGCAATACCAACTCACAATCATGCTGTAGATAATCACATATGTCTTGATACTTTGATGCAACCAGTCATACTTTTTACGCCAGAGAGGTCTGTTATTTTTGCACAGTGCAGAATGGTACAAAGTGTGTTGTGGTTTTCCCCATTAAAAGGCCCATGCTGCATCTTTGATTAACGATGAGAAGCAAAGGTCAAAAAAGTGAGCATACACCAGATGCCGCTTTTGTTTTTAGTGCCGCGTCCCTTGCTGAGTTACACTTTATGTGGAGGAAGAGAGAATATAAGAAACAATAACAAGCTTTCATGAAAATTATCTTTCCCTCCAGTGACCTGTGTGGTCAAGTCACAGCAGCAAAGCTGATTGATTCTAGAGAGACAAAAGTGTTGAAGAAGGAAAATAGATGCTGGCACTGTTTCTGTCTCACATATGCGTCTTTTCAAAACGCCTTGGCCCTTATTGTTCTTAATAGAAGTGAAAAACAAGAATGGTGAGGCATTTGTTTAAACAAGCAATGTTGTCACTAATCCTGCCAGCATGCTTTTAACACTGCAGCGTGGTTAATGAACAAATCCATCAATCTCTCCACCTCCCTCTCTTAGCTGCCTGTATTTTAATGGACTTTAATGGAGACTCTGAATTGTGTAAAGCCCAGGCCTTTTGGAAATAACAGGGAGCGGTGCATACTGTGCACGGACATGTTTTGAATTGCTATACTAAACTGTGATGCAACGCCTCTTCAGTGATGAAGCTGACAATTTGAATGTCAGATAATGTGACTTGCATGGTTTTTAATGTCCACAGCATGTATAACACTGAGCCTGAACTGAAATCAGTGTTCAAAATGTCCTATTGCGTTCTGAATGTAGCGCTTGCTGCTGGTTAGAAAAGTCTTTAGGAAGTTAGGACTGTTTGTGGAGAGCGTGGGCAGATGATGTGATGAAGGGAAGTATGATGACTTTTATTTGGCAATATAAAGTGTTTGTGTATCAATACTGCTGAGAAACCTCATTCTGATGCAAATGTACTGATCCATTTAGCTCTTTTGAAAGCACTCTAGATCACTTTGGATCAAGTAATTGAGTAAACTGCCTTTTTACTTTTTGCTGCCACTTTGTTCAGTAAAAGAAGTTACTTTTTATTCCAGAAAATCTACACAGCGTTAATCAATAAATAAAGAATTTTGTCTTTGGATGATAGGCATTTAAGTAAAGACTGCGTCAATGACTTGACAGGGAGAAGTTTGTGCGTTTACGTAAAATTAGTTTCAGACAGGCTTCCAAGCCACGTCATGTCATCTTAATGATCTAAAATAAAAGTGCGTTCTCTTTATAACCAAGTAAATATTTATTGACTACAATGATTATATTTAGAATGAAACTGAGTCATAAATGTAATATATATATATATATATATATATTAGTGCTGTCATTCGATAAAAAAAACCAAACTAATTAATCTCACATTTTTCTGAAATTAATCGCGATTAATCCACCCTAACATTAAACTTTTTAAATATACTTTTATATTGCAATAATTTCACATTCAATCTTCAAATTAATGTACAAACAACAGAAAGACAGTATATTTTTTTTAATGTTTGTTTAATGGCATCTTTTTTTATGACTGAAGGCCAGTATCACTGATACCAATACTGATTTCTCTAAAAAATGAAAATTGAAATTGAAGTTATCAAACACTATACATAATAAATTAAATACAGATGAATCCGTAAAGCTATAAAAGTTATTTTTTCCTCTTTTTTTTTTCTTTGTCCTTTGATGAACAGACATCACAGCAGCTGGTTATTATGTTATTTTGGCTGTTTTCTTTCAGAGTTGTTGCTGCTGAACATAGCGCGGATCTGATACGCATCGTATTTTCTCTCAACACTCATCACCTTCTCTGACCCACTTCAGATCTTAAAGTCTCTATTAATGAGCTGACGAGTTGGAAGTCGCGCCTGGCGCTGAAGTGAAGTGGAGCGCGCATCTGAAACATCTCCGGTTTGATGTGGTCGTAAAGACGCTCTGAGACTGAATAAATGAACTTCTTGTCAAGAGAAAAAGTGACAGAAACAGCAGTTGTGAGAGGGGTGGCCAACCCTAGCTCCGCCCCTGCGTTAATTGCATTAAATATTTTTAACCCTCTACTGCATAGTGTTGCCCTCAGGCAATGGAAAGTTTTTCTTATGCCCCATGTTCAGTACATGATTTTTTAAATGATTGCAACCAATTAAAATGTTTGAAAAGTATCAAAGAACAGTCCAGTAAGGTGTGGGAGTCACTATCAAGCACCAGTTAAAGGCGGGACATCCTGTTCTGACACATGGTCACAGGTACACATGGTGTGAGAAAAAGGCAAGATTATTTGCTTTAGTAATCTTATTTAAAATGACACGAACTGTACATAAAAAAATATGTGTGTGTGTGTGTGTGTGTGTATATGAATGTGTAGAGAAGACTTTTGTCAGGTTTTATGATTTTTTATTTTATTTTGCATGTTCAGAAATTCAGTTTTTCTTTTTGTTGCCTCAGGGTAACGTTATGCAGTAAGGGCTAAAGAAGCAGGGGTCCACAGCTCCCATCCCTAACCAGGATTTCCCATTGACAATACATACGGGCAAATAATGTGTGACAAAAAGGGAAGATGCAAGTTTCCTGGGTGCACAGGAATGTGCAAAAAGTGTAACATGCACCTCTGTTTCACAGCAGAGAAGAAGTGCTTCTTGAAGTTTAACACAGAGTAAAATCTCATTCCATGAAGTACATGATATGACACAACACACTACATCAGGGCTGGGAAACTTCAGTCCTGGAGGGCCACTGTCCTGCAGAGTTAGCTCCAACCCTAATCAAACACATCAGAACAAGCTAATGAATGTATTTTAAGATCACTAGAAAGCTACAGGCAGGTGTGTTTAATTAGGGTTGGAGCTAAACTCTGCAGGTCAGTGGCCCTCAAGGACCGAAGTTTCCCAGGCCCACACTACGATACAAACCTACTTCTGTATCAAATGCAATACATCAATGCGTTTCAAGTGTTTTTCCCTTTTCACTTATTGATTTCTTGACATTTTTTTTGACAGATTTGTGATTTTGTATTGCTCTCTGAACATTGCCCTATGATATGTGAATGGAGAATTTCCTTTGTTATTTTGCACCTTTGTTGCATAACGTTGCCCTGAGGCAACGAAAAAATATTTTGGGATGGGTGGGTGAGGGGTGGTCAGAAAAAAATGTTTTATCAATAAAATGTTCCCAAATAAACCAAAAAATGATGTGGCATAATTTTTTATCATGTACCATCAAAATTCATGCAGTAGAGGGTTAACACGTTAAACTGAAAAAATGAATCGCCTGCGTTAACGCACTAATTTTGACACCACTAATATATATATATATATATATATATATATATATGTGTGTGTGTGTGTGTGTGTGTGTGTGTGTGTGTGTGTGTGTGTGTGTGTGTGTCACGGTCATGGACATTTGTTTCTTCTTTTAGTTTGGTATTCCTTGTCTGTTTTTTTCCTTTACATCCTCATTGTTCATTGGCTCATTAGTTGATTATTAGTTAATCTCCGTCACCTGTCCACCCCTCATTAGTTGCTTCATTTCATTCCGTTTCATTCATTGTCTGGTACTTTTTGTCCTTAGAAGCTTGTGTTGGAAGTTACCTCTCTTGGATTACCTATTCTCCTGTGGATTTGGAATAAAATACTGTTTGAATTTCTCTTCGTCTTGCGCTCATATTCATCCAGGACGTAGTATGACTCTCTCTCTCTCTCTCTCTGTATTTACTAAGTGGTTGAAAGAAGATTTATTTATAATACACACTACCCATAAATTCTGAAATAAGATTTAAATTAAGCTTTACATTCTCAGGAATACAATAAATTTTCAAATATTTTAAATTTAAAACCAGTTGTTTTAAATTGTAATAATATTCCACGTTACTGTATTTCTGATCAAATAATTGAAGTCTGGGTGAGCATAAGAGACTTTAAGAAAAACTTTTTAAACAATCTTACCGACCTCAAATTTTTGAATGGTGGTGTGTATAATGTTTATAGTTAGGTAGATAGATAGATAGATCAGTGACGTCAATGGCATCGCTGTAAAGAACTTTAAGCACCTTTATTTTTAAGAGCGTAGATAATCAATAATATAATACTGTTTCATTATTTCCACCAACTACAGAACCGCATACCCAGGATTGTGGGATCTGTGCTTTTAAAATCCATCTAGTTAAAGTCATCTTAGTAGATGGATTGTGGATTCACCCATGTACCTTTGCTCTGGCATTATTTTATTTTTTATTGCATGGTACTAGAGGTTTTCAAATGGAAGCCTTTTAGATGGATGAAAGCTGAAGGTGCAATGAACTTCTAATGGAAACACCACTGAGCTAGCCAGTGTCCACACCATTAGAGAACCAGACTGAGCGAGCCGAGTCAGTCCCTATGTTTACACCAGGTTGGGGTCATTAGAAGAGAACTGATGGACTAGTGCAGATCTCTCCCCATTGACGGATGTGTTGGTCTCTCTATGCACATTTTTGATTGATAGCTGTGCTAAACGCTCAATGCCAGTCGTATAGTCACCAGGGTGTATGAGCCAGTGCAGAAATAAACCTCTAAACCGGGACGCAGATTGAACCGTGCTCAACTCCAGCTGTGACGGATTGTTTCAAGGGGGTTATTTTTGAAGCTGAAGTCATTAGTTCTTTGGGAGAGCACATGCTCTGCTCATTCAGATGTACAGCACACATCCCTGAAGAGCTGGTGCCCAGGTGACTCAGGTAGGAGGTCACCTTCCTAGTGTAGGTATTGATCAATCCATGTCTCTCTTAGGACAAGGTCATCTTATTTGGAGCTGCAATCGATTTACTGTGCTTTGTTTGTGCCTAAATGTCAACAAAAGATGTGGACCAGCCACGTTGTTTGTTTATGAGAAGATAGAAGCAATAAATCTACTTACATTTAATCCAATAACATTTGGTCCAGAGAGGTGGTAAAACGTAATTTCAGACAATAGCAGGTCAGAATTTCAAAGTTAAGAGGCCATAATCATATTTTTGAAAGCAGCCTGCAGCAACGTCTAGAGAGAAGACATCTTAAGATTCAAAATCAACTTTAAGTTTTCCTAGCAAAGTCCTTTAAGACACTGTGACACTTTGCAGAAGTAATCGGCAGACTGGCTTTGAAATCAAAGCATTGCAGATGAAACGACAAATTCAGATGTGATCCTTCAGCACTGAGTCTGAGAGAACAGTCGTAATTTGCTTCTCTTATATTAAATGCGGCTGAATGCTGCACATTTGATGAAAACAAAACCATACCTGTGAAATGAGAAAATACTGAACATAAAATGCATAAACTATTTTTTCTCTGCACTAGTCAACACCACTTCAGTGCAGGAAAAACGTATGTGACAAGTTATGCATAAATTGCTCATAAAAAACGAATCATGTGAATCTGATCTTCAGCTAAGTTACAAAAAATAAGTCAGCTTAAACAAATATTACATTAATGATGCATTTTTATGCCTTATTGAACACAGTGTGTAAACATTCTAAGTGCATGCGGAAATGTGAATCCCCAGGGTAATAACTTCTCCAAGAGCTTGGAGTCAGAAGTCAACTATCCTAGAGTCTAATCAATGAGATGAGATCGGAGGTGTTGGTAAGGTGCACTGCAAAATTTAGAATTTGCTATTCACGAAAAGCATTGCCTCATGTGAGCTATGCTGTGATCGAAACAGCTCTCTGAATGCCTAAGACTGAGAAGTGTTGACTTGCATACATCTGGCAAAGGTTACAAAAGTATCACTTTCTTGCTGAACAGAAACTGTTTTCTGAAGCAGAGTGATGCAATATTACTCCTGACCAGTGTGCAGGTCTGGAACACAATTACAAAAATTGTTTAGTGGAGCTGCTAAAAGATGATCAACATATTCAAGGATTCACATACCAAGATATGTTCAAGAATGTTGGTAACCAAACAGTTTCGACTTCCATTGACTATGGAAAAAAAAAAAGTCAATTGGAAACAAAAACTTTTCTTTAACCCTCATGTTGTGCTCCAGTCATTCTGAACCAGAGAGGATTTCCCTTTTTTTTCCAAAAATGCTAGTTAATGATGTTGGATTGGACTAAAAATTACTGACTTTTGTACTTCTTGTCCCCTCACATTATACTTGTATTGTTCACCGGTCTCGCTGTTATTTTCAAATATTGAATACAATGCTTGGTCCCACTTTATATTAGGTGGCCTTAGCTACTATGCACTTAATGTACTTTAATTATTTGGTACAATGCACTTGTGTATATACACGTTTTTACATTGTACTTATATTTTTAAAAATACCTATATGTAGTTACATCTGTCATTTCTGTAATTACACTTATAATTACACCGTTGACCCATCCCTTACATCTTAACCCACCCTTAAACCTACCCATACCACCAAACCTGTCCCTAATCTTACCCATATCCCACCTCAATAGCAGCAAAAGTGTTTTGCAATACAATATGAACACAATAAGTACATTGTACCTTTTTTTTGGTGCAAGTACATAGTTAAGGGCTCCTAACAAAGTATGACCCAATGCTTTTATTATCTTGTTTTCTTTTAGTTGGCACAGGCTTTGTATTTCTTTACACTGATTGTTCATAGTCCTCAGTTTCTGAGTGAACACTGCCAAAACCATCCACAAATGGAAAAACTGAGGTGCATTTAGCTAGTTCCAAATACAAATACAAAAGCTGTGCTAAATGAAAAAAAAAGGCTGATCATTTTTAACCAGGAAAAGATTTTCAGCATAGCACAAGGGCTTAGATTCCATCTTTTATGCTCTGCAGAAGAAATGTAAGAAAGCAAAAAAAACAAATAAATTACAGGTTTTAGAACACAGTGGGCAAATAACAAAAGACATTTTTTTGCTGGACTATCCCTTTAGACACACCATGTTTCACTATTATTGAGAAAATCAGAAAATTGTAACTGATCCATGAAACCCTGATACATTCACAGGGCCCAGATACTCTTCCTACAACTCGCAGAGATCCAATTTAGATGTGCACATTACATTATACTTTACATTCATGTGCATTTACATTAAAGTGATGTCACTAATCATAATCGTATAGAGCATACATTAAGAAATTTCCTTGTGACATTCAATTTGTTTCACAGTAACCTTTTGATGCATCCCAGAAAGCCTTTGTAGTCTCTGTTTACAGGCAGTGTCTGACTTATGTGCTGCAGAAATTGGCCTGATGCACTTCCAAAGAGAGGGGGCATTAAAATAGCATCTTGCTCAGAGTTTTTGTTAGAGAAGCAGACTCAGACAGATGGTTAGAATACAACAGGTGAGTTTTATTGCAATCGGCGGTGTCAGCGGGTAGCTGAAGGAGGTAGGTAACAAGTTCAATGAACAGGCACAGTAGTATGATGAAGGGGATAATGGAAGTTTTCTGATTGTCACAGGAACTCGTGGCTAAGGGGAACAGAGCACACACCTCATAATCCTGGACGAAGGAGACACACTTGTGGAGATCCTGGGAAACACAGACAATGGAGTAGAGATGGGAGGAACATGCTGGAGATGAGACAGGATGTAAGTAGAATATCAAGGTAAATAAACAAGTAAGTAGCATCAGTCCACCTCAAACAAACACGATTGGACTTTGAACTGGTGTGAGGTGTGTGCTTTTGTATGCTGGCTGATAAGGGTGCTGATGATGTGCAGGTGCGTGTAATTAATACTCAGGTGATGGAGTGCGTTGTGATTGGGAGGTGAGTGAGCCTGGCTGATCCGTGACAGTTTTAGACTCAGCACAGCATAAACTTGTGTTGACAGGGAGTGTCTCTTTCAAGCTCAGTTTTCTTAAGGGCAGAGATTTTTTTCAGATGACACATGGGTTGTCACCAGTGGCTGATGCAGTCATTTGGCCTTGTGGTTGACACATACACGTATAGACAAAGGATAGTACAGTTGATAGGGGCTTTCTCCATTCATTGCAGCACACTGTGGTTTTAGGAATGGTCTGGTGTTATTTGCGAGATGGATGAGGCCACAGCGAGAGGTGAGAAAACTGTCCACTCAAGACATGGAAAAATTTCAGCTTTACTAGAGCCTTACATCCTTCAGTCAAGCAATTTTTTGTTAGCAGGGATGAATGGTTCCTTGTGTAACTGTTTTTATTTTAGCTTTTTTCTTACTTATGGGAGAGGAAAGACGACTGGAACTGAGAAGGAGTCAGGATTCAAACCTGCAAATTAATACACAATTTAATAGAAGAGTTCACTCAAATGTGAAAATCCAAACTTACTTCTGTAAGAAAGATACATTTTTAAAAGAATATCCTGTATAAATGATGTGAGCATCATAAAACATCATATGACTAGCAGTCTTTGAATCGTTCTTTTGAGTAAGATGTTTTTAATGAGTCTATTATTTTTCTTATGACTCGCACAATAATTTAATCATTATTTCGAAGCAGATCCCCCTGTATGACTCATGTAAGATCTCTCATATATGACTTTTGAACTGGATCTTTATAGTGATTCATTTGTTTAAGTTCACAGAACTGAACTCTTCTATGATACATTTGTGGTCCTTTTGCATCCTTTTTACAGCTGTAGTCGTTATTCACTTTCATTGGTCTGTATTCAAAAGATTTGTGCTCCGTGCAAGAAAAGTAAGTCGTACATGTTTTTATTATTTAGACAAAATGTGCAATAATCGTTGATCAACTGTTGTTTAAAGAAACAAAAGTATTGAGTATGCTAAACCGTCATTTTAGGTAATTTGATGTCTGCATTTGAAAATTATCAAAACTGCTTGGTGTTTGGTCATGATAATAAGCATAATTTCAGTTAATAGGCACCAACATGAAATACCTAATTTCTGACAGGTTAAAAGTATAAACACGTTTTCAGATCATTATGAATTTGCATTTGAGAACATCTAATTAGCGTTCCCCCTTTCATCAGAGTAATGGATGATAAATTCAAGTGAATAAATAAGGAAGGGGAAAACACTGGCTGCACCCGAAAGCTGAGAAACCGAGTTAGGAAAGCAGCAAGGCATGTTTGAATCCAGTGATTGTGTAACATCCTGTCAACTGCGATTCTTTCATTTGAAACCTTTTTGATGTATCCTTCCCTGCCTATATCCCGCTATCCTTTGCATTGGATAACAGCTGAGCTGAAATTTGGTAGTTGGTGTGTGAAATGTTTTTTGACTTTTGATTTCATTTCTAGTGAGAAATTAGTATTGCCGTATTTAAATATTTGCTTGGTTATCACAAAAACACTCTGCAGGTATGTTTGTGCATAAACACTACCTGCAAATAAAAATGAAAACTCGTGGTATTGATACGCAAAAAATGGACTTTGGCGTGTATATGCTACGCGATGGGTAGGATTAAGCCTTTTGAAGTGTGTGCGAGCCTGCAGGTGCAGTTATTATTACAACACTGCTATTATACAAAATACATGGCACATTCACGGCACAAGGTAATAATTTCACTGGAGAAAGTGATATTCAAGGCATTCCATAAGAAGTCTACTTACTTGTATGCAATGTATATGAGGCACTCATGGCTCATGAAATTCATCAGGCAAAGCTTTCTGCATCACTTAGAAAATGAAATTAGAAATTGTCCCCCACATTTTCAGTCAGTGCATCCAACGCGTCTGGCTATGTGCTTGGCTGGTAATTCAATTAAAGTGTGTTTAAGGTGAGCTGCAGCAGCTGTCAGTCTCACTTTGCTCAGAACACAGTGTGTCAGTATGTGTTCTCCCTCTGCTACCACCCAAGGGAAAAAATAGGCAGGGTGAGAGACTGTCAGAGAGAGAAAGGCACTGCCTGTATAGCTAGCTAGAGGTCTACTGCTTCATCCATAGTTCCTCTCTCCAGCTGTATTCTCTCTGCTCAATTGAGCTTCAGTCTTTTAGAGAAGTCTTGTTCAGAAGAGGCCTGACGTGACAGATATCCAATTGACTACTGTTCTCAGTTTTACTTAGTTGATTATGTAATAAAATTAAATTATGGGCTGTTAATCGATTAAAATGTTAAACAGATTAATTATATGATATGTAGACAGACTAATTGAATTATTTACTTATATCAACATTTGCTGAGAAAATTTCTTAAATAAGGACAATTCAACAATGAAAGCGTTACGAAAATTGATATACACCGTACAATATAAAAATTATAGGTTACACTTCATATTAGGTGGCCTTAACTACTATGTACTTACATAAAAAAATAAGTACAATGTACTTATTGTGTTCATATTGTATTGCAAAACACCTTTGCTGCTACTGAGGTGGGACACGGGTAAGGTTAGGAACAGGTTTGGTGGTGTGGGTAGGTTTAAGGGTAGGTTAAGGTGTAAGGGATGGGTTGACAGTGTAATTATAAATGTAATTACAGAAATTATTACAGATGTAAGTACATATAGGTATTTTTTAAAATATAAGTACAATGTAAAAACATGTATGTACACAATAAGTGCATTGTATCAAATTATTAATTTAAATGTAAGTACATAGTAGTTAAGGCCACCTAATATAAAGTGGGACCAAAATATATAATAAAAAATGTATTTTATATATATATATATATATATATATATATATATATATATATATATATATATATATATATATATATATATATATATATATATATATATATTATTGTTTTTACAATTAATCTCAATCAATTACTGTTTTAAATTGACAACCTTAAATTAAGTACATCAACAATCTACCTTTATTTCACCTTCAGTACAGATTTCAAAGTAATAAAATAGTGGGCTGTCATTCAGTTAAAATATTAATCAAATTAATTTTATGATATGCCAATTAAATCAATCATTCGCGTGTAACTTTTTTTCGCTGAGAAAATTCCTTAAATGAAGACAATTTATGTGTGTGTGTGTGTGTGTGTGTGTGTGTGTGTGTGTGTGTGTGTGTGTGTATATATATATATATATATATATATATATATATATATATATATATATATATATATATATATATATATTTGTTTAATGGCATCTTTTTTTATGACTGAAGGCCAGTATCACTGATACCAATACTGATTTCTCTATAAAATTCTTTGATTAATAGACATCACAGCAGCTGGTTATTAAGTTGTTTTGGCTGTTATTTCTTTAAGAGTTGTCGCTGCTGAACATGATGCGGATCTGACACGCATCATATTTTTTCTCTTTTTACCTTTTCTGACCCACTTCAGGTCTTAAAGTCTCTATCAATGAGCTGACAAGTTGAATCGGGTGTGTTAGATGAGGGAGGGAGTGCTGGGCTGCTCCAGGACAGTTCTGAAAACCATTTCAGAGACATGTTCTTAAATGTGACTTATATAAAATATATTACATGCACACACAGTTTTAAGGCAGCTTTAATCGCCTTTTTGGTAACTTCGGGTGTGCAGCGGAGCCATTATTTGTGTCTTTATTCGGATAGATCCGGAAGTGGGCGTGGCTTAAACCGGACATTTGTCAAATTACATGAAAATACCATTTTAAATGCAAATCTGTTCGATTCTTAGTTTTAACTTAACAAATATGCCTTGTATAACTAAATAAAGTATTATTTTTAATTAAAATTATAACTTTGTAAATAACATATTTAAAACTTTAAAAAAAGAAAAATAACTTTATTCTTCTTATTTTCCAGGGAAACTTTGTGTACAAATTTGACAAGAGACAAGCATCCACAATATTAAATAAGAGGACTAGAAAAAAAAGAAGCTGGAAAAAAATAGAAATGAAAAGAAAGTGTTCAGTAGCCTACTCATAGCAGAATGACAATAAAGCTGGCTTGAACTTTAAGTAACTTAGATCATGTGTTGCGGGAGTCTGTGATCATTTACGAGTTTTTTTTATCAACGGAGCGCAACAAATCATTTGGACCCTTCAAAAGCCTTGATCAAACATCACTTTTCTTCGTCTTGTATAATTAAATGTAATGCTATACACGAAAAGGGATAATTTAAGGCACTTTTACAGATGGATTTCGAAAAAGGACCGTTTTTAGGATATTTTTGTCGAGTTTATATGACTCCAGACAAAGCTCTGATTTCTGAGAGGCCGCATAGACCCCAACTCTGCTATTGATTTGCGCTCATTTCATTCATACAGGGTATAATTTACACTCATTAACTTTACACCATAGCCAGCTATGAGGTCCAGACCTCCGTAAATGTTTCATGTACAAAAATAAAATTTGAAAAGATATGAAAAATTATTTACAATAATGTCGCTGAATAAATTCATGTGGCTGACTCGCAGCAGCTGAGAAACGCAGGAGTGAAGGGGTGAAGGAGCTTGGCGCAAGTGCAGCCTCCACTCCGCGATGCTGCCAGATCTAGTTATTTTAAGCGTCGATGGACTTGCTTTAATACTAAATGTAACAGCGTTAATAAAGTAATAGGGCATTAATAAACTGGGAAGATGAAGGTTGAGATTAGAGATTCTGTATCCTATTTGCAAAATGCAGGATTTAAACTTATTTTGGTGCAGTTTTCAGGATATTGGTTGTGTTTTTTTTTTTTTTTTTTTTTTTTTTGTAGCAATGTCTGGCAACACTGCTTCGCCATCACTGACAGGCAGCAATCAATAAAGGAGCGCGCGGGTAGTTTAATGCTGAGGAGACCACATTCGTTAGACAAAGGCAATAGTCACCATGCTATTATCTGTACGAAACGGTGTCAAACGCTATCAAAGCAGTACTAGCCATTAATATTGCACAAATCTTAACAACCGCAGACCTCACTAATGTAGTGCTGTTCCAGCGAACATGAGATTGTGTTTGCCGAATATTTTTTCTGTTATTCGGATAAATCCGTTATTCGTTTTGAAGCCATTATCCGTGCCTTTCCGAATAAGGTATTCGGCTTCGGGCACATCCCTATTCATGACTAACTGACCACGACATTGAATGCACGTAGTTTATTTCGCGCTTTGATATGAAAGGATACAAGCTACAGCACCGCACGCGCTGTGCACACTACTGTTTCCGCTCTCCTTTTATGGAATGCCAATCCTGCCATAATTAGAAATAAATATATAAATGTACAAAGAAAAGTTTAAAAAAATATATATATATATTTATAATTTTATTTCCTTATGTATTTTAGAATTTTTTTCCCCACATTTATTTATTTCCATTTTTATTTATTTTCAAATTCATGTATTTATTTCCACATTTATTTATTTATACATTTCTTTGTCCGTCCAAACGGGTCCAATCCTGACAGTTATATATTCTAAAACAGTTGTGATTTTTTTTTTTTTTTTTTTTTTTTTTTTTTTTAAATTTTATTACAAATTATTTTTAAATATTTCTTTAAATATATATTTTATTATTATTATTATTATTATTATTATTATTATTATTATTAGTAGTAGTAGTAGTAGTAGTAGTAGTATTGTTTTGTAATTAATCACAATCAATTACTGTATTAAATTGACAGCCTTACATTAAATGTCAACAAGCTGTATTTCACCCTCACTTAGATTTCAGATGAAGCTGCACTGGATGTTACGTCCTCTGTCGTGTGTGTCATGTGTTCCCGCCTCTTGTGTCCATATTTGGTCTTGTTCCTGTCCTTGTTAAGTGTGATTTATTAGTTAAGTCTTGTCCAGCTGTGTTTTAGTTATTATCAGGTATTGTCATGTGTATTTAGTTCCTGCCTGTTTAGTTAGTTTTCGTCTGGTCTACTCGTTATTCCCCGGTGTTCCTGTCTGTGTCTGCCTTGCATTGTCTTGCCCTGTCCTGATGTCACCATTAAAGACTATTATTTTGAAGTTTATCCTCGTGTCCGTGTTCCTCGTTCCTCCCTGCTGTGTGCACCGTGACACTGGAATTCTTCATAAATATTACCTTAAGTGCTTTTCTATAGTAATTGAGAATATATCATGTAAACTTTTCCCAGAAAGTTGCACACTAGTATGTGATTTTGCTGATGAGAATAAACAATAAAGTGCTTTGAGGTAAATGGTTTTGTGGCTAGAGAAGCAAACAGTGCTGAGCAGTAACTTTGAGCAGTTACCTTCAAATAAACAAGTACTTTGAAGAACGTCAAATCTATCGTCCATCTGTTTAGAAGAGTTAGAAGTTAGAAGCAGAAAGGGGAAGAGAGGAGAGATGACATACCATCTGCGTTATGTTCTCTGGCATTGTCACTGTATAGAACAGAAAGCTGAGGGATTTTGCTGACTGAATGAGAGCCTATGGAAATCAGTACTGCTCAAAAAGGCCCCAAATATGTCATAGCTGAGCTGCTGCCAAATTTTAGTCTCTTCTTCTATCCTAACAAGTGTCTGTGGGTTGTGAAGATACAGGACTTCATTGCAATGTAAACAATTTACCAATGAAAAGTGCAAATCAAGCATTTGTGGTTAAAAAGTATATCTTTTTTTTTTTTTTAGAAAGTGACCGCCATTGAAGTCCACTATATGTAGAGAAATCCTGGAATGTTTTCCTCAAAAACCTCAATTTCTGTTTCAGAAATCTGGGAATGCAACCATATTAATGTCTTAAATAGCCTACAGGACTGACAACCATATTGTGAGCATGGCAAAGGAAAAAAAATTGAGGCATTTGGTCCCACTTTATATTAGGTGGCCTTAACTACTATGTACTTACATTTTAAATTAATCATTTGATACAATGCATTTATTGTGTACATACGTGTTTTTATATTGTACTCATATTTTTAAAATATACCTATGTAATTGCTTCTGTAATTAATTTCTGTAATTACATTTATAATTTATACTGTTGAACCATCCCTTACACCTCATCCCACCCTTAAACCTACCCATATCACCAAACCTTTCCCTAACATTACCCGTAATCCACCGCAATAGCAGCAATAGTGTTTTGCAATACACTGTAAAAAAAAAAATCCTGTAAAAAAACGGCAAAAAGTCTGGCAGCAGAGTTTCCAGACGGATTCCGTTAAATTACAGAAAATATACATTTCACAAAAATACATGCAAAAACTGTAAAAATACAGAATAGACTTTACAGTCGAAATTAATTAAATTACAGTATATTACTGTTGATAATGTTTTTAAACTATGGAAAAACTGACAAATTATGTCAAATTACAAAGAAAAACAACCGACTTTCAGTTTAATCTCTGTAAATTTAGGGTTTTAATTAGTTATTTTATAAAACTGCTCTGTCCATCAACAGTAATTTACTTTTAAATTAAAGTTTTTCCATGTACAATAACTAAGAAATATCTTTAAAACTTGCAATATGCACAAAAAAAGTTTGTATATTTACAGGATTAATCCTTCTTTTTACATAAGCAATCTCACAAATTCAACCAATCTCTGTTAATTAAAAGGTATTTAGCAGTTATTTTATGAAATGGCTGTCTACCTACAATCATTTTCTGTTAAAATAAAATTAAAATTACCTACAATAACTAAGAAATATTGTATAAAAATGTAGTAAGTATAGAATACAAAGACAAATGTCTCTAGATATACATTTTAATTGTTCATTTTCCATAAGTATTATAGTTTAAAATGTTTGTTGGACAGAGAAACAAGCATAGTACTTAGAAACACATAAAAATAGCAACATTACCAGCCAATGTCTGTAAAATTAATCTATTCTGTACTTATGCATAATTTTAAAGGAACCTGCACATTTACGTCAAGTTACACGAAGAATAAAATGATAGGAAATACATACTTAATACATCATTTAGAACATTCAAAAATACCTACATTAAAAGGAAATTGCTGTATACCTTTATACATTTACAATTACATTTTATCCAACGCAACATACAAAGTCCCCCTTTTTTTTTTTTTTTTACAAACAGAAAGAGTTAGTATTAATGGGTCAAGTGTTCATGAAAAGATGCATTTTTAGCCATTTCTTGAAAATGGGTGGAGTTAGGCAGTTTACATCAACAGCAGGGAACAGTCAAAGTAAAGGTCCATGAAAGTGATTTTGTGTATATGGGATGGCACCACAAGGCGTGATTCACTTGCAAAATGCAAGCTTCTGGAGGACACAGGTCTGAAGTAGTGAGTTTATGTATAGGGGTGCAGAGCCAGTGGTTGTTCTGCAGACAAACATCAGTGCCTTCAATTTGATGCGAGCGGAAATTGGCAGCCAGTGCAAACTGATGAAGAGAGGTGTGACGTGTGCTCTATTCGGCTAGTTAAAGATCACTCTTGCTGCAGCATCCCGGATCAGCTGCAGAGGTCTGACAGTGCATGCTGGAAGGCCTGCCAAGAGAACATTACAACAGTCCAGTCTGGATAGAACAAAAGCTTGGACAAGGAGTTGTGTAGAATGCTCCAAAAGGAAGGGCCTGATCTTCCTAATGTTGTACAAGGTATATCCACAGGATCAGGCAGTGCAATGTGGTTGGTGAAGTTTATACGTGTTGGGTTGGCTGCAAACATGAGCAGTTTGACATGGTTGAGTTGAAGGTCATTCATCATCCAGCAAGAAATGTCCATCCAGCAGGCTGAGATGCAAGCAGCAACCGTCGGAACATCCAGCTGGAATGAAAAGTAAAGATGTGTGTCATTAGGATAGCTATACTGTTGTCAAAAGTACAGACTTTGGTATCAAGTCAGTGAAATACTGGGATGCCAGGGGAAATGCTGGTATCGTCACATTTTTTAAATTTCAGTACTGACTTGGCACCAAAGTTAGTACTTTTGACAACACTAGATAGCAGTGATATGAAAAGCCATATTACTGAATGACAGACCCATAGTCATGTCATGTACACGGAGAGGAGAAGTGTTCCAAGCACTGAGCCCTGAGGTACCCCAGAAGCTAGATGTTACGAATTGGACACCTCACCCCTCCACAACACCCTGAAGGACCTACCTGTGAGGGAAGACTTGAACCACTGGAGTGCAGTTCCTTAGACACCCTTACATGTTTTCATGATTTCTAGAAACCAGAACTTGTCCAAGCACCTTGGTTTAACTAAAAAGTTTTGCTTCCGTTTAAAATGACAATGGCTGTTGGCATAGTGCCAGAGATTTCACACATTACATAATGTAGATTTCTTTAAAAGTGCTTCTCCTCATACAATAAAATTCACAGACATCTTTTCATGCAGCTGTTTTACACTGATTTTGGTTTTAAATGGTCCTTGGTTTGTTTATTCACCCCTTACCACATAGGAACTGAAAATTATACACAAACAAGAACCGCTTGCACATCCCCCCAAAAAAACTGCTGCATGAAAAGAAAATAAAGAATATGCTGCATTATCATATGGCATGAGAACACTTGTCCATGATGATTTCAGGTAAAAATAAATAAATAAAATAAGTTAAAAGTTCACTGTTTCACACCTGGATTGCCATGCTCATCTGCTCTAGCTCTCCAGTCTTTCCACCTGACCTGAAACCACAATTAAAAAAATTAATAATAATAATAATAAATATTCAAATACTTTGTATTGCATTCACACATTACAGTATATGTTCCACTGAGACAATGGTCTGGAAGCTGAGAAGTAAAGGCTAACAGTGATGTCTTGGTCTGCCATGTGGTAGCTAAATCTATGTAAACATTTAGAGAAATTTATATTATTTACTTTGACTTAGCTGCATCATATTACTACATAGGGGCGTAACTGTCCATTCATCTGGATAGGTGCAGTTTTTATAACTAACGATCCAATATGTAATGACAATTTAACATCAGACATTAGCCACGATCAGCGTTTCAAAATATCCCGCCATTTAATAGTTTCAAAACTTGGCGGGTAAGTTGCTGCCATATGAGCAAAGAATTCATGCACTTGAACGGACTTTAATATGAATAACAATTTTACAAAAGCTTGTTTTGAGGTCAACGGATCTTTCTTGCATTAAAACAAATTTGAAAGACGCGTGCTGCACATTAAGTATTTGTAGTATGAAAGACTTACCTCAGTCGGTGATCGGTTGGCATGATGTCTGCTGTGGTATCACCAAAATGTGTTGTAGTTATCGAAAAACAGTCTCAGCGAAAGAGCGCGATAGCCTGAAATTAATTCAAATCATCCGCTCGGCCTTCCGTTACTGTCGATGAGTAGAGCAGCTCTGCAGCTTGCATTGTGGGCGGGACTAAACGGAAAAGTTTTGGCGGCCGATTTGAAACTGCGTCATCACTTGTGCGCACACACCATACTGTAGACCAGGGGTCTCAAACTCAATTTACCTGGGGGCCGCTGGAAGTAGAGTCTGGGGGGGGGGGGGGGGGGGGGCATAAAAATAAAGGGGCATTGTATGATTATTCCTTAAAGATAAGGTTTTAATAGTTTTACTAGTAGTAGCTTATTACTTTCTGCCCAATATCTTCAAGTAAAACCGAACTTTTATTTTGACGGGTTGCCGTGAATACCTTTACATTTCTGTGTATAGTTTTTCTCAAATGAAACGCTCGAATGCTCATGAAGTGACTCTCAGAGCAGTTCGGAGATGTTGTTCATGTATTTATGTCCTCATTTAGTGAGACGGCAGACGTTAATATCACCGCAAGCGTCAGGCGCTTCTGTATGAGTAAACAAATCCGTGCGTCTGCGCCATACATTAACACAGAGACACACAGAAGTCATATTTAAATAGACGCTTTGCGGCTTAATATTTACAAATAGGAGTGGGAGTGTGCTCACTTCTGTGTGGGCATACGTTTGTGTGTGTGTGTGTGTGTGTGTGTGTGTGTGTGTGTGTGTGTGTGTTTGCGAACCGGGGCGGAACTCCGCCGTGCGCGCGATACAGAGAGCGCGACCATGTAACGTAGAGACAGAAATGACACGCCGTCGTGTAAATAAGATAAATAACATAAGGCTAATTAGTTTGTTTAATAAATAATGGTAGGGGAAACACTGTAAGTGATAAAATAAATAAATAAATAAAAGCGCGGCAAGACTCAGCAAAAAGGTGCGTTTGAGAACAACGTGCGGGCCGCACTTACACTAAACTTTGATGTTAAGTAGGGGGGCCACAAAATATCATCCCGCGGGCCTCAATTGGCCCCCGGGCCGCGAGTTTGAGACCCCTGCTGTAGACTGTAAAAAATCTTTATTTGAGTAGGCAACATTATACTACTGCTTAGAATATTCTATAATTTATTGAATATATATATTTGAATATAGTGTAAATGATTTCAAGTAAATAGGCAAGGGTACACTGTAACCTCGCTGTTCATTTTTAATGCAGTGATTTATAATAAAGAATGCCCATAGATGCTGCTGCAATACTATACTTTTTGGCATGTAACTTAAAAAAAATCAAATGTTTCCCGAAGCATCAAAATAAAATTCTGTCGAAATAATTGGACAGTACACAGTGACTGACTGTTGATTTGTGGGTATACCTTTTTTTCCTATTTTTACAGGAAAAATCTGTAAAGATTATATAACATTATGTAAAATTACACATTACTCTGTAAAAATACAGAAAATGTCTTTTTAAAAGTGAAAAATTGTTGTAATACCAAAATAGAAGCAATTATCTGTAAATATAATGGTAGAACTTTAAAATACAGCAAATATCTGTAAAATAACAAGTATTATATTGTATAATGGAAAAACGGGAAAATTCTGTAAAAAAATATAGACCATTAACTGTAAAATTACATTTATTTTTAACAGTGTACAGTGCATTGTACTTTTAAGGCCACCTAATATAAAGTGTGACCGTGTTTTGCTATATAAAATGAACACAATAAGTACATTGTACTTATTTTTTTTTAATGTAAGTACATAGTAGTTAAGGCCACCTAATATAAAGTGTGACCAGGCATTTTTTTTTTTTAAATGCTCTTTTGCGTTCTGTAGAAGTGAGAAAGTTACACATGTTTGGAAGAGCATGAGGGTGAGTAAATGTTGGCAGATTTTTCATTTCAGGGCAAAAGAAACTGCCATTGTGGACCCACAAAGTCCACAAGAATGTAGGGTGTCAAAAGGATGCCATTGAGTAAAACTATAAGGATTTACGGAGCATTTGGGAGAAATCCTCAGACTGATATAGTATGGTCTGGCTCAGGTGATAACAGCTGTATGTTTTAAAGAAAAAAGAGGGGGAAAAGTGAAATGCTATTGAGTGTATGAAGATGTTTCAAGTTTTTATTGCAGTACCACGGGGTACCCATTCACTCTGCAACAACGACTGTACTTCAACAGGCATAAAAGTTATGAGACCACCATAAATCTCTTTGTTTGTGGTCACAGTGAAGGTTAAAGTTTGGGCATTGCATTTTAAGAAAGCTATTATGAAATTGCATGTTGTAAATTGCAGGGTTACAGTTACAAATCAGAAACACCATTTACATGTGGTTGTTCTGACATTGCAGTTTGCAAACACACATTTTTCAAAAAATAAGGAGATAATCTGTTATAATTAATATGGTTTCGCATAGTTGGCCTAATGTACCTTTGTACAGCACAGAGAGCCCAAAATGAAAATTAACAGCCAGAAACAATTTGTACAAAATGAATTCTGTACAATCGTGTGATTCACATTAAGTGGAAATGGTCACCTCATGCTATTCACAGTATGTGCAAATAGCACTTTGCTGCTGTTTGCACTAAGTAGTCATGAGTGACTGCTATTATGAACCTAGAAATGTGGTCCATATGCTGTGCATTGACTCTTAAAAACCCCTGCTCATCTACTTTTAGAGTGTCCTTTCACATTGCCTTTGTGGACTGAAATGAAGAGAGAAGAGTCATTTTTTTCAAACAAAGAATATGTTTTTTTTTTCAGTATGCTTTTGTGCTGTTGCTTTCATTCAAGGTTAATTAGAATGACTTCATCATAAAGTCTCTCAGACTTTCTGTAACTGCTGTGCTGAAAGATTGGTTTAGGTGTATTTTTCGGTTCACGTATGGGAAGGACATAACATGCTCCATCACGTCACCCCCTTCAATAGTCGGCCAACTGATAAGTCAACATCATTATTCCAAAATCCTTTATTGAGTATTTTGACAAAAGCAGGAGGCCGCAAAGGTCGATTTGAACGAGAGAGATTCTTATCTGAGCATATAGTCATTCTTATTCTGAACAGAGCCGGACTTGCACACTTGCTCAACAATAGAGCACTTTCCATTAAAACACTTTTGAATCAATCATAAATGGGTATTAAAAACCACAATGGTGATTGCCAACAAATTCTGGTCAAAGAGCAAACCACACAAAAGATCACCAGGCGAGTGTGGTGAATAAAGAGTAAGGAGGAGTGAATGAACAATGGGGAAGGAGAGAGAGAAAGAGAACAACAGAGATTAGATCAGGTGTTTTACTGTACAGGAGAGTCTGCTCTCAGGCTTCATTATGCTAGAAGCTGTAAATCCATTGGGGGAGTTAATTCAATTTGAAGCACCATATAAAAGCATCATTTACTGCAGCTTCGCATCCACTGCTGTTGGTCGATAGAGCCCTGGTTCCTGTAGAAACGACACTGGTAAGAACCAAAAGCACAGCATACTACATAAAAGTGGTTACTTGCACCTTTACAGACAAAATGTGTGGCACAGGTTGTTCAACACAAGCTTAGTGTTGGGGAAGCCACGTTGAAACTTGACATACTAAGCTACGTATGGAACATGTTTCCACCTAAAAAGGTGATTGCTATGTTTTACTCTTATAAACACAAGACGCGCCGCGCGTAATAGTAGGCAGAGTCGCAATCCTGATGAATGGAGAAGCGCGACAAAAAGCTGCGAGGCGTGATGGTCAAAGTCCATTTAGCGCACATTTACATGGGAAAAACTAATTAAAAAGCAACGAAGCTTTGTAAACAGCTCAGAGTAATCGTGTCATCTCCATAAGAACGATATGATTACCAGAACAAATTTACCGGGCTTTTTGAAAAGGTCCTGTTCACATATGATCTAATGGTAATTTACCAGTGAAGTCTGTATGTGTGAAAAGGGCTAAACTTTTCCTCTATATGCTGTGAGAATTGCTTAAAGTTCATCTGGGAAAGCAATGTGCATTATCTCACTAGATTTGTAACGTAATAATTGATAAATCTTTGCCAACACGGGAGAATACATCAACCTATGTCTAAATGCCATGTTGTACATCGCGATTTCAAAATAAAAGTTTCTGCATGTGGCCAAATATTAAAATGTATTGGATTAAAACATCGTTTAATCACGCTGTAAAGTGAAACGTGATTGCGCCCCCTGCAGGTATTTTTTTTATAATACATAATTTACTTAAATTGTTTATTTTCATGTATAGGCATATTACATTATGTATTTTAACTGTGTTGTTTAATAAAATCATGTAATTACTTGGTTTTGATATTTTATTTGAGCCAATTATTATTGCCTCATCGTTAATTTATATATAAATAATCATACTACAGCCTGGTATTCACTTAGGTCTGTTTGTGTTAATAAAAATATCAGATTACTCAATTGTCAAAATAATCAGTAGATTACTTGATTACCAAAGTAATCATTAGTTACAGCCATATATTAGTTAAAATATTTCAAAATAAAACTGTATTTTTACTTTTTGTAATGAAAAGACAAATATTTTGTCATTTAAAATTTCTTAAAAATAGCATAGCATTAAAATTGTCTCGTTCTAGAGAACCAATTATCTGTATTTTGTCTCATCTTGTGATCGAAGTGTATTGTCACATCCCTAGTGTTGATAAGCGGTGATATAGCTCATAATTTTCTAAGTGTATGATATAGCTTTCATTCTACAGGTCAACCATATATTCATGAAAAAAATCAGTTTGAATAAGGAAAGCAATAACTTTGCCATAGTATCCTTTCAAATGTTTAAGTTGCAACAGTCATTGCATGCTTTGCGTGTCCTGCACCCTCTCCCTGCCCCCGGGAAAAAGTTCAGGCTCAGGATTGTTTTTTTTGCTTTAACCCCTGAATAAGTGTTTTTAACATATTTCAAAAATAATTTATTTATGTGAGGGCAAAGCTGAATTTTCAGCAGCCATAACTCCAACCTTCAGAGTCACATGATCATTCAGAAATAATTCTAATATGACTTAGTGCTCAAAAACATTTCTTATTATTATCAATGCTGAAAACAGGTTGATATACTTTAATATTAAATATTTTTATAAATATTAAATATGTGTGATATTTCTGTGGAAAATATTTCAGAATAGTATTTGTAATATTTCTGTGGAAAATATTTCAGTTTTCAGGTTCCTTTAATGAATAGAATGTTCAGAAGAACATCATTTATTAGAAAAAAAGGTTTGTAACAATACAAAATTATGTTCTGTCACTTTTGATTAATTTAATGTGTCCTCGCTGAATAAAAGTTTTAATTTCCTCAGAAAAAAAACGTACTAAACAAAACTTTTGAACGGTACTGTGTAATTTATCAGAGACATATTTTTGACACAAAAACAATGTATTATCAGTTCATTTACACAAACCACCTGCACAAATAGATTTACCTGATTGAATCCACTTTCTAATGCCACAAGAGAGAGGATAGTTTAGGAGAGTGTATTTCTTATATCCTCCACTCACTCTGTTGTAAAGTAAAGCTGTGTGCTCAATGCGAAGATATAGACAGCAATGTAGCTTTTTTGCTGTCTAACACTGCTGCTTATTAGTAAAAGGAAAAAGGTCAGTGTAAACCATATCTGGATAAAGGCACCTTCCAAATGCATAAATGAAAATGCAGTTAAATTTGTAGTGTATAGCTACTGTTAATAAGTTAGGCGCACTGCTAACACAACTGGGAGTTTTTATTTATTTATTTATTTGCCTTTGTGTTTTCTCTATAGGATCACTAGATGCATGACACTTGTGTTCCCGCTAGAATATCGGTCACGCTTTAAAATCAAGATCAAAACCTCCTATCTGCTGCCTGGAAGCAGTGTGGAGAGCATGTAGACCCCTGGGAGATATGAGTTTGTGGCATACAGCACAGCGGTTTGGGTCACCTTGACCCAACTAGCAACAAAGTCCCTCATACGACAGCAATCCCCTGCTGAGTTTGCAGACTTCAGAACGTGTTTGTCTTATTTCCTCTAAACATGGTCACTGCCTGTTGTTCAGCCAACCTAGATCAGGAGATCGCAGGCTTTAAAAACTCCATCAAATTCACTGCCTCACTGACTCAATCAAAGCATCTTTTTTGGGGGGGGTGGGGGGTGGGGGGGGGGGTGGATAGGGGGCTGAGTCAGGGATGGAGGTAAAATTGGATAAGTCCATAATCGCCTTTGTGGTTTTGTAGACTCTGCTTCTTAGTTGCACATGATCTGGTGCCCTGACACAAGCAGAGAGGAGGATTATTGGATACTTCGGTCAGGAGTGTAGTACTCATTAGGGCAGGAGGTTAGGGTTGAGTGGTGAAGGACAGAGGGTACGTTAGGGTGCAGTGGGCTAATACACCAACTGAAAAGACTAGTTTTAGAACAGCACAAATATTTCCATGCTAGTTAATGTTGATTTATTCTGGTTAGCAGAGTTGAATTGAATTGAGTTGAAACAGGGGCCACTTATGCTTTTAGGGGGCACAATTTTAAAATTAATCCCAACCTACTTTAAGTATTATTCATTTAGTCATTTTTGACCATGTCATGTATCATTGCAATCTCTAGAAGTAATCTATATCAATTTCAACTAAAATTAATATTTCATCATGTTTAATTTATTTTGACAAATAATTTTGTATGTTAGGGGCATCATTTCTGAAGGGCCACGAGTGAACGGGGGGAGGGGGGGGACTCTCATGCTTGTCATGTGTCACACAGCAGCCACAATACCACTGTATAACTGATATAGGCTTATGTACCATTATTATTTATTTATTTTTTTTATCTTGATTCTCAAATATGTGTAAGTAAATGCATTTTGCACCTTTATAAATTGTTAGTTGATCTATAATGGGTGATAGGCAAAGTAGCCTAATAGTGTAATATTAACTTTGCATAAAAATCTGTCTTTTTACTTAAGTACCAGATGTACCATAAAATGAGTGTCATACCATAAATGTATAATACGACTGAGTTTGTATTTTATGTGGATTTAATAAAAACATTGTAAGTTACTAATTAGCCCATAACACTTACATTGTACAAAAAGAGCAAATAACGTTTACATTATCAAAGAACATTTTCACTTCAGTCCAGCAGGTTCAAGCACTCTCAAAAACTCCCATAATAATCTCTAAAGCTGTTTACACTGTGAAATTAATATCTAACTTACATTCGTACATCTTCACTTTGTTATTTCTGAGGAGAGAATTCAGTCATTTTAAGTAGAAAAGGAACTCCAGGACCACAAGTTACTAAACCTAACAACAAAAGCAACAATAAAACAGTGTAAATACAATAAATAAATGAATTCAACCTTATTGACTATTCATGCACGATAGGAACACCAGTAACAGAAAAGTTGAGTAGGTTTTACTTAATTTTATGATATTGATATTTACGCTTTCATTTCTACAAGCTAGAATTGAGTCCTAAAAATATACTTTGTTTTTATTTTAATTTTTGCCTGAACTAACTTTTTGTAAATGCATCATTGTTTGTCATACTGGAGAAAAAGATGCATGGTGCCTCCCTGGATGTAGTGTCCCTGGGCATTTGCCCAATTGCCCATATGGTTAATTCGCCCATGCTGACAACCCAGCATCCAAAACACAACATATTTTTCACTGTTCAGCATCAATTAAAAGTCTGAAACACATTGTGACCTGAGGTAGAGCCAAAGCTAAGTGGACCAACCAGCCATTAGTATCTGAGCTAATGACTCTGGACCCTCAGTAGACTTCTGCGAGCAGTTTTGAAGTTTATATTCCTCCCTTTAGAGTACCAGAGTCCTTCATCCATGCTTGGCCTGGAAAGTTTTAAATATGGACGACCTGATTTCTGCCTTCAGTGACCCTGGAGAGACCCCTGATTCTATTCTACCAGGAGCCTTTCTCCATCTCCCAGTTTGACATTAATACAATGGAAATACGCAGAGCACTTTATCATTCATGTGAAACACCGTTTATGACCTACACAATCCCTCATTACTCATTTACATGTAAATGATTTCACATTCCCGCACTAGCCTCCTTTTTTTCCATTTTTGCCTGGCAACTATCGTCTTTTTATTTCTTTTTAAGGGCTCTTTATATATTTTAAGGTGATAACCGATGTAGGTGGATAATTGAAATCAAAGCAAAGGCGCAGTATGGAAAGCAAGAGCTATATATAATGATTTTATATAACTTGTTAACCGATGCATAATATTGTATAGTAAGAATGAACTTGGGAGAATGTAAGATCTTTACAAAACTGTATAGCTTTGACAACCCTGAAGTTTTCAAATTCAGGATCAGCTTGGGAGAAGACAATTAAGATATGTAAATTTATTGATATTTCTTTGAGGTTTATGAATGTTTACATGAGGCTGACTGTGTATACCACATGGATTCCATATCCTCCTGCCATATTTCCATAACAGTTACTTTGATTATTTTTTTTAAGGATGTGGGGCCATATTTATGAAACAGGGCAAATTAGTGTTAGAGCGCAATTCCATAAAAGTACGGTGGCCGAGAGAGCTCAACGTGCTGCAAATAAAAAAAACACCTGCAAATTAAGAAAACAACTTCATCAATTTGACAACACACAAGCTGCAAATGCTCACAACACAACCAAATAAAGAAACACACTGCAAATACTCACAACACCACCAAACAAAGAAACATGCTGCAAATAAAATTCTTTATTTGGTCGTGTAGTTAGAATTGGCAGCGCATTTCTTTATTTGTTTGCGTTGTGAGCATTTGCACCACCTGCTGTCAAACTGAAGAAGATGTTTTCTTGATTTGCTGGTGCTTTTTTTATTTGCATGTGTTTTCTGAAGTTGCAGCATGTTGAGCTCTCTCGGCCACCGTATAAAAGCGTCGATTGGAGGGAATTTCTGCCGGTGATTTACTAGAAATATGTACATTAAAAAACCCAGACACAGCCAGATCATTTCCATTATGACCAGCGCAATCTACCAAGAGCAACGCAAATGCCAGTAATTTGACGAGCACAAACGTTAGTAAATCCCGTTATGTGATTCATTTTAATACTCTCCTCCCATACATTTTGTGTCTGAAAGGGAAACTCCAACAAATGCATGTTCAATAAGGTCAGGCGCAAAAATAATTGTCCACGCTTTTTTAGCGTTAACTGCGTGTCTTTAGTAAATCCTGACAGTACTATTTTAACGCCAAAAGATGGTTTGCACTGTGCAGGCTGTTAGTAAATCTGGCCCTTAAAGTTTTGTATAAATTGGAAAATGCTTTATGAGGTTACATGTTAAAATTGTAAGAATTAATTCTCCCCTAAATCCCTTGAGAGGTTGTTCCTTTGCTGTTTTTTTGACTGAGGGAAAATTATCTAAAAGCTTCAGTCTGAGAAACCATCTCTGATGATGGTTGCAGTAAAAGCAGGGGCAGTTCTCAAAAGTGCTTTTCCAAAATGTCACTCAAACTTTCCTCTACATTTACCAATGGACACTCTTCACCCAGCTTTGATAAAATGCATCATTTCCAACACTGAACTCTTTAAAGTGCCTCTCGGGCATTCTTTCTCTTAACAAAGCCAACAGCAAATTGCTTCTTTCTGACAGCAGCAGTTCTGTCTCTCAAGCAGGTTGAGGTAGCAGGACACTCAATTAAAACCTCTTCATATTTATGGCTGCCTGTCTCAGTACTTGAGCTCTTCTAAAATGCCACAGATGCGCACAGGCCACAGCTCTTCGCTTAATTACAGGTTTTTATATAAATGGGAAAACGTGTTGGCTGGTGTCATTAGTGTTTCAATCCCAGTCTGGAGCTGTCAGCAACCTGCATTATCCACACGAGATGTGTTGAGCGTTGGCACGCTGTGGTTTCTGAAATCCTCAGTGTTGGCATGCTGCTAAGCTCTGGTATCCCTCGAGAGGAGAGCCAGAGAGGAAGAAGCCAGCAGCCTGAAAGCACTTCATCATGGGTTTATCAATGAGGTCAGAATGAATATACAGAATTTATATTTGATTGGACACTGTGTGGCCAATTTGTGCTCCTGTACTGTAGGTTTAGCAAAGGTGATTCATCAAGGTCAAAAACTTCTTATGGTAATAGATAACCAATAAGTCATTGTAACTTCTGCAGCTGCATTGTTACTTTTTAAGGTACTTTTGCACTACTTTTTCTCACTGTGAGCTGACTCATGCTCTCTCACCTACAGAGCAGGGGCATCACTAGACCCCTTTTACTTGGGCTCGAGCCCTGGTAAAATACCGCTTTAACCCAGTAAAATATTACTGATAAATCCTTATGCGTTATTTTCTCTGATGATATTTCAGTAGTGAAGTCATATGTTTTCTGTCTGCTGTTTATAAATAAAACTGGTGCCAGATATTTGAAGGAATCACTTTTTTTTTTTTTTTTTTTTTTTTGTGAAATGTTCTGATCACTGGAGTATGTGTAGTTAGTAGCTAGAATATCGGTCACACTTTAAAATCAAGATCATTATAATAGATCAAGATCCATTATTTGCTGTGTTATTTTTTCTGCAATACAAAAAACTTGTACTTCATTTTTATTTACCAGAAGTAGTTTGAAGTCTTTAATACATAAATCAGAGTGGGGTGAAATAAATCTTTGCCTGCTCTGTTTGTCATGATAAGCTATCTTGTGATGAGACATTTTCAGTACTGCTAAACTTCACACACATTCTCTAGAATAGGGGCCGACAGCCTATGATATGTCAGCACTGACATGCAGAAGTCTAATCAGTAGCACCTGAGCAATAGAAAGTGAAATAGAGATGTATGTATTTAATTTAAATGTTAATTTAGTAGTAACTCACACAGCCTGTATTAGTTGATTATGTTCTATAAATAGACTATTTAATAGTAAGAATTAAACACACCACCACTGATTGTGCAACACAAATCGTAGCAGCACCACACTTGTTTAGGGGAATTTGGAAAGTTCTGCTGTATTTTATTTATTTATTTTTTTGCTTTTAGAAAAATGTTACCATTATCACTTAGTAATAAATTTTTCATGATCAATTTGTTAATTTAGAAGGAATCTTTTATTTGACACTGGAGTAGTGAGTTGCTCTTTCATGCTGTCCTGTGCAACAACCTTTCATTCATCGGCTCTTCACAGACAACAGCTCTACTCAGCTATGGTTCAAAATGCTTTGAAATCATTCTGAAACGCATAAAATGATTTTTATGCTTAAAACATTGATGCATTTCCAAGAAATATCTTTGAAGTTCAATGAATAAAGGAAAATTTAGTAACAACATTAATGGTTCTTAAGGTTATTTCTATCTGCGTAAAAGCACTCTTTACTTAAAAAAAAAAGGGTGAACTTTTTCTTTTTTTTTTTTGGCCTTTTCAAATGTCAGTGGTACATGAGGTGTAATGGCCTGGGTTGAGCACATAATGAAATAAGCACCTCTGAGTATTGAATACGAGCTTTTGCATCACTGAATTACAACATGTCCTTTTTAAAGGAACACAGCATTCATTTGTATGGAAGAGGTCCTTGACTATTATAGACACTTAACACCCTCTTAGCGTAATTGGATTTATCAGATGAAAAATAACCAATGCATTGCCATTGACAACATTTCTATGACACTTCTATGGCTTTAGTAACTTTAGCTACTGCATATACTGTACCAAAAAATAAGATAGATATGGCATAAGAATTCTAAAGGCAATTAAACATGCAACCCACTGAAAACCATTCAGCTCCAAAGACAGCTCTTGTATTGACTTCTTGAGAAAAGCTTCAGACTGGTATCGTTAATAGCTCAAAATGTAATTGAAACGACTTTGAATGAAATCTGAAGTTCATAAATGTACCTGATGCTTTCACACTGTCCAAACTGTCCGCTGATTTAGGTACAATAACCTCTTAGACTCGCAGATGTTCTTTTTTGGCCATTTTGCCACTTTTTGTTACATCTCAATGGCCTCTGGAAGCAAAGAGAAGTGAAGTGGTTGCCCTATCTTTAAACACATTAGAGATTCTAAGGGGGGAACATGAATATTTTATGCTGTGATCACTTAGCCAAAGGTTTATGCGGTTTTGTTGAATATGTGTGGATGGATTGTCAACGTTGAGTAAATAAATATGAACAAACAGCAAGAAACATAGTCTGGATGCAAAAAATCAATGCGTTCAGGCCAGGAGCCAGAATCAGTCTCCTTCCTCTGTGGCAAACCATATACCCCACAATGATTATTCCTCAGAGACGAGCAATAACACTTCCTGTACACTCTATAGCATCTGTCTCATAGTCTGGTGCATTGCATCAATGATGTATGAGGAGATGGCATCGAGGGAGGTTTATCCTGTAGGCATGAAAGATTCATAAATGTCATTCAAAACAGAATATTAGACAGCCACAACAAAAAGTCTGCACGCCATTTAGAGAGAGGCTCCGTTACTAAGAAAGAAGCCTTTTGTCACCTTTGGAGACTGTGGCTTGAGCTATTTTTGGTCTTGCTTAATGGACTCGTGAAAGGTTCCAATGTAAGCGAGCAACTCAACCTCAGTGGGCTTCCTCTGATTGCATCCACAAGCTTAGAAAAAAGGCAAT
The DNA here is from genome assembly GCA_036784905.1 of Acrossocheilus fasciatus. Classification (NCBI taxonomy): domain Eukaryota; kingdom Metazoa; phylum Chordata; class Actinopteri; order Cypriniformes; family Cyprinidae; genus Acrossocheilus; species Acrossocheilus fasciatus. The sequence continues at coordinate 26,304,751 of CM071946.1, read as the reverse complement.
TGGGGTGGACAATTAACCTTTAGATCTGGGCTCTGATTGGTTGAATTGTGGTTTGACCTTTAAATGTAGGTTTAAGGGGGACAGTGAGACAGCTGTTTGCTTTTAATACATCAGTAAACATGCAGAAATCAGGTCTTGCCCCAGTGGTTTTACAAACACATCAGCTGTATTAACAGCTCATTATGGACTTTGTTGATGATATGTGGCATGCCCTGCAATGTTTTCCTTGCTGTGATCTCAGTGAGAGGTGGATGTGTGTGGTGTCAGCATACTTAAGACAGCTACAACACTGGCGTTTTCTCAGAAGAGGCATGACTATAATTAAAGGGATGAAAATAAACATAAATAATAAAACACAAAAATATAGCACAGCATCATTTAAAATATGGATACACATTATATCGGCACCATCAGTATCATTAGTACTGATTAATATTGGATACTCATGCTTATTTTCTCTATATTTACATTTCGATTACCCTTGTCGTTATCTAACATTAACTAAAGTTTATTTTTAAAAACATGAAGAATTTTATAACACTGTTGAATGTAATCTTTAGCATATCTCAGAAATGTATTGTTTTTTAATATCGTACATTGCAATGTTGTAATGCATAAATTAAGTTTACGTAATTTACTTAATTTAAAACAATTGTTTTGGATTTTTTAGTTTTTCAAATATTTATATATTTTTTTATATGTTAATGTATTTATATTTATGTACATATATACATACATAGATCAAAGCCTATAATACTAAAACTAAACCACATTTTCGTAACTTGAAATAAAATATCTTTTTTATACATATCTAAAATATATATAAAATACAAGCAACATTTCTCATTTTCGTTTAGTTTAACTTTAGTAAATTACCATAATAATCAAAATTAAATAAACAAAAACTAATAAGTATAAATAAATACATAAAAAATAAGAATTTTTTTTTTTGCCTTTTTTGGAATTCTACCAATTGCATAACTGATGCGCACTTATCTGAGGGTAGGTGAACAGTTATGAATTGTGCATTGGTGTCTGAAAGTGAACTCAGCACTATGTTCTAAGCATGAGCGGATTAACAATTTGAGGCCCAAGAGGATAATAATTTATAGAACACTGTGAAAAGGCTAATGAATATGTAATTATAGATTTTCTATCAATCTCAATGACCTGTATCTCAAGAGAGCAATATACTAGGATTACATACAGTATAATAATGTATGTGTGTGCGCAAGAACATCAGAGGAAGAGTTGACAGAAGTATGAATTTTTTATGCACATGTGCAAATAAATCTGTAGATTTTTTTTTTACGCTGAGCAGTGGAGGTTTCGCTCTGGCTGAGTTTCTGTCTGTATCAGTGTGACTCTGAGATTCACAGCTGTCTGCCTGCTTATCTCTCCTGTTGAGTTTCTTGCTCAGAGTTGCTCTATAATTCATGGATGAAGAGTCAGCACTAGAGGATCACCATCTACTAACCAGGGATCAGATGTTCAATCGCCGTTAGTCCTGCGGATGCAAATAAAAGACTATAGCTTCAGATCTGCGACCAATGACAAACAACAACAGTCTGTCCTCAGAGAGAGAAAGTGGAAGTGAAAGAGCCATTCATTTTAGTCATACCCACTAACATATTAATAAAGGAAGAGGCCAATATCATAAAATATTAATGCCCCCGTCCTGTAGCGGGGGAGCTGACTTGTGTTCCTGCAGGTTATGCTTTATGTTTTAATATTGAATAAATGTCTATATCAGTATTAGATCTAATACTCCTCTCCTTGCAGTGCTGAGCTGAGCTTTTAGGTGCTGTCCTCGGCCGAAGAATGGGTATTTCCATCATTCCCCCTGACCAAATCTTTCCTGCAGCGCCCTGCGACCTTCACAACATTCAGACAGTCATTAGGTGGAATTAACAGTGGCAATTAACCTTTCACAGATCACAGGAAGTGAGAGTCACAAAGTGTGTGTGAGGACTACATGATGTCTTTACGCGTCACTGTGAGTATGCAGACATTATGAAGCTATTAAGAACCCATTAGGAAGCAAATACTTCTTAAAAGTTCTGTCCTAGTTCACAGACTTCTGCACTATTTTACAGAAAATGGGGTTAGTTGTCATATAGTTGATATGTTTGAAGATAGCCGTGAAGAAAGCTGGAAATGTATGACAGCAGATATGTGTCTATGGATGTGCTTTTTTTAGCTGGAAGGAATGTTGGGTGTTGGCATGACTGATCAAACAGTGGCACAGCCTGGCCAGAGACTGAGGGATGAGAAGCAATCTGAGAAGGAGCAGGCTTTGATGAAACAGATTTGGACTAAGCTATCGCTCTGCTCAGTCTCAACCTGTTATTCTTGCACCAAATTAGATCTTAATCACCACATCGATTACACCTTATTTGTCAGAGAACAAACAAATGATCCTGCATGCATCAATGATGGTTTTGAGCTAGTGCAAAAATAATGAAACAAAAAACAGATTAATTCCGAGTGTGGATAGGATATTTGTGTTGTTTTTGTTGGTTTATGTTGGAATTTCTTACACTTTTTGTTATGCTCTTCTTATTTATGCAACATACTGTATACTAAGGTCTTTGTTGTATTTACAACAAATTTGTTCCAATTTGATGCTGTTATTGTAGTGATCATAATTGTATTTGTGGCATACAAATGTTTCTATGTTTTGAAAGAATATTTAGTCTGCTTGGATAGAAAAGCCCAGTGCCTCTAATATATGACCAAATATATCACCAAACAAAGTTTTCCTTGCAATCAGGTCAAATTTGGACCACATATTTCCAACAATAGCCATATACGCACGCACGCACACACACACAAACACACACATATATACAGTGTATATATATATATATATATATATAAGTGTGTGTGTAAAATGATTGAATATTTTAATTTAGAATATCATTAATGATTTATACGACAAAACTCTTTATACAACTGAATGTGTATCTTTATCGTTGTTGTATTTGTTGTTCGTTGATTATGGCAGTAATATGTTTTCTTTACAGTGAGTTCAATCTTCCAGTTAGACAAAATATCTTCAACAACAGCCACTTTTTGTAAAATAATTGAACATTTGAATTATAATATCATTAATAACATTAAAAACTCTGTTGTATATGTATCTTTGTTGTTGTTGTTTTCTTTGTTCTATTGGACAGGCTAACCGTAAAATGACTCTCGGTTCATGTTTACATGGACATCAGTAATCAAATTATTTATCTTATTCTAAAAGGTCATTGCACACTGAGAGTCCGAGATTTTCGTCTGAAATTTTCACATGTTAAAAAATAAATATGACCTCGTTGTGTCAATCACGTTTACACACAGCCTCCAAAACTTTCATCTGTTATAAAAAAATTCGGATCAGGTTTGATTTCCTGCATTTTCGTAGCATGCATTTTGATAGGAAAGGATGATGAATACGAAAAAAGTGTGCAGGTCCTTAAGACAATATTATGATTAAGGTGTTTACTTGAGTTGCTTTTAGAATATCCTTTCATGTTAAATAGCCTAGATCGATTAATGGCACACATCATTATGTCCCCAAGCAACGCTATCATCATACAGTTATACAGTTTTGGGCGTTTCATTTTTAATTCTATGAAAGCTTCAAGTGCAATTAATAATTTGTCATGCTATAGGCTACCTGCAAACAGACGACGGCGTTGTTGAAGCCATGCTCTTTTGTTTGCTGTCAAATGGTTGACCACCACTGTGTGTGTATCCTGGTGCAAAATGCGGCGAAAAGTCCCACACGAGTGTGATTTAAAGTGTGTATATGTCTATACTGCACTTCAATAATATGACTAAAATAAGAATACTCCACGTCTTAATTCGATTTGACTAATGACTTTAGCTGGATTAAGGAATTCAGAAATCAGTTTACATGGTAGATTCTTAATAAGAGTGTTGTTTTAATCGTGTTAAAATCTGAATATTGTTGTCTATGTAAACATACTGATTTTTGTCCATGTATTGATTGAGGAGAGGCAGTTAACAGCGAATGGATCTCAATGATTCATTGGCTGAATGAATCTGATTCAAACCAATAAACCACATGCGATTTTGGCCCTGTCCCAAATGGCACACTTCATGTGCACTTACATCTGCGCATGTCCGTTAAGTCCAGGAGACCGTTGGGTGTACCATTCGTTTGCAGCCGTTATGCGCCCTTGATGCACACTTCTGCCAAGCCTGCACTGAGGCGAGCTCCGCAGCAGATTTCTACCCGACAGTCAAAGCAGCATTATGTCACGCAAGTGCACACTCAGAAGAAGACCGCAAGGGTTTAGGGTGTGATTTGGGACAGGGCCTTTGAGGCTGTTTAGTAAATCTTTTTGACTAATTCATTAAAATGAACCTATTCATAAGAGTTGTTTTTGAAAATTCGGTCATCATTGTTTGAGCTGTGTTAGCTGTTGCTTGAAGGAAACATTGTCACACACTGTAAGGAGATGATTTCCGACTAAACCGCATATGAACATTGTACACTAAGGTTTCCCGACTACATTTTAAAAAAATCTTCAAAATATAGGATTTAGTGCTCATGGTAAAAGAAATAAAAAGATATTTGAGAATTGAAGTCACATTGTAAAAATTGCAATTATAAGAAACAACATCGCAAAACGACCTTTTATTTATTTACTCTGAGGTGGAAATCGGTTCCAAAAGATATGCTATTTAGAGGTTAATGTTGTTGGATAAGTCACTAAAATTTCAGGCAAAAAAAAAAACACTTATTAAAGCTCCATTCCAAGCTATATTTCAGCCAATGTGCATGTTTGCCTGTGTGAGAAGAACATGCACCTTATGTTTGCGAAAGGATTATCCAGTGTCAGCAGCTCTTGGGTGAAGGTGGAACAGATTGCTTAATGTACAGATGTTTCAAGTGCTGTCACGGGGATCAGTCATTTGCTGAATTCTTTGTTTTTTCTACCTCATCCGGTTATCCTGCAAAACCCTTATCGTTGAGTCTTTCTGCTGCGTCTCACCTTTGTGCCTATGGCCTTTTATCGCTGCACAGGAGCAGAGAATCCGGGCCAATCCGAAGGCCAGGGCCGCTCACTGCCTTTGAAGTCAGGAGCTTTACCGGTAGATCAGCTGGTTTTATGAGAAAAGGTGCCTTTGAAATGCGGAGGCAAGGAGGACGTGGCATTCCTCTGACTCACGTTTACCATCTATAGAGTCAAAAAAAAAAGGATGGAAGTGTGAAATGTGAGGCGTTAATAATGTAACTGCTTTAAATATATCCGTCATCAATTTATATTCAAGGGCAGGAGGCCCTTTGGGAGGCAGAGGAAGGCTGGAAGATTCTCTAGAGAGCGACTTAGTGTAAGTGCATGATGGGATGGGTCAGTGAGGCACTGCTCAAGACGTTACATTAAAGCACCGGTCTTTTTCTCTTCTCAGCTTTCTGTGTTATACAGCAGGGGCTGCAACACCAAAAGCCACACACACCGAGTTCTCATGTCTGACTTGCTTCTGCTTGAGGAAGAGGTTCATTTCAGATGCAGTCTCTCTCTCCCACTGATTTACTTTGCAGTGAAACAGGGAAAACCTTCAAGTGAGACGGATAAAGGCAAGAGACTGTTACTGTTCTGAAAAGTTAGTTTAACTTTCTTTTGAAATTATAGCGGTGGTACATTTTTACCTCCAGGTCATTCTGTGAATTGGGCACCTTTTCCATATTGTTACAAAGATTTTCAGTCAATTTTAATCAAAGATCTTAAACATCGTATCAAACTAATAATGTGTTGACATACTGTATATTGTTAAGTGTATTGTGTCATCCAAGGTTAAATTTATACACGGTGGGATATAATTGTGTTTTCAGTTTAAGTTTTGTAATTTAATTTAATAAAAGAAGACTTGGTATCAGTTATTTAGTGTATATAATTATTAGGGTGGTGTTTTGACAAATTTCATGAAGCAATTCGATTCCGACTCAAGCCACAAGCTTTCATTTCAGTTCAGTTCAGTTCAATTCTATATCTTTTACTCTATATGTCAGGTACAGTACATGTCAAATTTTCTCAAGAAAAACTCTCTCTCTCTCTCTCTCTATACACACACACACACACACACATACATATACATACATATATATATATATATATATATATATATATATATATATATATATATATATACTGTAGGTACATGAGTCAGTTTATTCAAACATGAATTGAACATTGAAGAACAGTAAATTATAATGAATATGTTATATGGTGCATAAATTTAGCAAAATGATCCTCTTTAGAGTTCATTTTTCTAGCTGAGTAATGACTTTATGTCACCGAATTTCTTTGTTTCTGAGGTAAATGCGACGTTACGAGACACTGTTAAGAAGCTGTTATATTGACATCTTTCCGTGGTTGAAACACTGATTGAACAATTACATGAGACAGGATATGGGTTTCGGTACGTTTTACTCTTTCTTTTAAAAATGAATAAACATGCCTTCGGATGTTTATTCATGTTTATTTCTTCCTGAAACTGGTATTAAAGTGGAGGAGGCGATCAGATCATGCTCAATTCGCGCTGCTGCTTCTCTTGAACTGAGGTGCCAAAACGGCATTTATTGTTTGAATACTGTAATAATATTGTAAGAATTTGAAATCTGAGACTTTTTCATATCAAAAGTTACAAAGCACAAAGCTTATTGCAATTTATTGGATGGGAGGTGCACTACGTTACGTTCATTAACAGGCTAGACTAATTGATTCTTGGGATTTAAGAATCCATATAGTTTCGTGAAAATGAGAATTGATTAAATTGAGAAATTGGTCATTTTTACAGCGCCATATAAATTATAGCAACAATACTGACATTTTACTGATAAATGTACAAAAAACAAAACAACAAACAAAAAGAAATTAAGGGATTAAAGATGAGACTTTGTATTGTCCTTGATAACTTCACTTCTGTTTGCTGTAGCAGTTTGCAGCGCGCTTTCAGAAAACCTTCCCCAGCTCCACTTGTGTAGATGCATGCCAATCAGAGAGATGTCTTTGTCTCAGAGAGTTGTCATGCCAAATGTAATTGGATTAATTAATGGATTTTTGTTGATGCTTTTTAGCTATATCAGTATTAGCACATAGTAAAAGTTAGGACTAACTATTCATTATTACAGTTATTTTTTTTTTTAGACTTCAGCTACATCAACAAAGAAAAAAACAACAACCTGTGATTCTTTCAGCAGTGAAATCAGAGACAATCTTTTTGGATATTTCCTCCAGAATCCTTGTAATTGTTCACATATTGTGATAGAGAGCTACAGCAGGAGAAAATAACTGTGTGTGTGTGTGTGTGTGAGAGAGAGAGAGAGCGAGAGAGAGGGATTACCAGCACAGAGGTCATTTTCCCAGCGATTAACCACAACTATCTGAGCAATAGTCATTACTTAACAGTTTTTCTCCCTTGAAGAGTCCAATGCTGACAGGAAACCGCAATGAGAGTTTGTTGGAAGAAAACAATTTAATCTTCCTTTAAAAAGCAATTAATGATGGTTTCACCAAACGCCTAAAGGTCAAATATTGATTGAATTCCCGTGTTATCGTTTAGTAGCGATGAGGAAGATATCCCATCAGACTGCTTTCAGTTTCTGTCAATGTTTGTGCACCTGTATGGTTTTATATGACCTTCATATATAAATGATCTGTAAGAGAAAAAGGTGGAACCATTGTGAGGTTGTGTAGAGTTCATGTCTTTTTACAGAGAAGTATTATCATTCATGTTAGCTTGCAAAGGCAAGAAATAAAATCAGGGATTTTCCACCAGCGTGGTTATGCTACTTTATTTTCCTTTTGGTTATATGTTAAATAATGCCATCTATATTTTACCTGCCAAACATAGTTTTAATATTTCAAATCAATCCATGATACCTGAAAGAAATTATTATTATGAAGATGTCTTAAAGTCATTTAAGGATTATGTGATTATTAACATGATCTGTTTGAGTGAGGCTGATATTGCTTCTTAATTTAGCTTAAAAAGACTTTGGGACACAGACATCATCAGTCTGTAGTCTCCCATATTTTTGATATCTAAATATCAATCTAAGAATATGCTTAGTAAAATCAAATCATTCTGACCTTTACAAATACATGTCTATAAACAGATATTTGGCTTACTCTTTATGCATTCCTTAATCATAACAGACTTGCAGAAATCTGCTTACAGAAATCTCATTCATATTCAAATGCCCACCATTTGCATAGTTTGTAATAAATACTTGAGTTTTACACATTGTACTTTATGTATATCCATTATCTGCCTGTTTCCATAGATATTCCACCACAGCCAACAGAGAAAATGTGTAAAATAACTCATTCTTATGCGTTTCCTCCTGTAACTATGCAATTTCTCAGTGTTTTTATGTGATGCTGTATGTATAATGCTTTTGAACCCTGTTAAAAAAAAATAAGTTGGTGTATGCTTTCAGTAAAATTAACAGAGTAAGTTTAATAAATTTTAATGATGAAATTAAGAAACTAAAATATGTGTTCTCTACAGTAAGTATTCTAAACAATAATACGGTTTCTAACTATAAATGTTTTGTATTTATTTAATTTTTTTCTGTAATTTCTACTTGTTTCCATTTTCTTCCACATTAGTGTTCAATATATATATTGAATATGTGAAGAAAATGGCAGGAAGTTTATCTACTAAATCCAATATTTTAGTAAAATATGTTTTATTTATTTATTTATTTATTTTTTCTTCTGTTATCTCTTTCTTTGAATAGAGTTCTGTATAAAGAGGTTTAAAAAATCTTGTTTTTTTTTTTAAATCTTATTTTATTATTTTTTTTTTTACAAAGAATTGCAAAAGCTAGGATATGGACTTTGACTGTGGGGCAGCAGAGAATACAGTGGAGGTGCTTTTAGCAAAAATGGCTGGATGAATGAACACAGTGATTCATCATCATTATTATTTCTTTGAAATCCAATATTTAAGTGTACCTTTATGAGTGAGGAACAAATGGGCCTCCTTATTCCAGAAACTATTTGCATTTGCATAAAAGGAGCTCATTTCACTGATTCTCTAAGGTAGCTGGATTGAAAAAGTCTTGAGCGTCAATTTATAGCCACTCACAAATGAATCCAGAAATCATTCCTCAAGCCTGCAAGATCAATTGGTCTTTCCAAAGACATAAAATAAATGAAATGATTGCTTAGTGGAATAGCGCTTAATTGCCAAGTCCAGTCACAGTAAAAGTCAAGTCTTTCTAGTTTTAGTTTATTTTTGTTGTACTGCTCTGAGAATAAAGATCTCTTTGATAACAAAAGCATCTCAATGTCATCGAGACTAAACATCTTCTTGCTGCAATAAACATTCACAGCCTTGCCTCGCATCTCATTTCATCTGGATGTTTACCAGTTATGTGATGTGATGCTGTTAATGCACACTCAACCAGGCTGTTCCACTCACAAAAAGCACTCTGTCAAAATGAGGATGGCTATGAGAAGACTGATGGCCTTCACATTTGCCAAGCGCACCATTAAGGAAATGTTTAGACCCATAAACAAAATGACATAACGGGGCGGCTATAGCCCTTAACAATGCCATAAGGGGAAGGTTATGGCATTTGCCTGCACTCAAAAGCAGAGTTTTAAACCCACAGCCTGTAAATCTGCCCGTGTCACTGGAGATTGTGACTTTCATCAGTTCCTGTCACCCTGAAACGTAAAACGTGACGTCACTTTTAGTGTGGCTGTGTGATTTATGAGGACGAGAGAGTGCAGCCAATGGCCTGTCTCGACATCAGTCATGTCAGTGTTACCAAAATACAATTCAGTCAGAGTTAGTGTAGTGCCTCAGACGGCACACCCACAGACTGTTCTCTAACCGTCTGATGCAAACTACTCGCTAAACTGGCAGGCACTTTCTCCATCTGGCAAACTCTAATATGACTAATCTGGCTGGTTTTACTAAACTTCATCAGTTCATGTGGAAACAAAGTTGTTGTAAAAAATTGTCAGGTTGATACAATGAATATGGTTGAAAAGGAAATAATCACTGGATTTACTAAAGTTCGCAAGGAAAGGCATCAATTTTTTTTTTTTTTTAAAGACACCCAATGCATCTAAAGTAGCAATGTAGGCTATGTATGTTCCACAATGTTTTCAGAGTTATGTTCCATCCATCCATCCATCCAGTGAGTTAGTGAGTATCCATAGGTACCATGTGACGTTACAGTGTTTTATCGCCGCCATTTTTGTGTCCGAGTCACAGCTGCGCAACCTGTCAGACTGTGGTCACAGCAGCCACAACTACCAGGAAGATCAACAAAACACTCCTAGAAGGTTCACAAGGTTACAATATGCCCGGGATATGTTGTGCTGTAACAACAGTCCTCAGAAAAACCCTGAACTACAATTTTATTCGATCCCAAAGAGGTTAGATTGGCGGAATAAATTGTTGGCTTCAATCAGAAGATAGCATTGGCTGCTAATGTACGGTCAGAAAAGGATAATAAGGGACAATTGTGATTCTTATAAAGGATGCTAAAATATCCTTGGTGTGTAAGGAGAATAAAGGACGGTCCTGAGTAAATTACTTAATTACCTTTGTGAATTGTGACTGCCCGCACAAGTGGTGTAATAATTTACGACAAAGCCTACTATATTCATATATGGCATACATTTTGAGAGCATAAAAACTGAAAGTCTGAAGTAATTTTTTTTTTTTTTAAACAATGGCAAAATTTTGAACTGAAATGTTATTGCAGCCATGTAGCCTATGAATAAATAAAAATGCATATTTTTTTTAATTAAAGAGAACTTAGTGTGGGCTGCTTTTGGTGTCTGGATTTGTGCTTCAGTAATGAAATCCAGGTTTAAGAATACACTAGAAGTGAAAGATGTCTTCCCTCAAGTAGATTGCATGTTTTCTTGGCTTGCTGGATGTTGGGCTCATGATCAGTAATCACGTTGTTTGCATTCACCAAAACTGACTTGCTGAAATCAAAACGCAGACGGAGAAGGGTATCGTGAGCCCCGCTTGCTGTGAAGCAGGAGCGGCCAGCCAGCAGAGGATTCCTCAAGCTCTTAAGCCTTCATCGAGCAGCTATGTACGCAATTCAAACAGTAATTTGTCCAAAAAGAATGATTAATTATAAATTGTGATAATATTAGCTAAATTGCCATTAAATTCAGATTGTGTAGTAAGCTAATAACGTTGTTACACTATCATTGACACGAAAGTGCTTTGAGCTGATGTTAATTTTTAATTTACAAGTAATCAGGACATTACGTGTCTTAACTGTTACACTTGCTATCCTAAAAATAATCAAGTACAGGGATCAGTGTGGGAAATGGTTGTAAAAGGTAATTTATTATTTCAATATATTAATATTATCTATTAAATCTCATAGAGATGTGCTGTGCTCCTTGTCACATCGGACACAAATATGGCAGCGAGCATAGCGGAAGTGATGTCAGTTTGCAGAAACATCTAGGGCTGTCGCGATTAGTCGATTTTATTCGACTATTCGATTTTTTTTAAATCCTATTTTGCTCGCGTCGACTAACCGGCAAAATACAGGTAGTGGCGCATTTCACGGACGAGAATCCGTAAAACACATTATTAGACTGTTTTCCAAGGCTGCATGATATATTAAACCCATTTAAAAATCATAATTAAGCATAATTGTGAATTCACAAACTCTACAATTTAATTAAATAATTATATGCGATGCAGTTCTATGCGCTTTAATTATTTACATGCGTGTAGGTTAGGTAGCCTACTTGCATAGTAATTCCACAGAAGCTTATTTACGTGTGTGGAGCATCTCAAACTCCATTTCTGCATGTTGTTTGGGTTTATTATAACGTTCATCTGGGGACGCAATGTGCACCATTTCATCAGATTTGTAAGGAAAATAATTGATAAATCTACGCAAACACAGGCGAATAAATCGCGGTTTCAAAATAAAAGCTCAAACCCTCACTCTGAGTTTACATGTTTTGATGTCCACATATTCATTTAATTACAGTAGCTATATCATTTCTGTCCTAAAGAAATGGCCAAATATTAAAGATTAAGTGGACATTTGAATTAAATGGTGCTTGCATGATCAATATTAAACATCGCACAGTAATGTGTAAAAACAATCATCAGGCCGTTGGTGCCCCCTGCAGGCCTTTGTTGTTATGCGTAATGTATGTTTGCTCTATTGTTTATAAGACATTATGTATTTTAACAGTTTTGTTCAATAAAACCATATGATTTCTTGCTTTTGATACTTTATTTGAACCAACTATTATTGCCTCATTGCTATTATATATGTATTTTAAGTAATTTTAAAGGCTATTGTTCACTTACATCTATTTGTATTACCACACACACACAAAAAAAATAAAATAAATAAATAAATAATAATAATGATAAAAAAAATAAAATTATAAGGCCCTATGAAATCCGTTTTATTTCCAAATTATTATTATTTTTATTTTAATTTTTCTATACTCTGTTTTAATGGTTAAATGAAGTTTTATTAATCAAAAAGCCTGTCTAATTAATTGGGTTTTACAGTTTTATCTTCACCAAATTCTGTTTTCCATTATTTTCTGTATTCCAATTTAATGGTTCCATTAAATTTTAATAATCAAAAGCATGTCCAATTAATTGATTTCATATATATATATATACATATATATGTGTGTGTGTGTGTGTGTGTGTGTGTCTGTGTGTGTGGACAATACGTCACAACTTAACTTAACTTAATCGATAAATTATTCAAAAGATTAATTGAAATAAAAATAGTTAGTGGCAGCCCTAGAAACATCCTTGCCATTTTGAAAACAAAAATCCTTGAAACAAGATAAATTTACTTGAGAAGCAACGGCACATAAGATATTAAGACTTGTTTACAGAAAGTGCATCAAATTTGAGTGTATTTTTCTTACTGAACTGACAACAAATGCCAGTGCAGAAGGAAAACAAAATTTATATGAGCATTTATATTCAAGACACAATGAAAACAAGTTCTAATATTTAATGCAGAGTCTCTCTCTCTCTCTCTCTCTCTCTCTCTCTCTCTCTCTCTCTCTCTCTCTCTCTCTCTCTCTCTCTCTCTATATATATATATATATATATGAACAGTTCAGATGCAAGTGCTGTCTGGAATTTTCTTCTAAAATGAGCATTTTTAATCACTCTCCTATATTTATGTTCAGTTATTTCACTTTAATTGCATAGAAAATGACCTATATATTGCCATTAAGAGTAAAATTACTGAACCTAAACATAGGAGCCTGATGAAAATTTCATACGGCACTTAAAGGCTTTTGTATCTGAACTCATATATATATATATATATATATATATATATATATATATATACTTGAGTTTTAGTAAAAATAAAATAAAAAAAACCCTTAAAAACCCTCTAAAAACCCTAAAACTATATACAGTTTTAGGGGTTTTTAGAGGGTTTTTAAGGGTTTTTTTTATTTTATTTTTACTAAAACTCAAGAAAAAAAAAAAAAAAGAAGAGGAATTTTTTTTCAGTAGTTATGTAACTCAAGCTACTTGAATGGGGAAAGACCAAAATGTCAGTGACAAGGTTATGTTTCAATAACATCTAAATCAGCAAAAAAAAAAAAAAATGTTTATGTATTTTCAGACTGGTCCAGTGAATGCACCTAAAATAAACAGGCCTCTATCAAAATAGTGATTTGGTGTTTTAACTGAAAGGTGAGACTTGCATTCCTGTTCATCATTCATTTTCCACATTCATTTTTTCTATGAGCTGTCCATATCGTCCTCCATATTGTCCTCCTTACACTGTTTCTGTCCTCACTTTGTAGACTTTGCTCACTAATTGTAGTTTGCTAAAAAAATTTTTTAGTTTAGACTGGTCTAGTAACATCTAATTTTACAAAAAATAAAGCCAGTAATTAACGGGGGGGGGGGGGGGGGGGGGATCTTAAGTACGATGCTTAAGGGATTATAAAGATTAATTTTAAAAGGGCAGCAAAGATGCTGAGGCAATGATCAGAAGATCCTGTGTTGATTCATTCCCACAGTATGCAATATGGGGTGAAGTATATTGGAAAGGTTTGACTTGCCTTACTTCAGCAATAGATTCAGACGCCAGACGTAGAATCAATAATGATGTTCTCAATTACAGGAACAGTGAGAGCCCCAAATGAACGCTCTAACGAGTTACTTAAGCCTTGCACGGGTCAGAAAGTGAGAGAAAGGGAGAAGTGAAAGATGGTGTGAAGAAAGAGAGAGAAACTCTGCTCATCATAAATAGATCAGCATGCTACTTGAAACTGGAGGTTTGTTAGTTGCAGTCATCATTATTCATCAAACCGTCAAGGTTCACTGCTAGTGCCGTATCAAGGTCAATTTGACTTGAGTTGCATGTTTGAGTGTTTGGGATGAGCATATAATAAGATGTAGCAAATACTAATGTAGTGAAACTGTTTGCTTATTTTTATTTTCTTTAAAAGAAAGAGACAAAAAGAAGCATCTGTCAAGATGTTATGCTGTTCACATTGAAGTATATTGATTGCTACAAGCTCGAATGCACTTTTTTTTTTTTTTTTTTTTCCAGATAATAGAGGAACCATCACATAGAACATGTCTAAATGGGCAAAGAGTCACTAGGAAATAGATTGCTTGCCATTTATTCACATTGTGAAATGACACACAGACGTGACCAAAACAATAACCATGGACACAGACAAATAAAACCAGTGCCTTGATAACATCTCAGAGTGGAAAAAAAATCCATTTAAAAAAAACTGGATTTCGGTCAACTTCATTAAAATAGTAGTCATTATTTTTAAGTGTTTTATCAACATTTTTTCTCATGCATACTCCGTTATAAATGAATTCTCATTTTTAAACTCATTTTGACTCGGATAAGAATATAACATTTTTAAATATAGCTGAGATACACTTTTGCAATCTGCACTTGCCATAAAATAACATTTTCTTGAAATTCTTGGAAAATCACTTTTGATCAAATTAATGCATCCTGAATAAAAGTGTTAATTTCTCAACCCCCCCCAACACACACACACAAAAGGATATACCTTTTACAAAATTGTGATATAGATATAAAATACATAGTAG
Organism: Acrossocheilus fasciatus; assembly: GCA_036784905.1. Classification (NCBI taxonomy): domain Eukaryota; kingdom Metazoa; phylum Chordata; class Actinopteri; order Cypriniformes; family Cyprinidae; genus Acrossocheilus; species Acrossocheilus fasciatus. The sequence continues at coordinate 26,289,637 of CM071946.1, read as the reverse complement.
ACACAATTCTAATTTAAAATCAGTAAAACATTTTTTGGTACCATTGAGTATTGAATTTGCATTGATTGTTTATAATTATTATTTATTACTATGATTCATTTAATGTTTTTCTAATATATTTCTAATATTTTTCTCCCACTTTGTCCACAATTTTGGTCTTTCTCCAAAGAGCTTTGCAAATCATTATGGGACTGCATGCTCCACTAAGGATACATGCAATGCTGTCTAAGCATTTGGCCAAAATAAGGTGTCTTTGCATGCAAAGGCATGTCTTTAATGCCTTAAATAGTTTTTTTTTTTTACATAGACAGTGTACTAAACTTTGGGACAGAGGCTTGAAGTTTGAATATGGATGTCCATGGAGGGATTTATTTGACTGCCCATCACTTCCTTTCCCTTTGAAGCACACTTATTTGTTTCCTTATGTGAAAATTACTGCTTTCAGAGTCAGAGTGGGGTGAGAGACTCTGACAGCTTCAGCTGGCTTGTCAGTGGATCAGGTGGAGAGGGTCAGCGTGGTTATGCACCCATCAGACTGTCAGCTTTACAGTGGGTTCAGGCTGCCAGAAAGATGAGGCCACTGCCGGTCTGATTTCATCACTTTACACTGACAATATAAATTGTTCTGCTTCCCAAACATCACATTAGATGATGTCACATAAGACTGATACCAGATGCTCAGCACACTATTCTTTAATGCATTTGGTTTTTTATACGAAGTGACATACAGCACACTCAACATATGCATTTTTATGCTGATGTTTTGAACTTATGACCTTGTGTTGCTAGCATGTGTCATTGCAAGCTGAAGTACAGCAACATATAAATGATGATCCGATGACTAAGTTTAATTGACAAACCCAATTTACATAATTTATGTGCGGTCTCCATGTACTGCCACCGTGGTTCCATTTCAACATGTTTCCTATGAGATTAAATGAGGAGTTGTTATCTAATTACTTGTAGACAGGTTTGCTGTAAATGACAAGTCCATCATGACAGCCCTTGTCTTGATATGTCACATGACATGCACAACCAGTCTTTTTAAATTATTCATTCATGTTCGGATGCATCATAACATAACCAGCATTTCATAATATTCAAGGCATATTCAAAACAGTTGTGTATACTTTATGTGACAATTTGTATGTTTGCGATCAGGCTTCATTTTTGTGGGTGTGTTTGTGCCATTATTTGATTTGCATAATTCCTTTAGGGAATTAGGTGCTAAAACAATAAAGACAGAGAGTGCAAATGATGCTTACAGCAGATGCTATCTATTCTTAGTGAATCCCCCCCTTCATGTGTTGCTTATTTATGTCTTTAATTATCTTTGATTACCACACTGAGTATTTCCTTTAACAACAAACATAAATTATATTATTATGAGTGAGCCATTAAGAATTATCAGCCTGATCTCAATAGGATTTGTAGGAGTTTTAAGATCAAAAGTTGTATCTGTTAACATTAGTTAATGGATTGTGAATTAATATGAACATAAAAAAAGTTCATGCAGTAACTAACAATTCAGAACTTATAAAGTGACACTCTTTTTAAAAGAAATTAATACTTTTATTCAGTAAGAATGCATTCAATTGATCAAAAGTGAAAGTAAATATTTTTGCATTGATTTCTTAAAAAAGAAGATTTCTTAAAAAAAATAGCACTGCTTCCACAAAAATATTAAACAGCACAACTGTTTTCAACATTATTATTATTATTATTGTTATTATTATTATTATTATTATTACCAAACCAACATAGAATAATTTCTGAAGGATCATGTGACATTGAAGACTGGAGTAATGGCTGCTGGAAATTGAGCTTTGCCATCACAGGAATAAAGTAAATTTTAAATGGTAATAATATTTCACAACATTATTGTCTTTACTGTATTAATGATCACATAAATGCAGCCTTGGTGAGACTTTGAAGAGTATAGTGCACATTTGGATACATGCTGAAATGTGACCCTGGACCACAAAACAAGTCATAAGGGTCAATTGTTCAAAATTGAGATTTATACATCATCTGACTGAAAGCTGAATAAATAAGTGTTCCATTGATGTATGGTTTGTTAGGATAGGGCAATATTTGACCGAGATACAATCTGGAATCTGAGGGTGCAAAAAAATCTAAATATTGAGAAAACTGTATTTACCTTGGCATAGTTGAATAATAAGAGTTCTGCACATGGAAATGACATACCGTGAGCTTCAAACACCATTGTTTCCTCCTAACAGTCGGGATCACTAATAGTGACACCTCCAACATTTGCATATACTCGCCCATGTTCTAGGCCAGCCGCCAGCCAAACCATCAGAATCAGATCAGAATCAGAATCAGAATTAGCTTTATTCGCCAGGTGTGTGCAAACACACAAGGAATTTGTTGTGGGGTTTTTTAAGGTGCTCCTGGTACATACATACATACACATCTGACATGAGAACAGAAAAAAAAAAAAAAAACATTTAAATAGTAAGACTTAACAATAGATAATAATAATAATAATAATAATAATAATAACAATAGATAATAATAATAATGTGTATGAATCTGGAACAGTAGATTTATGTACAGATTTGTGCATTATTAACTTTATATAAAGCTATATAAATAAACAGATATGTATATGTATTTACATGATACTTGAGAAAGAGGCAATAATTAAAGATGGAGAATGAATTACAGAATGAATTACAGAACACAGGTAATGATCCATGTGTTAGCTATTTAAGCTGGAGATGGCATGGGGGAAAAAACTGTTTTTATGCCTAGATGTTCTAGTGTACAGAGATCTGTAGCGTCTGGATGAAGGAAGAAGTGCAAACAGGTTGTGTCCGGGGTGAGAGGGGTCTTTGATGATGTTACCTGCTGTTTCTTCACTCTGGAGTTGTACAAGTCCTGAAGGCTGGGCAGGTGCACACCAATGATCTTTTCTGCTGTTCTAACAGTCCGTTGAAGTCTTCTTAAATCTGATTTGCTGCCTGACCCAAACCAGACAGTTATAGAGGAGCACAGAACCGACTCAATAACAGCTGAATAAAACTGTTTCAGCAGCTCCTGTGGCAGGTTGAACTTTTTCAACTGACGAAGGAAGTACAACATCTGCTGGGCCTTTTTCACGATGGAGTCAATGTGATTGTCCCACTTCAGGTCCTGAGAGATGGTTGTGCCCAGGAACCTGAATGACTCCACTGCAGCCACAGTGCAGTTCAAAATGGTGAGTGGGGGGAGAGGAGGGGGATTTCTCCTGAAGTCCACTATCATCTCCACAGTTTTGAGCGTGTTTAGCTCCAGGTTGTTGTGACTGCACCAGACAGCCAGCTGCTCAACCTCTTGTCTGTAAGCAGACTTGTCTCTGTCCTGGATGAGGCCAATGACTGTAGTGTCATCTGCAAACTTCAGGAGTTTGACAGAGGGGTCTTTAGAGGTGCAGTCATTTGTGTAGAGGGAGAATAGCAGTGGGGAGAGAACACAGCCCTGAGGAGCTCCAGTGCTGATGGTGCGTGTGTTGGATTTGAGTTTTCCCAGCCTCACTAGCTGCTGCCTGTCTGTCAGGAAGCTGGCAATCCATTGACAGATGGAGGTGGGTACAGAGAGCTGTGTCAGTTTGTTCTGAAGGGTGTCCGGGATGATGGTGTTGAGAGCGGAGCTGAAGTCCACAAACAAGATCCTTGCATAAGTCCCTGGTTTGTCCAGATGTTGCAGGATGTAGTGCAGTCCCATATTAACTGCACCATCCACAGATCTGTTTGCTCGGTAAGCAAACTGTAGGGGGTCCAGCAAGGGTCCAGTAATGTCCTTCAGGTGGGCCAACACCAGTCTCTCAAATGACATCATGACCACAGATGTTAAAGCAACAGGTCTGTAGTCATTGTGTGTGTCACATCAGAAGTTCACATCAACATCAGAAGTTCTGCAGGTATTGTGAAGAAACAAGTGAGGACAACAGCGAAAATGGCAGATCATGGAAATAAATGTTATGTTTCAGGCTGTGCAGGGGATGTGAAGTGCAGGGATGGGTTGGTGTCTGTATTCAGAAAGGCACGGAAAGCAAATAACACGTTCTAATAAAATAACACGTGCCACTAAAGGGACATGGTTAGCTCCTTGCTAGTAGTAGCCTGTTACACTGCAGTACAGATTTCACTTACCACATAAACAGAGTAAGGAGCGATGACTGAGGATGATGGCAAATGATTTACAGATCCTGAGCACCACTGACTAGCATCTGATCTTGTAAAATGTGTGGTAAGTACTGCTGCTCCATAGTATAAACAGAGTTTGTGCGATCGCGAATCGCGAAAGTGAAAGTAAAAAGCGACTGTGCATTTGAAAGCAGTTTCAGTGCCCCGCATATTGATAGCGGCTCCCTGATGCCTGATTTTTTTTTTTTTCCCCTTCCTGCTGTGAGTTACTGAAATGAGCTGCACTTTGAAACAGCCAATCAGAGCAGAGCTCAACATTATTATTCATGACCCTTCCAAATAAGCCAATAACAGACCATTTCATTCTAGGGAGAAATCCTAGGGTTGTAAATGCACATGTAAAACCGTTTCTGGAGAATTTTTACCCTTACAACCCACATACCTTCTATGTAGATATCAGAGAACAATTTAAAATATTGTATCAATGCATTATATGGCACCTTTAAGACTGGTTTTGTGGTCCAGGGTCACAAATGTGAAATATGGACTTATTGACATATCGATCAAAAAAAGTGCTTTTTTAAAATAATGACTGAATGATGACACTGTGAACACAATAAAAATAGGCTCAGCATCAGATTGCATCTTGCAGCTACATTTCTGCTATTTCTGCTCTACTCCTGCTGCTCAGAACTGTGCCTCTTACATGAAAAGTGTGAATGCTGCAATCTGTTCATTTGGGCGCTAAAATAAGTACACACTGCTTTAGCATGCAGTTCGAAACAAGGTCTGAGGTCATAACAGCGGTCATTAATCAAGGTGAGTTCTGAGAAGAACCACTTATAATAATGCCAATTATGTGGACTGTAGACATATTGACAGTAGTTCTACATTCTGTATGTGTGTGATTAGTATAAAGAGCAGCACTCTTGGTTGTTCTTCTCAGGTCACTGAGTGACAGATGAGTTTAATCTAAGGGGCCGGACCAGCTGCTGAATATTGATGGGGGCAGAGAACTAGTTAACCTTTCTGAAAGAAACATGATTCCAATTTTTGCTGTGTCTATGCCTGTGTGTGCGTGACTGTTTGACATCTAAACTGAAGATGTCATAGATTAGCCATTTAACCATTGATTCGAGTATTGAGTTCTTAACAGTGCTGACATTTGGGTTGAATGCATTCTGCAGCCCCCCAAAATTGAACAATTATGCTAATATCATATTAACTCATCATTATATGATTTCTTACTAATTTAGTCTGATAATGACTTTTTTGTAGTTATAGATTTATGGTTTATAAAAAAATGACACTAAACTTTATCCTCCTTTTAACTATCTCAGCCATCTCATTTCCTTGCTCCCCCTCTGTGCCACTTCTTTCAGCAAACAAATCTTTATTGAAAATCAGATTCTCTGAGCAGCGAGCTTGTAACAAAAGCTAAGAGCCTGTTTAATAATGTAGGTGGTGACCTGTGTGTTATTGGAGACAGTATGATTGGATATTACATTCAGCGGAGGAAATGTCAAGATCTGGGCTTTCTCCAAGAGGTGTGTGACCTCGGTTATTAGCAACAGCTGCTCTGAAAACCACAAATGTCACTGGCTGGGGAACCGGAGAGCTGGGACTTGGAGAAGAACGGTTAAGAAAGACTGGCGGATGCATGACCACCGATCACAGACACACCACACCTGACCTGTGTTAATGAGAGGTCGTGAGGAGAGGAGACCATTGGGCACTGACGTTTTCGGTCTTGAGTCTGAGTGCCAAGTGCATCTATTTGTGTCAGGATTGTAAACCACAGCTAATGCAAGTTACGCCTACTACCATTGCAAAGAATACAAAGTCTGGTCATGACAGAATTATTTTTTTAAATTTTGTTTTCAACATTTTTTCGTCTTTTGTCCTTTTCTGGGAGTTAAAGAAATGTATTTATTAAAAAATATTGTTAGAAGATGTTTATTAATATTTATGAAGCCTGTAGAACAATGTTCCTCCAATATGCATTTTATAGAGTCGACTTAGGTTAACTCTTAGGTATTATTAGATTAGATTACATTAATGCTCCAGTAGGTGGCGACAAATGACTCATCATTCATTCAACTGATTAGTTCAAAACGCTGATTCTTTTGGGAATCAGTCAAATGGTCTTTATTGAGTTGCTGAATCACTCTTTTAAATGATTTTTTCAAAACTCTTATTCTTTCAGAAGCTGTTTTTTCCAAGCTCACAATGAGCGATTTTAGCCCCGATTTCACTCGCCGACAGGTTTTTTGCGAAATCGGCGTCAAATTCTCGAAATCGGATGAATCTGAAAGAATCGCCAAGGCATTGCCGACGCCCATGAAATATTTGGCATGCTATCTGGACCTGTCAGCAATTCAAAATCCCGCTGTGTGAAATGAGTTCTGACTGAGAAATACATCGGTGATGACCTATTACAGCCAATGAGAGAGCAAGAGACAGGGCAGCGGGAAGTTTGGGGAAGAGGTATAGACTCCCCAACCATTTCCTCCTCTATTATCTTTTTTTTTTTTCGCCCCTTTTGCTGCAGATCAGGCCATTTGTATAGCTAACTTCTTGCAGACTACCATTTTATCTCTGATCTCATGGTGATCTTGTGTTATTTCCTTATCACTTCTTGCGTGTGTTTAATTATGAAACGTAGACCAGACAGAGTTGACTGCAATTCTTGCTATTGTAAGGTCATGCAGTAACATCCTCTCGCCGATCCATCGTGCGGTGTGAACACAGCGGTAACTGAATGCTATCCTGGAAAGTCGTACAGTGAGAGCCGACGACTTTGAAAATCATGTAGTGTGAACTCGGTATTAGGAGTGATTTCGATCATTTCGCTAATTCGCTCCGCAACCACACGTGTCTTTTTAAATGATTCATTCAATCATTCCTCACACTAATTCATTCTGAAATGAAACACCACTACCATCTTGTTCCTTGAGATGTGGCTTTGTTTGGAGGCATTTGTCATCAGCGGAGCAAATATAGACAAGATACTGTCTAAAATGTAAGTTATTAAATTTCTTTTTTGCAGTATAATACCATCAGTTCACTTATATGTGCTATTTTAAACAAGGATTTGATTAAAATGAAATTCTGCTACAAACATATTTTAGTGTCAGTGCCAACAGACAAGTGGCTTCCAGGGACGTTTAGTTGGGTTTGACAGGACAAGTCGATTTTTAATGCTTGCTGTATACTCATCTCTGGTAGCGCATAATAAACAAACAAAAAGAATCAGCAATTAAATTCACCCAGCATTTATTGGAAATAGGATTGGCTAGCAGACAGTACAAGCTCTTACCCGAGACTCGGTCATAACTAAAAGTTTTATAGGTATAGAGCATCAAGGTTATAGAAGAAATACATAAGATCTTACACAAGCTACAACAAAAGCACCACAGAGCACACACTGAAAGAGTAAACTGTACGAGCGACCTTGACTGCATATAGACACTGTGTACGTTTATACAAATCAGAGAGGTATTGGCAACCAGCTTCATCTAATGAATGCAATTAGTATCTGAATGTAAATAAACTAAACAGTATACTAGAATTAATTTATAGTATATTAGATTAACTGTATAAAATGACATTATTATTTGCATAGACCTGAATGATTTGTCATGAAAGTCCATGTGTGACATTTTCCATGTATTTTAATAAAATTATATGCATGCAAATATTGTTTATTTGATTTTATATATTGGTGCATATAAATAAAAATGATTAAATATCTTCATTGTGTTCATTTAATGAAAAGCATGCCTTGATTAGTTTTTAATTAGATTGGCTACGTTGTCTCTTGTCCATATAATGGTTCCTTTTATTGGAAAATGTAAAATTTGAGATGATTAACTGTATTGACCATATGTATACTTATTCAGTATGAATGCAATAAAAAGAAAAAGTACAAAAGGTTACAAAGTTAAAATAGCGTATAGACAAACATCTATGGTAAAAGTGGTCTTACGTTTTGCATTTCACAAGCATGTAGGGTACATAAAAAAAAAACTCAGTTTGCTGTAGTCTTTTATTCTCTAGCACAGAACATTTCCTAAAAGAACAAACTTATTTTTGTTTTGTTTTGTTTTGTTTTTCTCTCATAATTCAGTATTTTAACTTGGGTAAAAGAACCTGTGAATGTCACATATTAAAAACTCTCACCAGCTTTTAATAATAGTGACACCCTTTAATTCACAAAGTGCTAAATATTAGTAAGAGGCTTACATTGTGCTAAAACTGCTAATAAAATCTAAGACAGGGAGGAATCGTCATTACATATTGTCATCATTGTTGGCCTGATCTATTCTGAATGCTTTTCCTTGCAGTGCGAATGACTCTGCATTAATACTGACCATTACTGATTAAAGCAGAAATTATACTTTTTCTAGACGCACGTTATTGCTAGTTTGACTAATCTGCAAGATAAAGAACATTTGTACCATATCCTGCATTCAACATCTGTCTTCCGTCATCCCATCTGTTCTTAATTTTCAGTATAACATCAGAGATTATATCAACGCAGTGTTCACAGACACCTAGCTGGTGATGTTTTGCTGTTTACAGGAACATAACAATTGAATATTCACCCGAATTTCATTGGTAATACAAAGGCAGCTCACAGGTATCTACAGGGAGTTGAAATGCTGATTAACTTCTTGCTGTGTAATGGCATCAGAAATCCTTCAGCAGTGTTTTGCATATACGCAAGGGGTCGTACAGAGAATTCAAGGCAGCGAGAAGTAATTTAGACTAGGATTTTAGTTTAGCAGTGCAGGAAGAGACTGATTTTACCCATTTGTGCATGCAAGAAGTCAAATAAATAAGGCTGGTCTTCATGCACCATGTGTCTCTGTGACATTGCACTGAAATATGTTGGTATTGTGCCACTGAACTAGACACAGCCTGGCCCGAGTACAAAGCTTTGTGGGATTTCAGAGGTGCGGGTGCAGGATGTACAATGCAAATCACTTTCAGTGAACTTGAATGAGGATGTGCTGGTCTTTGACCTGTTTTCACGGCAGACACTTTTGCTGACAGTGAGGTTGTTGTGTTTTGAACTGTGTGTATATGTCTGGTAGTCGTCAATAAAATAATAACAGCAATGTTTGACATTTAGAAATCTTTTGCATATATTTGTGCATTTAGCAAACAGCGAATTTGTGAGTCTTGCACTTACATGGCTCAGCTTTTATTTATGTAGGCCTCTAATGCAGCTCTCAACAATCAAAGCACTGCCAAATATGGTGTGATGACTGAGATTACATTAATAATGCATAATTAATAATGCTTTTCTTGCAACCCTGTTTTTTTAATTATTTATTTTAAACTTTTTATTTAAGTTCATTTTTATTTAATTATTATTGTCATATTAAAAATATTCTTCAGAGTATTTTAATATTTTAGTTGAGTTTTATTTAATATTAATTTATATTAGATACTATTAAGAAATTAAATATTATTTGTTAAATATTATAATATAATAGATTTTAGTTTTGTTTATTACATATTACCACGTAGCTAAATTAAGAATTGCCATTATTAAATGGATTTTTCAGATTAATTTTAAAATGTTAACATTTGTATATACTTTTTGGTTAGTTTTTTATTAAATAATATACATTTTTAAACAATATAGATAATAAATATTATTAGTTTACTATTGCATTTGAATAAAATGATCTGCTGTTTCTTATATGATATGTGAAATTAAGTGTTGCATTTTTGAGTTTTAGACCATGATAGATTATGATTATTTATTATATCAGTACTTATGAATGTCTATTGCTCAAACTTTTGTGCACAGTGTTTTTTGCAAGGCAATAAAAAGCTGACCTCTATTAAATCATTTCCACAGTTAAATTCAATTGCATTTTGGGTAAATTATATTATGGGGTAATTCTGTTATGGTTTGGGTTAATTTGATTGTGTTATGGACCAAAGCTGTTTGTTATCAACTGTAGTTTGCTTTGGAAATTCGGATGTGTTGTGCTGTTCAAGGCCTTTTGCTTTACTGTGAAAGGAATAATTGATGATGGACCACTGAATTATTTCAAATTAATGTACACCATAGGTGGCCAAGATGCAGACGCTTTTCATAGATATTAAAAGTAATCTTGGGGGGGGGGGGGGGGTTGTCTGATTGTCACATTACCTAATTTGCTTGGCCTCTCTCCAATCAGAATTGAGCATTCAAGCATGCTGTAGTATAAATATGCACCTAATACTTTTGATGCTAAGGGCCACGAACCATATTAGAGTGCCTGCTCACCAACATTGAGATTTGCCTTGATGTCTATCTGAGACCAATGAAAGATGCAGCGCTTGAACACTCACACAACAACAATAAGAAAAAAAGTGGTGTTGCAGCTTTGACCACAAGGCCTGACTTCAAAGTGCAGATGAAAGCTTTTCAGATGTGGACGGCTTCCCAGAGAGGGTTTGCTCAGTACTCAAAATGCTCTGTATCTCCACGTTGTGAGACCCAAAAGAGCCAGAGTGGGCGTTCTGACAGGACAACCTCTGGTACTGGACTAAGAGGCTTCAGACAAGCCTGGATATAGTGTAATTCTCAAATGTTTTTGGTACAAAGCAGTGCCTAAAGCAGAAGACTATGACAAGCTTTGTAAGAAAAAGGAAAATCTGGGAGAATACAAGACATATTAGATTTTTCCCCCTCATATTTGATTGAATTTTATCTAAGGACACTACTGGTGATGAAGATTATGGTTACCGCCAGTGGGGAGACTGCGGCTAGTTGTCTTTTTTTACTTTGAATATTTTTTTACTTTGATAAAGGCCTGCTAACTTCCTATGTATTTTTCATTTATTTTAACTGGCCACTGACCATGAGCTGGGGAATTTAATTAAAAACCCTTATGTCCATCATATGGGTGATTCTACTGAAGTAAATATGAGAATGAATAAGAAGAAGCTTATCACTTGAATGAATGTGCTGCGATATTAAGCTAATGGAGAAAGAGTGAATATTAGTGTGAGTTATAAGCTTAAATTAGTATGCGTAAGTGAACAGAGATGAGGCATGTCAGACTGGTTGCTCTTAACACTATTAGGGGATTTATAACCCTTAGGGCCATAGTATGATAAGAAAAGAAGAGCAGAGAGCCATCAGACACTGACCGTTTTAGAAATGTCAAATTACTTGATTTGGTTCAAGAGCCAGACTGGTAACCCAAAGACTGTGCATTCAAATTCATAAGCTATCACTGATGTTCCCTTGACAAGACATTTGACATTTGCCATATTATCAGACAAGCATTTGCTCTTTTCTAAAGGAACTGCATGTGTTTGGATGGTTTTTATTATTCATAATTATGGTAAAATGTTCTTTCCAGTGCAGTTCTAATAGTGACACTCAGTTGCATGGGATATTTATTTTTCAAATCTTTAAATTAATCTGTTAATGGAAATAGGGGTGGGTGATACAACCAAAATCTTACACCACAATCTTTTTTTTCTTAGTTATCAATCCGTTGTTTTTGCTTTAAGTAAGGTTTTTATGATATCAAGATTTTTGATACCTTTGAAATTTCATAATCCTTATCATCAATTTCAATATCACAAAAAAACTGATGCTAACCTAACTTATATAAGTAAAAAAAAAAAAACAACACAAAAAAAACACTCAGGCTTACTGTAGATAAGTAAACAGTCTGTGATAAAATAAGAAAAATAGACCTATGTGAAAAGCAAAAGTGATTCATCTGGGAGCAGTAAGAGATTTTCTGCTTTTTGTTGTTTGATTAACATTAATGGCACAGACGGCACTAGGTTTATTAGCCTGCTGTCACTTTAAGACTGTACACATGGATCTAATAAATTCATATGCATGTGCTTTCTCAGGTTTTTACATTCAAGACATAAATGACTGTGATTACAAGGATACTCGTAAATACGGGTGTTTAAACACAAGCCCAGTAAGGCGCCAAAAAGAACTCCGTTCGGCGTTTTGTGTGTGGGTTTGCAGGTGTGTGTCCTCAAACCATCTTTCAGACAGTGCACACATACCAATTTTCACATACACAAATTTTTGCTGCTTATTGCACTCAAACAGTTTAAAATCACTTGTTTTTAAATCGCAGTGCTTAAAAAATGCATTCAAATTACAAGCTTTAGTGATGGTGTAGCACAGACACAGTACATGTGCGCCAACATGTTGCTATCTCAGACAAGCAAGTGCCGATGCTTTGCAAAAGGGTCAACTGTTCACATAGTAAAAGTGTAGAACTTGAAAATTTGATGGGAAGATCAAATAATTAATTCTCAAAAAATTTTAAGAGATATCCCTTGCTTTTGATCACAGTACCTTAGCGAATCTGAGCACAGTGTGTGACATTGCCATGATCAATTCAGTGAAACTCTTGTGGAGACACGTGATCACTGGGGTCTTATTCTCAGGAGAAAACCATAGATGCAGCTACGCCATGCTCATATTTAGTATACAGATGGCAATGGCAATCATCATGCTAATTTATGTAAATCTCTCATTTTATTCAATCATTTGAAGTGACTTAACCTTTAACCTCATCTATGTTATACATTCTGAGTGTCATAAAAAACCAATTACATTTTACTGCTATCACACTTTCAGTGTTATTACAGAAATAAACTTATGAATTATGATACAGAGTCAAATACATCGCAGAAAATCTCTAAAATTGGCCAAAGAGAGGATTGCAACTGATTCTAAAAGACAGGAGATGGTGGGATTATTTTTGCCAGATCAGAAAGCAGTAAAATGTTTGAAAAGGTTAGCCTCCTCTCAAAATCATGTCTGACATTAAAATATTCTCTCAGAAATGTCTCCACTTTGAAGGCATAACTGCTATGTGTTAGCCAACCACATTGTGTGCAGTTGGTTTTGAGTTAATAACACAATAACACAAAAGGGTGGTTAAATGGATGTGAAAGACAGTCATGTATGATTTAAATAGTTAGACATCCAATGTTTGAGGTCAAGAATTGGTCACAGAAGAGACTGAAAGCAGTGAAAGATTTGGAAATATAAATACAAATAATCTGCCATTCAAATGTTTGGGATCTATAATGTTGCCTGTTGTTTTTTATTGAAAGAAATTACTATTTTTATTCAGCAATGACACATTAAGTTGATCAAAAAAAAAAAAAAAAAAGAAGAAGAAGAATAAAGGCATTTATAATGTTGCAATGTAAGATTTGTATTTCAAATAAATTATGTTCTTTTAACTGTAATATTCGTTACGAAATATTGTAAAAAAAAATAATAAAATAAAATAAAAAAATCCACAAAAATATTAAGCAGCATAGCTGTTTTTAACATTGATAATAATAAAAAGAACAAATTATATTATTTCACAATAAAACCATTTCTATATTTGATCAAGTAAATGCAGCCTTGCTCACACATAAGAGACTTCTTAAAAAAAAAAAAAAAAGTTGTAAAAATCTTACTGACTCCAAACTTTTGAACAGCAGTGTACCTGCAATGCTTTAGAATGAGAATGTATAGTGTGTTTCCTGTAAAACTACCAGTGGCCGTGTCAGTCTCGGGTCACCCAACAATAAGATTATATCAGCAAGCTTTGAAACTTCTAGGAGGATGATACTTGTGTGGATATATACTAAAGAAGGTTCTGAGGAGCTGGCAGTGCTTTCTGAATGTGTGATGAGAAGGGAGCGCTTACATCAGTGTGTCCTGACGCTGCAGTTCTTCTGCTGTTCAGTGGGTGGTAGCAGAAACCCCTCTGACAGCCCGTCTCGCTTTAATAAGCAGGACTGTACAGGGAATTCAAAGCCCACCTTCACAGACACAGAGACGGCGAAACAACAGAGAGTAGAGGAAGAACGTGACTTGTAGCAGTATTACCACTGTTTTATGTCCTGTGCTCATATGTAAGTCAGCTGATGCTCTCCTGCTCGGACCCTGTCTGTATCCTGGAGCAAAGGGCTGAACTTAAGTACACCCTCTTTGTATTCAGCTTTTTTTCTTTTTTTTTTTTTGTCAGGCTGTTGCATTATGCCAAAAGTGTTTCCTGTATTACAAACATGCTGTCTATGCGATTATTTTTTTTATGGGGAATTTGACTGTCATCACTTTCCAACTGAAAATTAACTAACTGGATCATAATACTGAATATATTTTAAAGCCCATTACATTTTTATTGACAGCATTACAGTGAGTAGCATCTAAAGTTCTATAGCAGAACTTTGAAACTAGTTTCCCAAGCAGAGGAAATGCCATTTTTATTTGCATAAATAGCATATTTTTTTAGATGTATGTCTTGCAGGAATGTTGGTGACTCACTAGCGATTTTATCTTTTAGATTCAAAAGAATAGTTAATAAAAGTAGTAACAATACAAGTTACTATCAAAGAGATTATATCATTTATCTATAGTTGGATCAGATTTGACACGATATCTCAGGTTTATATAATTTATACCAGAAAATATGGTATTTACTTGCAAAGACAAATTTGTTTTATTAGATGAACATCTTAGGTAGGAGTGCTGTGACTCACAGTGTACAGCTAATGTAAGAAACTTGCAATTTTATGTTTTAACCATAGATGTCAATAGAAGTAGTTTAAAAAACTAGTAACATTACAAGTTACTATTAAGAAACATAGTATCCCGGATAATTTTACACAAAACACATTTGACTAAATTAGACTCAAATGTATGGTGAATTTGTTTTGAATTTGTTCAGTTACATGAAACATCCAAATGGATAAATGGCCTATATATTTTATTTAAAAATGTGACCTGCAAAATAATGATCCTTTATCTTAAACTCACATTTAGCTGAAAAAGTGTTTAAGCTCCAAAGAAATGGAAATGTTTCTGTGCCTATTCAAATGGTTCTCTGACTCAATTAACACTGCAATCGATCAAGGCTCCAAACATATTAACTCATTTTAATAGCCTTCATTTCACTCTCATCCTCCATATGACGAAAGCATGAATAATGGTGCCATTAATTGCGATCACTATTCAGATTTCACTGTCCAATCCTGCAGTGTCATTACCTGCCTGTTGCCATCGATTATGATGTAGCACACAGGCAATAGGCCCATGTTTAATTGGGTCGGTTATTATTTATATGTAAATGTATTTTCATATTGCTGATTTTATCCGCCTGTGACTGGAAATAAACACAGTGTTTGTGTTTTACATCTGCTCGCAAAAACATTCACAACGAAGCTGGTGATATAATTACTGCAGGTAGTCTTCAACCTGAATAATACCTTTATCTGTCCTGGTGAAATGGCAGTCTAATGCATTTCCCCCCATGAACCCTGTTAAATGAAAATGATTATGTAAATAAAATGCATATTTTAGGTGAGGAAACTTTAAGGTTTTCTCATTAGGATGTAAAAATGAACAGTTTTGGTTTACAATATCTTCATCGATACGGTTGTGAAACACTGTGGAGTTTTTTCCACCACCCTGACAGGACTGTAATTCTTGCTATTATACAGCTTGGTGGGTTCAGACAGGCCAAGTGGACGATTCAGGAGGGACTGGCTAATTTTCACAGTGCACATAATATTGATTAATACAGACTAATAAAACTAATGACTTACACTTCAGATGAGGATGACTATGTTTAGACTGCAGATATTCCTCCGTTTTTACACAGCCTTGTTAAATAAACCCTTCAGTCCCTTATTTGTCTGAACACTAACATTTTTCTTGTGCACGCTGTCAGCCTACACTAAAAAACACTGTGTTAAAAACAACTCAATTTGTGTTGTTTTTAGCCCAGAGGCTAGGTAAATATAGAAAAGAACACATGTTGGGCTAACCCGACCCAGCAAGTTGGGTTGTTTATTTAATCCAGCATAATGGGTTGATTTCACCCATTCATTTTTTATTTATTTATTTTTTTTACAATAATGGCTTATTTTTTAACCTCATGCATGAATTAGTACTTACAAATTAACAGTATCCTCTAAATTTTTAAAATTTCTAAATTTGTAAAATGCATGACACAAGGAATAGTTTATACATGACATTTTCCTTTGTTTTCAAAGAGGACAGTTCTTAAAGGTATAGTTCACCCAAAAATGAAAATTTAATGTTTATATGCTTACCCCAAGGACATCCAAGATGTAAGTGACTTTGTTTGATTTTTAACTCAAACCGTTGCAGTCTGTCAGTCATATAATGTCAGTCAATGGTACTCACAGCTTTGAGAGAAAAAAAAAAACATACACAGACAAAACCAAATTAAACCCTGCGGCTCGAGACGATACATTGCGGTTTAAAGACACGAAACGATCGGTCTGTGCAAGAAACTGAACAGTGTTTATATCATTTTTTACCTCTGATTTGCCACCCGTTCCAATTGTCCTGAGCTCGTACACACAACACCTGAGCGTGACGTCGTCTTCTTCTTCTTGTTTTACGGGCGGATCGCAGACTTATAAGTGCATTACCGCCACTTATCTCTCAAATGGACCATTGACATATGTCACCTACATCTTGGATGCCCTTGGGGTAAGCAGATAAACATCAAATTTTCATTTTTGTGTGAACTATCCCTTTAATGCATGCAGCATATTTTATACAATTTTGCCTACATTTAAACTCTATTAACAATATTTTACAATGGATCAACTGGTCTCTGTGATCCCGCTTCCATTGAAACCTTGCTGAATCTTGTGCCGGAGCTGGGTTCATGTTTGGTGGGGGAACTGCAAACCTCGCACTGCTGCCCTGCGTTTCACTCATAGGCAAAAGATGCTGTGACTCACTTTATAACCTGCCCATAAACAAACAGTGCACAGCTCTTAGAACATATTTTAACATCCAAAGTAATTACAGTAGATTGAGTAACTTTTAAATAAAATTAGGAATTTATTTTATGCAAGGCATAAGATTCCCATCACATGAAAATACAGCTGCTAGTCTTTAGTTGGCTGACATTGCTTCCCTGTATGTTAGTTAAATAAAATGATTTTGTAGTTGACATAAAACATACACAAACTTGTATTTCACCAAAGAAATGCACAAATTTAGAAGCACTGAGAACTACTCTCCACTGAAGAGGACAAAAAGTGTACGCGCTCAGTAACTGGATTGTTACGTCAAGCAGTGGGAAAGCGGGTGCATTTCACGCAGCTACTGGCTAACACAAAAAGTACCCAACACTGACAAAATAACCCAAAAAAATGGCCCAACATGCTCAACCCAGTGTTTGGGTTGAAAAAATAACCCAATTTTTAGAGTGTATTTACTATAAATCCATTTTTAGCCAAAAAAATAATATTATATCATCTTTTACTCATCCCCAAGCTGTTCCAAAAATCTCTCTGAGTTTTTCTGTAGAACATAAAATAAGGTATTTTGGAACTGTCTTTGCCCATACAATGGTCAGCGGGGTTCAAAAACAAAAGTCAGTGGGGTTCAAAACAACATTGGAGCCTAGTGACTTTTCATTGAATAGATAAATCAAAACAAAACAATAATAATAATAATAATTAAAATAAAATAAAAACTATCAATGAACTATCAATTTAATAATAAAAATGGAAATTTAATCACATTCCATGGATGCCTTGTCATGCATTTGCAAATTCAGACATTGCTCTGAAACAGCTGATGAGGCTTCCAGTTGTTAAATATTAAATAAATAGACAAACTAGACAGTTAGTAATGCTCATGGTAGAACAAGCATTGATGATGCATGTTTTACAGATTGAACTAAAAGTTAAATGTGAAAAGAAGTTAGTTTGAAACTTTTAGAAAGCAACTTTGATGCTGGCAGCTATAAGCAGCCAGTGTAGAGAAACCAGGAGGGGTCTGACGTGGGTTTTCTTGGTCTGGTTGAGGATCAAGACATGCTGCTGTGTTCTAAATTGTCTGAAAAGGGTTTGATAGTTCTAGGTGGGAGGTCAGGTGGTAAAGCATTGCAGCATATTTACCTAGTTTATGTAAGGTCACAGAAACTTTTTATGAAGTTTCTGAACATCATTCTCACTTAGATGCCTTTTCGGATGATAACTGTTTTAGATGGGGAAGTGATGCAATTTCAGCATTTACAGGTGCTAGTCTGTGATTTTATTGTCTTTTGAATCAGAAATGTCTGTCTTTCTCCTACCATTCAAGAGAAAATTACTTCCAAATTACCTAGTATTTTTGAGAAGCACCAGAATCATGTAGTAATTTAATTTCCACCTGAATCGTTGGATTGGTCAAAAAGTCATTTTGGAAATTCTTCTTTGACTACTTGTAAGTGTTGTAGGGCTGCTGTTTGACACTTTTGCAGGTAGTGATAGTTTGGATGTTTGGCACAACGAATGCTTGCATCAAAGAACTATAATTAACTATGGCCACTTACTGAAAAGTTTTGCCGGAGTAAATACCTTGTTTCATGTGTATGGAGCACTGTAAAACTTTTCGTTGTAAATTTACAGTAAAATACTGGCAGCTGGGTTGCCAGCCACATTCTGTATTTTTACAGGACTACTACTGTATACATAATTTACAGTTCTGTACTGTATTTACCAAATACAGTATTATTCTGTTATATAACTTATTTTTTACAGTATTAGACTGTTTTTTACAGGGAATACTGTAATTCCTGCTTTTCTTTCAGTACTCTTAGATTTACAAAATTAAAAATATTATACCTTTTCATAACAGTCACAACAAAAAAGAGAAAACATTCTCTTGAGTTTTAAAACATTTATTTATTTAGAAGAAAAGACTAGAACATTGCCTTATATGAACATATTGGATGAAATTCCAGATTTAGTATATATATATATATATATATATATATATATATATATATATATATATATATATATATATATATATACACATATAATAAAACATGTAAAATGCAATTAACAATTAGCAAGTAATTCAAAATGCAGTAATCTTATTTACTTTTAAAGAATGGAAAGGTTTTTCAGAAATATATTTTTAAAAGTTTTTCAGAAGAGAGGAAACCTGTGGGTTTACAGTACTGCTCTTCTTGTACACACGTCCAGTCTTCCTTTAAGTCACTTTTCCTTTCTTGGTTTTTGATGCACATTCAGGATTGATGTCGAGAAAGCGTCTAAAAGGCTGAAAAGAAAAAAAGAAACAAGTGAACATTATGTATATGTATATATATATATATATATTCAAATTCAACTTTATTTCTAAAGCACTGAATAAAACAACAACATTGACCATAGTGCTGTACAAACAGTAACACAATGAGCAGGAGACAACATTTAAAAGGGATCATAGCCATCTAAATGAATAGTATAGCAGAGACCTTAGAACAATCATAATACATTTTAAGTAAGATCAGAAAAACCCTATATAACACTAGCAACCTTCGCACTTATCTTAGATCGAACGCTATCATAAAAAGGTATGTTTTTAAATGGCTCTTAAACTGACCAAGTGTCGGTACGTCCCTAATATAAAGCGGCAGGCTGTTCCATAATTTAGGGGCGGCGACCGCAAACGCACGATCCCCTCTAGATTTCAACTTAGACCGAGGAACAACAAGAAGTTTCTGTGATTGGGATCGTAAGGATCTCGTTGTCCTTTGTTCCTTGATTAGATCAGCAATATAAGAAGGAGCAATATATATATATATATATATATATAGCACAGTAAATTGCAACACTTGTGATGTGATTACATGACTGACTACATGTTAAATAGGTAATATATCATTCAGCTCTATAATCAACTCATAAAATGTTTTTTACAAATACCGTCAAGACAAGTTAGTGACAATTCACTATCATATATATCAATGGCAAATATGCTAATGTCTAACCTCAATCGCAGGGGTGCATGCCACCTCTTCCTGATACTGGAGGTTGAAATCATACAATAATACAAACAGCACTGCAAGGCCAGAGACAAAGTTGGGCAGCTCCACATCTACCGCTGGTTGCTTAGAGATGGACCTGAAAAAAAAAAAAAAGAAAATACTTCAAATAAACTATTGTGGGTTCCATTGTGGTTCTGTTTAGTTGTCTTTACATAGTTCAACATAACTATTAAACTAACTCTGAAACTTGTGCAGGGAAATCCCATTTACAGCATTTTCTGGGTAGTGTTCATCTGTAGGGTGCAGTGCTGTTTTCTTGAAATTGATCTTAAATGAATTTGATCATTGATAATATTTTGCAGACTGCATTGAGCTGAGAGACAGAGATGAACATCCTAGGGACAGCTTATCAAAAATGAAAATCACATCATTTACTCACCTGGCGTTGTTCTAATGCAGTATGTCATTCTTTTTCGGACCACAAAAGGAGAATTTTTATTTTTCTTAAATGCATTGACACTTACATATAAAACATTTCAATTGCATTTTCATTAAATACTCCATGATGAATATAGTTTAAGTCAGTGTGGAAAGCGTTTGGTTAACGATGAATATTGACCTATTGTGCATCCTGTTGCCGAGGCCCGCCTTGATGTAACCTAAAGATTGACAGGTCGGGGGTGTGTTGCATTTTCAAATCCACATTGACTTTATATTCATCATGGGGTATTAAATGATAATGCAATTGAAACGTCTTATGTGTGTCAATGCATTTAAGAAAAATAAAGGACATTTAAATCACCATTTTGCTAGCCTTTTGCTGCAGCTTTGGCTCAGAATGCATTCTGAAATTCTCACTGCATTTTGCTACAATTATCATGCGGTATTATGATGAAAATGCAATCCCAAGTGTCCTACCCCTAAGTCTAAATGCATTTAGGAAAAACAGCATTTAAATGAAAATTTTGCTACAGTTTTTGCTTGGACATGTTAAACATATCTAATCAATTTGGGTAATACATTTTCATTTTGCAACTTACAAAGCGTTAAAATATGTTTTTAATTTGCATATTAAAACTATTGTAGAAAATGGCAAATGTAAATGATATAATTGAATTTTCATTTTCATTCTGCACTAAATTTTGCACATATGTTTGGGGAAATGTACATTAAATCACAGAAATACATTGCCATTTTACATGCATTGCCAGTTTGCATATCACAAATTGAATTTGAAATTATTTCAAATTGAATTTTGCTACCCATATGCTTCCATAGCGTAAATGATGACTTAATGCTAATTTTAGGGTGTACTAAACCTTTACTGTTTACATACCAAGAATTATAAATTGTGCTTTCTGGCAAATGTAGAGACTGCTGGACATCAGATGGAGTGATGAATACCTGAAACAATTTTTAAAAAGACATACAACCATCACTAACAGAACCAACACATAAAACATGTTGCAAATAAATGTCTCTACTTACACCTGCTTGAAGGGTAAAACCATCTAATTTCTGCAAGTGTGGGAGCAGCTGTAGGACCATGGAAGACATGGAAGCAATCAGGAATAGGCCTACTACATTTGAAATAAGCATTAGGAACATGACTATGGCTTTTCACGTGCTGGCAAAATTATAACAAATTAAAAAGCACGATCATAGAACTGACATTTTTTAACATGGACTACAAATGTAATACTTGTGAAGCACTTACATTAGCACCGGATCTTCATCACATTGTTCAGCCTGAAACAAACAAACGAAAAAAAAGTAAAAATAAAATAAAATAAAATCAGTTACAGGTCATGTGAATGCGTTATGTGTGTTTTAACGAGCTAACTTAGATATAATTTAGCGAGCTAGATATAACTTGGTTATGGGCTGTAACAGAATGACATGGTCAATGTTGCCGTATTATATGAAGTATCAAAATTACTTGGTAAAGAGGTGAGAATTGTTTACTCAGGATTTAAATGAGAAAAAGTTTAACGTTCCCAAAATCAAACCATTCGTGGAAACAATGTAGAAATGTGAACGAAAAAATCTTACCGTATCGATACTCAGACGAACAATAATCCATCTTCTCATGCTCCAAAGTGCATTTATCATCGTCTCAGGCACAGGTTTGATGATTCAGATGACAGATTATTTTCGCGTCTGCTCAGGCAGCGTCATCCATTGTTTGCTGCGTCACAGGCAGCTAACGCTTGAAACGCCAAACGAAGCTCACAAATCTTAAAAACTACTCGCAGATTCACAAACCACTGGCTTATTTTAATAACGCGAATAATTATTCTGTTCAATTAAATCCCGCTGACGAACCTAGTTTGCCTGTAGTACACTGTTCACATCACATCACATTTGAATTGAGCGCGCAAAATAAATCTATCCCACAATGCAATGCATTTACAGTATGATACTGTATTACAAATTTAGCGGGCTGAAAACAGAAAGCTGCTGTATATTTACAGACATTCTGTAAAATATACAGCATTTTACTGTTTTATAAAAATACAGTATAATACTGTTAGAAAATGCCTGTAAATTTACAGTAAAGTTTTACAGTGAGTCTTTAATTTTTTTGATGATTGGCATGGCAGCAATTTGGCAGCTTGTGACTGTAAAGACCAAACATCGAGTTTGAATTGTTTAGTGTTGGATACTGTATCATCATCCTTGAATTTTGAATATCAGTTCATTATTGATTATGCTGGTTAAACTGCTGCTTTCATACAGAATGCATTCTCTTGCCAATCATGTATTGGTGCTGTGTTTGTGGTCTACAGGATACAAAATAAATACAATTACTTTGAAATGACTTTCACAGAAGATCCATGTGGCTGGTTAATTCTGTGTATAGATGCTATAAAAGCTGCACTAGGATATGCTTTCTCAGATCTGCATTACCCACTGCCCCCCATAGACTGAAACTTTGGAGAACCTGTAGGCACTCTTTGATGGTATCTCAACTATCCTACTGAGTACACAAGGAATATCAATATACATTGCAAATGCCTCAGAACTTTTACTTTATGCCTTTTCCTTTAGTTTCTAGGGGAACTGACAGTCTTTCTTGCACAAATTTGTGGGTTCATCAGAGTTCCTCAGAAACATGTCATTTTTTAAGGGATATTTAAATGTTCTCCAAAATCCAGTCTTAAAAATGCCATAGAAGAACCTTTAAATGAACAATTCTTAAAACAACAGTTTTTTTTTTCTTTTCTTAGTGTAAAGAACATTTGAATAATCTGAAGAACCATTTGGCACTATAAAGAACCTTTTTCACAATTGAAAGCTTTCATTAATTTTTAAGGTTGCTCATGGAACCATTGAAATGGAACCAGTAAAGAACCTTTATTTTTAAGAGTGTTTGCAATCATCATTAATTTCATGCCTTAATCTGATAAGGTCAATCAGCATTAGCAATATTATGTGTGTTTATTAAGCATTCAGTGATAAGTAAAGTGTTCCTCAGAGAGATTTGAGTTAGCATCCACGTACAATACTCGTGAAACTACAGATAGAATTCTGAATCAGAATTCACCCCCTCACTCACACTTTCCACAGTGCCAGGAGCAACGCCATGGGCTTCCAACTAGGCTTCTGTTAGCAGTGCCTTAGGATCCTGTCATAGCCGACTGGCACAACCTGAAGAGCTCAGCGAGAATAAGCAGAACTTTACATCTGCCATCATCTGAGGGTCAGTTTCAAACCTTCCCCTTGAGCAGAGTTCTATGAGATCAATACAAAAAAAAAAAATAGCAAGAAATCAGAAAATCGTAAAAAAAAAAAAAAACTAAAATACTAATGCATCTCAGCAAACTGGCCCTGAGAAGAATCTGATCACAGCAGGAGTGAGATGAACAACGGTGAAGAATGATCATTCAGTTTCTATTCGTAATGGGCATCTCATTCTTTGTTTGGTGACAGTTGGCAATTGGGAAAATCATTACGTTAATCTACACTAACAGTGCATTCACTTTATAACTCTGGCAGGAGATCTTGCCGGTTCGTTCTGCATTCCAAAGAGTGGGGAGAAAATTAGGGGGTGTAGGAGGCACTGCCATTTTTGAGCATGAATTACTCTGCCTAGATTTTCACTCCACCCAGCGCACTCTACGGCCCTGCTACTGATGTGAAATTCCAGAGTCTGTTGTGACAGTGCCTGTTTCTCTGCTCTTATCGACTGCACCGTCTGGGCGAAGCACGGGCAGCGAGATATGGACGAGAAACTTTTTTAATGCACTCTGCACATGAGGCTAAGGTTTTAATGTGTGTGTTGTGCATGAAAAGGCACATTTAAATATTGCATTGCTATTTTCATTGGCTCATGGACCAACCTGACTGACAGCCATTATCTGATGTGAATATAATTAGTCCAATTAAAAACTTAAATGTACAGGGAAGATGATAAAATGATACTGTATTTTTTTTTTTCCAGTTTATATACATTCTTTTCCCCTAAACTTTTATTTTTTTTTATATAAATGTATTCTTTATCTATCTATCATCTTTCTATCTATATATCTTTAATTATGAATGCATGTGGGTGTGTATACACAGACACACACACACACAAAAAATTGCCATTACATTCTAAATGAATATATTTAGTTTGAAGTCAGTGTGAAATTGCCAGTGTTTGTAGTCACTTTGCTCAGCAACCACAATTGCAAATAACCTATTGTCAGTCTAATGACCAATGTTATTTGGGGGTGAAATTTGTTCTGATAATTTGTAATAATACATTTCATTCTTTATTGAACATTGGTGTCTTGTATCCTAATGCTATTGTTATGTCTCTGTAGTTCAGAAAGAACACAATTATAGTGAACTTCATAACAGATTTGGTATTCAGAATCCCTCTGCAAGAAATAACCAGAGGGGGATGTAATTACTGCCAGCTAATCCACACATAGACACTCATTAACATAAGCGTAATGATGGTTCTCAGAATTCCCGTGTTACAAAGATACATTTCTTCTTATACCAACATGGTTAAGCAGGGTTACTGAGTTTGTTTGGTTTGAATGCTTGGTGTACTGAGTATGACAGTTCATCAGAACTTCACGGTGGGAAAAAACTGAGTAGGTGCTTGTGGCTGTTCTAATTTCAGATCTTCAGCTTTGCCCTAGACGTCCTCATTAGTCCAATAAAACAATCCAGCTCTGGTGATGTCTTCTTGAATATTTTTCACACTGTTTCTGTAGACGTTCCTTTTTTCATCTGTCCATTCACACTCTCTCACTACTTGCTGTCTTGTCTCCCTTAGTAATCCTTAGTCATACGTTTCTGTTTCTAAGCATAATCATCTAAAACTCAGCAAATGTTCTATTAGTTCAATTATTAGTTGCTTAGTAACCATAAAAATGAAGTGCTTTATTTTTGTAGTCATATTCATTGTCTGTGTGATTTTGTGGCTCTTTATCTATATATTGTATAGTTTCACCGCATTTGTCCATCCTCAGAAATGTTAACAAGGACAGCAACTGAAAATTATTGAACAGTGTGTGATTTTAAAGAAGCACTTAGTGCTTTTTATTCCTTATTTTGAAAAAGTTTTATGAAAGAAATGAATAACACTTAAAAAAAAAAAAAAAACATAGTCACATAAAATATGACCAGTCCAGTCGCAATAACCTTCCTGTTTTTGAACACTTAAAAAAAAAAAGCTCACTTTTACACTTGCATTGCTAACTAAAAACTATTGCATTTGTGTGATGCTGCATCTATGCAACTTGTCAATAAACAAAGTGCATCTTTAAAACAAATGATCATATGCGGATGTCTCTTGTTGTTCATCATAAAAATTCATAAACGTCTCTGTGTGCAAAGTCAAAGCCGAGAACAACTTTAGGCGTGTTAATGAAGTGTGTTAATTAACATTCTCTAAATTGCAATATTTTTTGTTGTATTTCTGTGCTTTTGAAATCACAATATTCTTTCATTTATATTCAAAAACATTTGGTTGCTGCCTTCAGCATTTTTTGAATCCATGATTAACTCATTTGCCTAAATGTTTCCCAAGATTTGTTTGTTTACTGAAAACACAGAGGCTTCTTAATTATTTCATTCAACCCCTCAATGAGATTATGTATGTATTTGACCAGAAATCATTCTGCCTGGTGCCAAATGACATCTTAGAAACAAATTATTGCCTTTTTCTACACCTATAACCCGGGCAGTATGAGGGAGACGGGGAATAGCTCAGTTTAATAGCCTTTAAGCTTGAATGATCAGTCTTGTAGAGGTGCAGTGGAGACAGTGGCCCATCCCCTCTACTCCCACTGGCAGCTTTTGAGTGGGTGGGTGGAAATCAAAGAGACCATTTTAAATGAGCGTTTCAAATCCATTACACAGCAAACATTTAGATGCGCTGGAGGCAGCACATAAAGCAGAGAAGCTGTGAGATGTTTCCCATTGTATTACAACACATTTTGCTGCAGCCGAAGCAAGACAAAACCACATGGGAATGGATTAAGATATTCAAGCCGTGAAAATTCTTTTACAAAAAAGACCCACACTTGATCATCCGCCCAACTGAAGAGTGTGGCGTAGTACTAGAGGAAATGTTCGCTGATAACGCATGAACCCTTAAAGGGATAGTTCTGTCATAATTTTCTCACTCTCGTGGTATTCCAAAAAACTTATGACTTCCATTTATTTATGCATCTCGCAGATGCTTTTTATCCAAAGCAACATTGCATTCAAGGTACAAATTTACATTTTCATCTGGTCTTGCTTACCCTGGGAATCGAACCCATGACCTAGGCTTTTCCAGAGCCATTTTCTACTGTTTGAGCTATGGGAAAGCTGTTTTTTTCTTTCTTTTGCAGAACACAAAAGACGATATTTTGAAAGTCAGCAGGGTCCAAACAACATTTCCGCAGGAAAAAAGAAAGGTTTGGAATGCAATAAGGGTGAGTACAGATGACAGAACTATTCCTTTAGGAAAGAGAAGGCAAGGAACTGTGAACTGACAACTGTACAGAATAAATCTGTCATGGACTGGACAGTTACTTTGAATGCGCACTCTTTAACTAAAATGACTAAAACTTTAAATAAAATTGAAAAGAAAATATAGAAATTAAATCTAAATATTAAAAAAAAAAAAAAAAAAAAAAAAAAATATATATATTATCTCATTATCTCAGTTATACTAAAATGACATTCGTCAAATCTTTAAAATAATTTTGTTAAGGCACATATATCCACAAACAGAACTGTATATTAATTTTAAATTAGTACATTATTTTTAAAATATTTTCTTCCCAACAGTGCTCTGTTATTATAGCATAATCTCTTTGAAATAAATCCACATGTGGTTGATCTCTTTACATATCAGTTATGCATTCTCCTCACGTCTAAGTGGCTGATTATTGGCCAGAATATTTGTAATGTCTACCAGACCTTATGTCGTAGTCAGAAGTCTGGCTACGAGAGACTGCATCTCACCTGATGTCAACAAACATGTTTGGAAAGCGAAACCATTACCAAAGTCTAGGGACCTTTTGATGGAGGACATAAATTTGCAGAGGCACAAACACACAAACCATGGGGCTATTAGTTACGCAATGGGAGGTCTCTTTCCCCAGCCAGCATCCATCATGGTAAAATAGCATCCACAGCTGTGCCATTCCCATCTAAGTGTGTGTGGTAAACTCAGGAGATGCTACTCTCATCCCATTACTGGAGCATCTCATGTCAGACCTCAGCATTAGTGAGCCCCTGTGTCCTCCACTGAGTGTGTGTGTGCGTGTGTACCTTCCTTTATTGCGGTGTGGATCCAAAAGAAGGGCTTCTTAAAGCCAAGAGATGTGACTGATAGTGGCAGATGGAGGACTGATGATTCCGACTGCCCACTGAGGGAAGACACTTCACACATCTCTATTTCACAGTTTGGCATTTAGGCCCCAGTACAAGTCACAAACAGCCAGCCAAGGCACTATTCTATCAGAAAGTCAGAGAATGTGCGGGATAAGAAACTCCAAGGGACCAGATGTCCCACTGTACGTGAATAATACCGTATCTGAGCAGCTGTGCGATGATATATGGCGTTCTGAAATCCTATGGGTGATGTATGAAGTGAAATCTCTCTGCCTTCCCAGGATACAACTGGGAAACTCTCGCTACTGACTCATTTGTAGGGAGAGGCAGAACTCGACTACTCATGTTTAAACATGGCCGCTACAATGCTATCTAAACAAACCCTTCAGGCTGTGAGCTGATAAGCCCCGGATGGGTCTATGCTTTGCGTTTAAGAACAAAATGACAAATGCACAGGGGCTACGTTCACACAGCAGCATAATACGGTCAGTTTTGTTTTAGAATGCAAAATACTGTTATGTTCATATACTGTATAATCTTAGCAAACTGAAGTGAACCAACCGAAGAAGGATTTAAGTGTAAGTTTGTGTGAGCAGAACCACACTGGACAACTAGCTAATTAAAGGGATAGTTCAACCAAAAATAGGATTCTGTTATCATATACTTGCTTTCATGTCGTTTCAAACCTGTATGACTTTCTTTTTACTGCCGACCACAAAAGAAGAATATAATTAATGAATATATGATTGGGTGAATTCTGTACAATGGTAGGACATTGTCACTCATTTTAATGCTTAATAACCCACAAGTGTCAGAAGAAAGTTCACTGCAAAAATAACTTCTTAATAAGTTTTTAATTAGTCTTGTTTGACGTGTTTACAAGTAAAATATACACAATTATTGCAGGACTGGATAAGATATTGTGTTCTCAGAGAATATTCTGAATCATTAATACAACTGTATTTTTCGTTCATTTGTTTTAAACTAATTAAAGTTAAAAATAATTAAAACATCTGCCCGTACAGAAAGACGAATACACATTTGTCACACAAATACACAATAAAATATGCTGTATGAAAACGAAGACTTGATATTGTATGCAGTGTTGCTTTTAATGTACATTTGTCTTGTTTTATTATTAGTATTTTTTTACAGTTATTTACTGTACTTGCATTGGAAAAAAGACAGCCCGTTATTAATTAAGAATATTTATAAGAACTCAAGTTTTTTTTATGACTGAATACTTTTTAAAATGAAAACATTTATAAATGTATAAATCTCCTTCATAAATAATAAAAATATTGCATAAATTGTGTATATATTGTAAATAGAGGATACTAGTTTGTTTACTGGTAAAATACACTCAAAGTGGATCAAACATTTGAAATATATCAAATCCTTTAATCAAAGTTGTCCTAAAACCTAAAACCAAAATGTGTTCTTGTATTAGGACAACTTTGAAGAACTTTTTTGATCCACTTCAAATGTTAACTATAGTATACCGTGCTGTGAAAAAGTTTTTCCCCCCTTCCTGTTTTTTTATTTTTATTTTTTGTATATGTCACACTTGAATTATTCAGATCAAACTAATTTTAATATTACACAAAGATAACCCTAGTAAATACAAAATTGAAATAATGATTTCATTTATTAAGGGGAAAAAGCTGTCCAAACCTGCCTGACTCTATATGAAAAAGCAATTGCCCCCTATTTTTTAAAATTTGAAAGGTCCTCCCACCACACGTTCCACCCTTTTTAGAAAAAACAAAAAATCCTCAGATGTAATATTCTGGATTCTCCAAAGAGCGAATACATTAGTTCAGTGATAAATTTATTAAATAACTTAGAGGATGGGTTAGCTGTAGTATCAGGGTGAGATTTAATATTCTTAATATCTTAATATTAAGAAATATTCGTGAAAAATGCACTGTTTGCCTCATTCGGGCAGTAAATGGAGACCAGTGCTAACCTGTCATTATGTATTTTACAGTGTATAAAAACAAATCTACCTTCATCATCATTCCCAGTATGTTCAATAGTTAAATGTAACTTCCTATCAACTAAGATAAGCACCCCTTTAGTTTTATTACAAGCACAAGAGAAGGCTGCCAGTTTGTAATACTTGTTTTGAAAACGTGCCACATCGCATTGTTTTAACTGAGACTCTTATATCAGGGCACAAGAAATCGATTTACGGTGCAAATATTCTAATATTCGGGTATGCTTAATAGGAGAATTTAGGCCATTCACATTCAATAATAAAATATTCAGAACATGCATTGTGTGCTCGCAATGCCAAGATTCTGTCTAAGTGAAGAGAAACAAAAGCAATGCCATACTGCCAGTGACATGTAAACATTAGTATGTATCCTGGATACATCAAATCCACCTAGATGCATAGGTCTTTTAAAAGAAAATCAGAATAAATAAAAGTATTGATGTCTGTAGAAGGGCATAGCAAAAAAGCAAAAACAAGGAAAGACAAACAACTGTGTATAAAAACCAAGGCATACCGCACATTACCGAGAGTGTAGGTCTGCATAAACAACAGAAATAAATGTTGATGCATGACCAGTCCACTTCAATGCAAGACAGGTCCCCAAAAGGCCCACTGAGCCAAAAGCGTAGTGATCGAACCTGCTCTCCATCAGCCCGAATAATAATAATAATAATAATATTGAAAATAAATCATTATTTTTTACCAATCAGCAGACGAACGTATAGGGCAGGGGCAAGATTACAAAATGAAATTAACAAGTGTCCATGGCCACCTTGTTATTGTCCTCTTCAGGGCAGTTAGGATCACCACAGACCTCATTGTTAGTTTTCCCTCGTTAAGCTGAGAGGGTGGAGACGGTAGCCAACACCTTCCCGCTGCTTTGTAGTGCTGTAGAATACGTCTTCAATGAAGTAACAAAATCCTCCGCCTTTTGAGGAGAGTCGAACATCATCTGCTCACCTTTGTGCCATAGTTTAATTACTGTCGGATAGGTGAGGAAGGGCTGGATACCAAGTGCTGTTATCTTCTTCAAGACTGGATTAAAGCTCTTTCTCTTGGTAATTGTGGCTGGACTAAAGTCGGGAAAAAATAGTAGCGTGACATTGTCCTGCGTACTTCACCGGATATGCCTGCCGAGCACCTTTCAGAATCGCTGGTCTGTCATACCATCTTAGTACATGGAAGATGAGAGTACACGGCCGATTGGAGTTTTTCCTTCTGTCATACACATGATGGGCCCGGTCAATCTCGATGTCATGGCCTTTCAGGGAAGGGATCCACTTGGAAAGATTAGCTCTGAGGAAGCCAGCTGCTTCGGAGCCTTCCGCCCCCTCCGGCAAGCCCACCAGTTGCACGTTATTTTTCCTGCTCCTATCTTCAATGTTCGTCATTTTTTCGCTGAGTTGATCCAGCTGATTTCTTAAATCCGTGACTGTCCTCCTATCCTCACGTGCAGCTGCTTGAACGGAATCGACCTGGTCACGTGTCTGTTCCGCCGGTATGACTAGCTTTTCAACTTCTGCTTTTAGCTCTGTTACAGAATCTTTGATTGTTTGTATATCCAAATGTAGATCACGGAGTGCTGGGGTCAGTACAGAGTCTATCGCTTCTCTTACAGTCGAAGCCACTATTGAATCGAAAGTACTTTGTTGCTCTTTAAGCGCTAGCTTGATACCATTAGCTATAGCTGCGTCGAGATCCTCTCTGGAGATGATGGAATCTTTTAATTTTTTCTTTATTGCCGATTGTCCACTCTCTCTTTTCTGGCTGTCCTTGACTGCTGTGGCACTCATAGTGAGCTAAATAAAGAGTGGTTAAAAATTTACTGACAGAATATATACAGTTTCTGACAAAGTGAGCAGAGCGAAGGACTATGCGTGCCGCCATAGGGTCACGTCATCTCCCCCCAGTCTCCTTCTTATTGTTGAATCATGAACACTGACTTTAATTGAGGCAAGTGAGGCCTGCAGTTCTTTAGATGTTGTTCTGGGTTCTTTTATGACCTCCTGGATGAGTTGTCATTGCGCTCTTGGAGTAATTTTGGTAGGCCAGCCACACATGGGAAGGTTCAGCACTGTTCCAAGTTTTCTCCATATGTGGATAATGGCTCTGACCTTGGTTCGCTGGAGTCCCAAAGCCTTAGAAATGGTTTTATAACCCTTTCCAGACTGATACATGTCAACTATTTTTTTTTTCCCTCATCTGTTCTTGAATTTCTTTAGATTACAGTATGATGTGTTGCTCTTTAAGCATGTTTCACTTTGTCAGACAGGTTCTATTCAAGTGATTTCTTGATTCATCAGGTCTGGCAGTAATCGGGCCTGGGTGTGGCTAGTGAAATTTAACTCAGCTTTCTAAAATAACGTGATTTATCACAGTTCTTTCACGATTTAACAGGAGGAGGCAATTAATTTTTCACGTAGGGGCAGGTAAGTTTGGACAGCTTTTTTCCCTTAATAACTGAAATCATCATTTAAAAACTGCATTTTGTATTTACTTTCATTATCTGTAATATTAAAATTAGTTTGATGATCTGAATCATATGCAAAACAAAAAAACAGGAAGGGGGCAAAAACCTTTTCACTGCACTGTGCATATATATATATATATATATATATATATATATATATATATATATATATATATATGTATATACTGTATGTATATACATATATACACATACATATATACATACGCCAGTGCAGAAAGAATGAAGCAACTTATGTTCAAAATATATATTAAAACAAGCCTTTATATATTATGCAGTATTGCTTCTCAAGTGCATTTATCTTGTTTTATTTATTTTTAAATATTTTAACATTGTGGACCAAAGACTGATTTAGAATTTTTTTAAAAGGAAAAAGTTTTTGGGAACAAAATGGAAACATTTATCTCCTTTTGTGTTCCTTGGAAAAGATAAAATTTGATTGATGAACTTGTAGGAAACATTTTACATACATGCTGGGTACCATTAGCTGTTTATGTTTTACCATCCTTCATCTATTTTTTGTAATCAATTCAAGTGTAACCATAACAAAATATTGTTATTAAACCATTTCAATTATTAATTATGAGCTAATTAGTCTTGATTCAAGGTTAATATTGAAGTTCTACATATTGCAATACAATATAGCAATGCTCTCCCACATATTTAGCTATTCTAACTTCACATATTTCCGTCGTTGGTATAAGTGGCAGTGGGTGGTAAAAGACAAGAAATGCACAGTTTTATACCATCATGCTGATGGCTTCTTTAGTCATTCGTCAATCCTACAGCCTGAACCAACCCTTACAGATGGTGCTGAAACCCAGGATCCCTTGCAGTGAGTTTTCTGAGATTTACTTTGGTCAGTCATCAGAATGAGGATTTTTTCACAGTTGATCTTGTGAATGGATTAAGGTTGGCATTCTGACCACGGAGTGGGTAAGTATGTTTTCATTCTCCATTCTGCATGATATAGAAATTAGAAGGTTGTACATAGCTTCAATAGTCCTATTATTGTACAATCCGACAACATTCAGATTATCTCCTCAGGGATGGAAGGGAAAATTTCTAATGAAAGTGATGCATTGTTTGCTTTATGGAGCAAAAAGGTTAAACCTAACTTGAGCAAATTCAGAATACAAGATCTCAATTCAGAGAATGCTTACAACTTTAAGTATAGATGCTAAATGTGAAGAACTGCATTCTAAAAAGACAGAGGCACAAACGTCAGACGCTAAGATTCAAGATCTTCAATTGCAGCTAGATAACTTACTAGCTGAGCAGTTATTCCTAACTGAGAAGTGTAAAAATCACAAGAACATCATTGCAGATCTCAAGACTAAGCTTGAGGCACAAGAGTCCACGTTTCCCAAAATGCTTAACAGCGATGGGGCTAAAAAGCATGTTCACTTCTTAGAGGAAGTGACTTGCTGTGATGATTCTGAAATGATTTGTTCAGAGGAAGCATGCGCCACTGCTCAAAAAATTGTGCTGATTTCAGTTCTTCAGGTGATGCAGCACCGTAATAGTGCAGAGTCATGGACCAGAACGCATGGTGTAAAGGAAACATTAGAGCGGCTTGAAAATCCTCAAACTTCATGAGAACACAGCAAACAACCCTGTGGCAAAGATAGCAGGTTTTGTAGTTCCTGACACAAAATAGGCCGTACAGAGGAAAAATGCTGGTCACTGGGAAGGGGTAGACCTCCACCTTATTTTCTGAAACAGGAAATCACTTACTAAGGGCAAAGATCAGTGGTTTACATGTAACAAGTCATCCTCAGGTAAAACTCTTGGTGAGTTAACTGCATTGTTCAT
Source organism: Acrossocheilus fasciatus (assembly GCA_036784905.1). Taxonomy (NCBI): domain Eukaryota; kingdom Metazoa; phylum Chordata; class Actinopteri; order Cypriniformes; family Cyprinidae; genus Acrossocheilus; species Acrossocheilus fasciatus. Next base: position 26,255,551 of record CM071946.1, on the reverse strand, counting down.
GCAAGGCCTCCAGCTATTGACTTCACTTGCTAGTGGGTTAGCAGCTTAATAGCAATGAGTTTAATATGGAAACATCCAAATTCCAATCATCCTAGTTTGTATTTTCAAATTTGTAATTGTGCTAAACACATTGGCGCGCACAGAGCACACATTATAGTTGTTTGTGTAACTATATGTACACATAGACTAATTGAGTTTATTCTTTAAAACACATTACTGCTTTACTGTAAGTGTATGAAATGCTTAGGTTAAAGGTTGTAGATGCTACATGCATGCTAGACCACGTGTCTTGTGTGAAATTGGAATAACTGTAATACTGGAATTGTATAGCAATTTCAAGACGTATGTGTGTCTATGCTGAGTTTGTTTGTCTGCTGAGTGGTACACTCTGCTATTTTCCATATAGCTATAGTTAAGCCATGTACAGGAGCATAGAACTGCCATGTGGCCACAGTGTGATTTCACAGTTGTCTTAACAATGAAAATGCTTTCCTCACATCAAGATCCAATACCTCTGAACTGTGCCTTTATCATGCTTCTTAACGAAAAACATTGGTGTGGAAGTATTTTGAGCCAGATCACACCTCATACTCACATTCTCATACTGGCTTCCTGTTTCAACAGGACCAAATTTGTATTTGATTTATAATCTCTGTATTTGCTTACACTGAATATTTTGCTGAAACTCTTACTGATGAAGGGGGGTGTTGAAATCAATAATTGTTGTTTTTATTCTAATGCAATTTATTTTAATGTTTCCAAAAAACAGTATAAGAGCTTTTCAGATCATCTTTTGTTCTCACCTTGACCATTTTTTAAGCACACCATTTAAGGACTTTTTGCCAGAGACAAATTCAATCTGACCACATCAAATGTCTTGACCATTGACGAATGTCATGTATATGTTTGCTGTTTGTTGTGCCATATGCTCTTTTAAATCACAGGATCCCTGCTGCACAAGATCACATGTGTCCTGTCTCAGAAAGAGGAACATTGTGGTTCTCCCCCACTTCAGTGCCTGTTCTTGTGGAGGTGTGAAGTATTCAATGGACGTTTTGCATATCTATGAAAGGTGCAACGCCATTCGATGAAGATCTCTCACACAGGGGTGAAAGGAGAACAAAGACTGAACAGCTTCAACTGCAACAAGTCTGGACCAGAAGTCTGAAGATGACATCTGCATTCTAGACACAACAGAAAGCATGTTTTCATGGATTATGTCACCTTTTGCCTCTTTAGGTGTGGCCAACGGTGCCAAGGGGGGATTTGTAAGGTTGACAATAATCAAAGACTTCTGCTTTCCTGTCCCAAACCTATCTTGAGTAACAAAAGGGCCAATTGGCATTCCTAAAAGCACAGGGGTGCTGATAGTGATCATCGGGGGTCTTCTAATTGTCACACCTTTTGCCCAGTGGGTGAAGCTGTAATCTGCTGATTGGTCAGTTAGAATGTCTCACATTTGGGTTTTAGTCACATGGTCAAGGAAGGAATAAAAGGAGATTGCAACTGTGGCTCTGCGTCTTTTCTTTGCTGGAGCTCTTCTTGGGGCTCTGCCCTCTCTCCCTCTTTTTCTTCCTCTCTCTAACACCCACCCCCCCCCCCCCCCCCCAAGTGACATTTTTCATACATGCTGGGTTCAATTAGCTGTTTATGTTTTACCATCCTTCATCTATTTTTTGTAACCAATTCAAGTGTAACCATAACAAAATATTGTCATTAAACCATTTCAATTATTAGTTATGAGCTAACTAGTCTTGATTCAAGGTTAATATTGAAGTGCTAACTATTGCAATACAATATAGTCACATAATAAAAACGCTCTCCCACGAATTTAGCTATTCTAACTGCGCTTATTTCCGTCATTGGTATAAGGGGCAGTAGGTGGTAAAAGATAAGAAATTTACAGTTTTATGCCATCATGCTGATAATGTTTCTTTAGTCATTCGTCAATCCTACAGTCTGAACCACTGTAGGGAAACCACCCTTACACACTTTATACTGTATCGTGAATTGAGGATATTTGTTTCCACTTTGATTACCCATCCAATCGGTGAACATTGTTGGCGGGCTGTCCGAATACAAGCTTGCTCTTAATAACCAGTGTGTGCACGACTGCTGCATGAGAGATATACATTCTGCTAGAGGCTATGCAAAGGAATTCCCACAGAAAGAACATATCAGCAGATCGCCATGGCAACCCTTCATATACAATTGACAGCTTTGTTTACTAGTCTTCACTTTTACCAGTGGAATTTACATTATTTATGCCATTTAAAAGGCCTCATTCCACTAACTTCAGTCCTTGGCGAGGTGAAATACTTTCAAATTAGTAGGGAAAGCGTAGGTTGTGCGTTTCAAAGTTCACTCCATTTCCATTTAAATGAATAGCTGTGTGAGCACTTTTGAGGAAATATGACATTTTAGTTAGGTTAACATATTGTGTATGTTTTTCAAAGTCATCATCTGTGAAATTACAAAACCACAGGCACAGAGAGAAAGGGGGCTATGTAGAGGCCCAATAATATCATTACCAAACACGTAAATCATCAAGCAGCCATTTGCACATCAAGCAGACATCGCTCCTGGCGGATAGACAGCTGTGGTTTTTGAGTTGCTCAGTTTTAGATGGGAAGCAATGCCCTTCACAAACTTCTGATTATATGAATGTCATACTAAATGTTTATTGATTATATTGGTATGCTGGAGAACATTCTGATCTATTAATGAAACAAAAAAAAAGAGACATTCATGTTATTCTGCTCAGTTCTGATACAGTATTTTGTTCAGACCATGCTGAATGGATCAATATTTGGCTGGTTAGCCCTTGTTAGTAGGTATACCGCAACCTCTAGTTCCTAAAACCAAAAAAAATAAAAAAAAAAATAAATAAAATAAAATAAAAAAATAGCTGTATATTATGAAGAAATGTTATCTTAGCTAGGCGTTGTCATGTGAAAAAAAATAAAAATAAAAATAAAAATAATAATAATAAAAATCAAATTTGAGCCATTTCCACCCTGTATAGAATATTCTGTTATTCTTGGTCTTATCATTTTCAATTCAGTCGATTGATGCAAGAACACTGTTCATATAAGAACATGTCCAGCAGACTTTCTCATTCATTGCCTTTCTTTTATTGCTTTTCCATTTTACCTGCTGTGCATTGGAGTTGAAATGAATATGTGAATGGAAATACCATTTTGCCTTTTGTTCTTATGAGAGGTCAAGTGTGAATTAAGTGTGGTGTGTTTTTTTTTTTTTTTTTTTTGATAAAAAGTAAGCAACTGAAAAGCTTTTTTGACCAAGAATAATAATAATATAAAAAAACAATTATATGACAATTTTAGAGCTACGAATCACAAATGCATTTTTCCCAAGGTCTACAGGTCACCCCTGCAGTAATGCCTGTGACACTTACTGTAAAATTACTTTACTTTGAGAGGATAAAATAATAGAATCAACTGCTGAACAGTTTGAACTTTTGCCCTGTGAATTTTACTGTTGCTAATTTAGCACTTTGTACTGTGAGGTATGTGTGAAATCGTATTAATGTACAGACTTTGACACAGTTGACAAATGGGTTTATTAAATGTACTTGATTGAATGCATACATTGTTCTCTGCTTAGTCCACTTAAAGGTGTTTATATATATATATACACACACACACACACACACACACATACATATATATATATATATATATATATATAAACACCTTTAAGCTGTATGTACACATATAACACACAAAAATAAGTCTGATAGATATCACTTAAATAAGTGTTTTGAGAAATCACACCTGTCACTGTGACAATCCCCAAAGATTATGGAGAAGATTTTTTTTTTTGCACTTTTTTTTAGCTAATCAGAGAACACTCTCTCAATCTCTTCAGAGAGAGAGAGAGATGGGGATAATGCATGTCCTTCATGAAATTCATTAAATTTATAGGTCAGTGTAGCGTCAGAACGAGTCAGACAAAACTAAGATTCGATCAGAACATCGAAACATGAGAAGCCGAAATTCCGGAGAGGCCCAAGAAAACAGGACATCATAAATCAGATTCCTAAGCACCATGAGTCTGGAGCAAGCCTTACCAACAAGCCTCTTTCACAGAACAGCTCGCAACATTAAGACAAAAGAACACTTATTGATAAGTCCAACGCAGGAAGGAGATCGTCAAATTTGTGGTAAATAATCAAGATTAATGGTCAAAGAGATGGCCACCACATGGCGTTCCACAAGAGAAATCACGAGCTTCTTTAGATTGACTTCTCCCCCACACATAGAAGACAAAGAACCAGACTGAAATTCCTGTCCAAAGAACATGAGTTTTGGTCTCCACAGAGACTTTCTTTTTCATATGCACATAAAACCATCCTAAAAGGACATTGCTAGGCATAACACTATATTATGTAGGTAACCACATATTAGACTATCATGTTTTAAGCACATATTATGTATGTCTTTCTAATAACTATTAAATGACTTTAAAGTTAGTCATGTTTGGTATGTATGAGTTTGACATTTCTAGCTTGAAATGTTTCTTTCAATTAATTCTGTGTCAAATGTATCATATTGTGGTTATAGAAATCACATCCAAAAGTATACTTTGCAAGAGTGTGTAAAATTCGGACCATGTGACTGATAACATGCTGATTTATGATGGAAGGAACAACCCTAGCTAAGATAATAGCCTATCTAATTGGTCAAGACACCAAATGGGATGTGTCCCAAAAGCCGAGTTTAAAAACTCAGGACACCATCAAATCTTTCTCTCTTTTTTCTCTCTTTTGCCCCTCTCTCGTCCCTTCTTCTCGCCACCCGCTTTTTGACGCTGTTTTAGCGCTCTTTGAGCGTGCTCTGGCCTACAGGTCAGTTGCTACTTAACACCACAATGAGAAGAAAAACCACCTAGTCTCGTTACTCATTTTATTCTTTTACTTTAGTTTCTTTTCTTTCCGTTGAGTCTCGTGTTCAAAAGTTAAGTTTGCCGCAAAGTCCAGCTCCGACTGCACCCGCTTCAAACTTCAACCAGCAACGGACTCCAAGACCATCCTCAGCCAACACCCAACCATTGGCTTCCCAAGACATCACTTCAAAGACTACTGAACTTCCAGCCAATCACCAACTCGGGAAAACCCCTTTCCTGCAACGACGAGGACAGAAAGGAATCCCTGTAACACAAGGCAACGCAAGTACAAACTCCAGATTCTGGCTGAACTGGTGCATTTAATATAAATTTTAGCCTCATTGAGAAACTCAACGCGAGGGTTAATTAAGTGATTGATGGTTGTTCAGGTCTATGTGATAGCACATATTGCTGTAAACTTGGGATTTCACATTCTCATTCTCTAAACTCATCCTTTCTCTCTTTCTGCAACGTATGAATGTGTGACTGCTTGTGTTCATGTGTTAGATTAGTTTATGTCTTAGGTTTATATAAATAAAGTCGTATTTATATTTAAAAGAGAAGTATCTTATGTTTTGTGCTTACAAGTTAATGTCTTAATCTGCCGATCTTGTTACTGTGCTTATTAATAGTGTTTGCACTATATTTTGGATTTTAATATCCAGTGCAGAATTAATGTTATACGGCTCGTTCAGTGAATCGCCGACTGACTCCGTGATCAGCCGCAAAACAGTGATTCTGATCAAATTCCCGATAAAATCAGAAATGATTCCCTTTGAGCTAAATTAAATTATATTTATGTATCAAACCCTACATCAGCTTTATTGTTTTTCATCAATTGGGCTAATGTTCAGTGTCATCACTTTTAACCCGTTTAATCAAAAAAAAAAAAAAAATGAAAATATTCAAATGATGTGTCATTAGTAACCCTTTGAAATAATCAATAATTATTTTTTGAAAATGTTTTGGAAAAGTGTGTGAAAAATTGTTTTATGGTCGGTCACAATTGTGACCGGTGGCATTATGTATGTGCTGAATTAACATATTTCTGTAGTCATAAATTTTTTTTATATATTTTAGCCCAGCTATTTTAAGCTGTTTGATCACATTCTAGGGTTAATATTATGCATTAAAAACCCTTATACAACACTGACAGGACTACTGAGATAAAAGACAAAAAAATACAACCATCAACGTATTTCGTATATTTGTGATACTTTTATTTTAGTGCAATGTTTTGTCATTGCAATATTTTAGTGTAATTTTCACTAAGAACTGCAACTGGATTTATATGCATACTTAAGTTCACTGTTATCCCACCAGTCACTATTGTAACCATCAAGATGTTTATTCATTCTATGACCACACTCTACAAAAACTGCACATATTTAATTGAGACCCTTTATTTTTCCATATTTGCAGGAAGTGTACAAAAACATCAGTCAGTAAGGTTTTTAGTGCTTTATAAATTAAAAACTTTTTTTTTTTTTACAGCCACTATTGTCAAACTTTTTTATAATTTGACATTATAATGGTTTCATTATATTCTGTGATTTCAAGAACCCATTGCTGTGAACCCATTGCAAGGAAGCTTTGAGACTTAATGGCAACCAAAAACTTAATGGAAACCAGAAACCAATGAGAGTTACATTAGGTTATACATCAGCACTTCTTACAGTATGTTCATCTTAGCACATGTTATTGAATGTAGTCTTTCCTTTATGAGCTATATTAGGATAAATTTAATGTTAAAAGTGCCAGTTTCTGTCGTATTGTGAAATAGCTTGTCAAACAGCATTTGCAAAACAATCATCTGTGTCAAATTAAAAAGCCACGAGAGTTGAAAACCACTTTTTGAGGGAGGACCAAAAAAACATGCTAGCTAAACTTGGGGGTATTTTTCATTTGAATAAAATAATCTTTTGATATGTATGAGACCTTGAATTAATCATTGAATTACCACATTAACACAATTTAAGAATACAATGGTTCCATAGCATGACATAGCTTATCAAACCTGTTGAGGCCAGCAGAAATGCTGCAGATCTTGATGAATCAGGGCTGGGTGCTAATAGGTGGTAAATACTGAGGCGGAGAAACGTTTAAAGGTGGCTAATTATCACCCTTTAAAAATAGCTGTTTGCAGGTGCTAAGTAGTTGTGTTTGGTTCTGGAACAATGGTGGCACATTGGAGTTTCTTGCAAGTTGTGGTACTTTGTATCACTAGTTGTTTGTGTGCTACATATTCATTAGCACAAAGTCAACAAACCTTCCAGTGGCCTGGGCAGCAATCTTCTTTGAATTTTGATGCTAAACAACCAGCTCCTCAAGCAGATCCTTTTCAAAAGTGTAATGTGGAAGACCATGAGAAGGTGCAGTGTGGAGAGCCTGACATTTCTCCTGCAAGCTGTGCTGCTATAAACTGCTGTTTTGATGGACACCAGTGCTACTATGGCAAAGCAGGTATGTGTAATTTGTAACATCTGAGACTTGAGAATTGTGACTGTATCTCTAAACGCAGTCTAATTAGACTTTGCTTTAGAACATGGCAAGAGCCTTATGCATGCTTGAACTATCCGTTTAGCACCTCTTTTTAGAACTGTCCTTTTGGAAACAAAAGTAACTATTTGCAGTTTCATTTAAAAGTGTAAATTAAGTGACAAATGAGTAATGTTTGTTTCTTTAAAATGACTTCTTGCACCATTTAGCTCTGCTTTGTAAATTGCTAATACTAGTTTCATGTGGCATGTCTTGACTACTTGAGGTCTTGTCTTGAGTTTTACTTTTTAAACTTCCTCCTTTGCCAGTGACTGTCCAGTGTACAAGAGATGGGCAGTTTGTAGTTGTGGCAATGAGAGATGCAACTATTCCAAGGCTGAGCTTGGATTCCATCAGCCTTTTGGGAGGAATCGACCCTCCTTGTGGTCCTGTTGGCACCACTGTAGCTTTTGCTATCTACCAGTTCCCTGTCACTGCTTGTGGCACCGCAATGATGGTTAGTATCTGACATCTTATGTAGCGCTTATCTGCTTGTTAAACTAACTTTAACTTCCTTTCAGATGGATGGTGACGTTCTAGTCTATGAAAACAGAATGACTTCTACCTATGAAGTAGGTGTTGGACCTCTAGGCTCCATCACGAGGGACAGCCATTATGAGTAAGTAACTTAACTGGTGTCATGACCCTTGGTCCAGGTCTTCTAACTCTGGAGTCTTCCCTTTCAGGCTTGTCTTCCAGTGTAGGTATTCTGGCACCAGTGTTGAGGCACTGGTTGTTGAAGTCAACACCGTTCCTCCTCCACCACCTGTGGCTGCTCCTGGACCTCTGAGAGTGGAGCTTAGACTGGCTAATGGGCAGTGTTTTGCTAAGGGCTGTGTAGAAGGTGACGTGTCATTTCTATCTAGTGCAGTGTTGCCAATTTGACTAATGCAGCTAGATTTAGTTTATTTTTTTCCCTCAAGTTTAGGGACCTAGCAACTTCTTGGATGAACCTTATCTAAGTTGTTGCCCACTGATCTACAGCATATTCATCTCTATATAGATCAGTGAATTTGCTGTTATGATGTCACCTAGTGACATTTTAGCTACCAGCAACACCGATCTAGGCTGTTTAAAACTGGGCTTGAACTGAATGTGTGTTGTCTGACTTGTGTAGAGGATCAAGCATACTACTCCTACTATGGTGACGCGGAGTATCCTGTGATGAAAGTCCTGCGGGAGCCAGTCTATATTGAAGTGCGCATTCTAGAGAGGACTGACCCCAACATTGTTCTGACTTTGGGTCGCTGCTGGGCAACCTCAAACCCTGACCCTCAGAGCCTGCCCCAGTGGGATCTTCTTGTGAATGGGTAACTACTAAGGTGACTGAGTGTGACACTGCTTTGCTAGAATTGTTTATGACTTGCTATTGTGCAGTTGTCCTTACCAGGATGACCGTTACCTGACTACTCTGATCCCTGTGGATGGGTCTTCAGGCCTGCAGTTTCCAACCCACTTCAAACGATTTGTACTCAAAATGTTCACATTTGTGGAACCTACAACTTTGGCTCCCTTAATGGAGAAGGTATTTATTTTATTTTCTTTGTGTAATGGCTTTGCTTGGTCTAAAATCTATTCTCTACCAGGTTTTCATTCACTGCAGTACATCAGTTTGTACCCCAACTCCAGCAGACTCTTGTGCTCAGAGTTGCAACAGGAAGAGTGAGTGCTACTTCTACTTAATAGTCTGTGGCATACTTAAGCCTTTTTCTGATTTTTCTTCTCTGTTGCAGGGAGAGATGCTGGGAAACAAGCAGATGGTACCCATACAGTTGTCTCCAGTGGAGAAGTTATCGTTAATTTCCTGTGACTCATTTTGCAATAAATTGTCTAGATTATTTGGATCATTGGTATTCTTTAAGCCATCCTGAGTTCTTGCACTTCTAAAGCTCAGTGTTCAGGTTCTAGTACCAACTTTGTCTTGTACTATGGCAATTGAATCTGTGCTTTTGTTCTTGGCTTTCATACACCCAACATCTGTACCAAATCTAAGGCTCTGTAAAAGATGTTAAGCTCCCATAGATTCATCTGATTTACTTTGTCTAGAAGGGTGTCCGAATTTAGAATGAAGATCTTGTTGCAACAAACCCGGTTTCATGGACTAGTTTAATGCCATTAAGTCAACACGCTCTGCAAAATGATTTAAAGGAAAAGCGGTCCTCATGAGTGCTCCAAAGTGTTTTAAGGCAACCATTTTGCTAGCTTGTCTCCTTTTCTTAAACCTCTGAGGTGTACTGCATCAAGCATTTGACTCACTAGGCTTTCATACACACAAAGCACCAATTCACAATTGCTGTGGAGAATTGTCATTCACAGCCCGACCCCACCCTCCCTCAACATATTAAGCATTGAAAATCAAATGGCTAATTGCCAAACAATAGGCTAATGGGAAAATCTCAGTTTTGTGAACGGCTTTGGTTGTCCTCTGTGGCACCCTCTGATTGCCTCCAGGCACAGTTTAACCATATTTCTAATAATGCATGTTTTACTGCATCTTGTGTTGGTTTAATTGCAGCACCCTCAGAACAGTCAGCAAGCATCTGGTGGCAAAAGTTTAGATCTTAATTCTTTTGTGCTGGTGGCATCTGCTGTGTTATGTTGACAAACACCCTGTCACTTGTGTGTCCAGGGAGCCCTGGTCTTTTCCTGACAGTGGCATGTCTTGCTGTGTATGTGATTATCTGACAATCCCTTCTTACATTTAGTTCTCTGAGTTCTAATGTGAAAAGTAAACTCTGCTGGCAGTGCTTTTATGGAACAATCTGTGCCAAATACAGATCAAGTCATTCATTAGCCCTCTAGTATTTTTTTTTGCATGATCATTTTGCGAAAACCCTGATGAGAACTATGAAGTTGTATGGTTTCTGGTCACCAGTTTTGTGCAAAATTTTGTATTGTCTCCCTTACAATTGAGTTGTAATTTGAAGTGAATTGGCTGCACACCACAGGAAGATGAATTGGAATGACAGGAAGAGGATTCTATGTAGCTAGATTCAAACCAAAAACTCCAAAAATTAAACTATCAAATTTCAGTTAATATTAATTCTACATCCTAAGATTAAACTTTGAGTTACAGCATTGTGGAGTTCAGCTTCCTGTCTGCTCAATTAAAATTCCAATCCAAGAGATTTTAAAGGCATTCTCATTCCATTTCAGAATGGTGTACAACCCTGATATACACAGACATGATGATTGAAAAAGGTGTGTCAGCACTCACAAATGAAGCATATGTCATATGTAGGAACTACAAATCATCGTACTCTCTGCTCTTAGTATGAGTCACTTGGGAATTAAGTGTAGAATAAAAAATATCATAGTTGATGTACTGCAATAATGAATCTGGGAAACAGGCTCCAGAGAGAATTATGAAGGTTAAAGCTATACCATTTTAAATGGTGATGCATTGCACATTTGCTTGCAAATATGTTGTTTCTCAACTTTTTGTGTTAATAGCCATAAAGTGTCTTACAAATACCATTGCCACTAATCAGTTTAGAAACAAAGTCACAGAATTTTAAAATATTCACTCATTTATTTGCAAATATACATTTGCATTTTTATGAACCATTTTCTAGATTTATACATTAGAGTTTTCAGTGTTCTCTATCATTGGGGATTACACATCTGCTCAGAGGTATAAATGTGATTGAATAACTGGCTTACCCAGAAAGGCCAGGTATAACAAACTTTTAATGGTACCCCTAACAGTGTTATTAGCAAAACACTGGCCATTTAGAGCATCAGGGGAGCTGAGCCTGCCAGTTCATGTCCCGTCTATTTAAACCTGAACAATAATGCGGTGTTGAAACTAGAACCAATAAAAAATGATTAGCTTGCTTGCCAGTGCTAATTGTGTTGCGACTAATTCTGTGATGCGCAGTCAGTGTAATATTATACACTGAGGAAATTACCAGCAATTAACTGAAGGCAATCCAGGAGGTTATTTTAAACAAATATTGAATTGAAAATGCAACAAGCCTTTCAGTTAGGTTTGTCTTGACATTTTTCTTTCGGTGCAGCCTCTTTTTTCTGGGTTAGCTGAGGGTTTCCTTGAAATCAAGCATGGAGCATAATGGAGGCTAGATCAAAGACCGGGAGTTATAAGGCTCGGCTATAGCAGTGGCATGAAAATGGGAATTCGTAAAGAAGCAGACCTCATTATAAACAACCATGCTATCTTTGAAAGTGCTGGGTGGGCTTTAGACAGTGTGACGGAATACACTGGCGTTCCCCAAAGACATTTGCAGTGCATCAAACTACACGTGACACTGCAGCGGCTTTGCAATAAAGCAGATGCAGGACTGTGGCCACTACCATGATGGCCATCTGGCCTCATCATATTCTCTGTACTGAGAATATAGGCGTTTCCCTGCTGAAAAGACCGTTAGGCCAGCAGACAATTCCAATCCTGGTTCAGACAGGTTAGCGCTGGTCTGAGATGAATGGGAATGTTAACGGATGGCTTTTTCTATAGGTCTCCTTGGAAAATAAAATTTAGCTGGAAAAACTGGTTGTTAATTAAAAAGCCTCCTGGTAACATCAGCAGGCCAATATCCTTTGATGGAGACCAGAAAATAAATTTTCAGTTCTTTTCAGCAGGAATACCCTCAATAGTAATGAAAAAATAATATGTGAAGTAAGTGATGTGAGATGCAATATAGACTTGTGATTGGATGGCAATGAGAGACTCAAAAGCTGCAACGTTTGATTCCATGATCTAAGAAAAATGCCCTGCTTTCTTCGCGTCTTTGTAAATGAAATGTCTTGAGTATTCTAAGTTGCCTGCTTTTCTCTCATCACTCCATCCCATAAACAACCCATTTCTCACCACTAAAATTACACCATTTCCTTCGGATTGTTGAAGAATAGCTTCCACTCAGCTTCTTCAGCTAGGGTAACAAAAAGTCTTTTCACAGTCAGATCTGTTTGTATTATATCAGTGACGTGCAGCTGTTTGCCTCAAACAAGATTTTGATAATTGCGTCCGATAATTGCATACAGAAAAGCTCCTGTGGGCCACTCAGGAACTCTTGACAACAAATTACTGCATGCAGGACTTTTAAATAGCTTTCAAAGTGGCCTTTTCAAAGCTATGAGGCTTTCACTTTTATGTTTGTGGATATCTGACATATCAAGAAGATGAATATGTGAAACGAAATTATTAATTAAAGCACTTTTGATACTAACTGAACTAGTTTATTTTGTCAGTTTAGAGTAATGTGAATTAATTACTTGTGTATGTACACACCAGTGGCTAGACTACAGGGGCGGGGCGGGGGGGGGGGGGGGAATCCTGTATACGTGACAATAATCTCTCATATACATAAACATAAGAACTACTTGCATGTGTAAATATGTAAAGAATAAGTAAGAAGTAATAAGATCCTTTGTGGATGAGTATTGATCTTCCAGTTGAGTGCTTCTATTCTATGGTGAATGGTAAATGCAGAAGATGTCAATCTGAGAGATTGATCCAGTCACCCTCCTGCTGTAAAACAGTCCCCGATTTAGTCTTTACTCACCCTAACCACTATAGAGAATGGTGTCATGCTGTGTTGCTTTCTAGGTAACTGTTTTGGGGTAACACTTTTTTTAAGGTGTTATAATACAGAGTAATTACCTAATTAAGTACTTAGTAGTAGCCATTGTACTTACATGAAACAAAATGTACTTACCATGTAACTAAGTTATGGAACAGCCTGTACTTACTGTTTGTAATTATGTAGATGTAATAGGCAGCTACTGTTACACATATGTACTGTTACACCGAGTCTGTTACATAGCTACTTGTACACTTAAGTACAATCTTGATACACTTTATTTTAAGTAGCTTATGTCTGTGTACTTACATTTATAATTACAATGTTTATGTCTGCAACACATATGTAACGATCTTTTGGTTACATAAGTAGCTGTGTAACAGACTCGGTCTGTTACATATGTGTAACAGTAGCATCTATATAATTACAAACGGTAAGTACAGGCTGTTCCATAACTTAGTACATGGTAAGTACATTTTGTTTCATGTAAGTACAATGGCTACTACTAAGTACTTAATTAGGTAATTACTCTGTATTATGGACACCTTAAAATAACGTGTTACCCTGTTTTGGTTAGACGCTATATTAGAAGGATCACACTGCCTTTCTGCTAGTGATTTTATGGAAGTGTTTTGATTTTTGTTCATGGAAAATTTCGCCATTGTAGATCATTCAATGCATCGAGAATTGCCATAGTAACTCATGGTTCAAGGAGAAAACTGAAAATGTCATTTATTTCACTTTTTTTCTCTTTTTTTTTCTTTTTCTTCTTGTAAAAGCATTAAGGGATGCAGGTTGAGGAGGTGACGTGAAGATGCCAAATAGTAATTTTTTAATAATGTCACTGATTAAAAATACTGCCTATCTCTCAATTATAATAATTAACATTACCTTTGCAAATATAAATGTCCCAGTTTGTTGGCTTGTGAATTAGCAAAATTTGCACACAGCCAATACAAAAATGCTCACAAGTTTAATTTTGGTTGTCATTTGACAACCTTCTTGGCACAATTATTAATTCTGTCTTTTTTCTTTTTTTTTACCCCAAATGCAGCGATTATCCCCTGCTAACAGCGGGCGCCACAACGGTACGCACAATTGGTCAATATTCACTATTAACGAAACGCCTGTCTCAACATCTCTCACTAGCCGTGTTTCCACTGTCGGGCCAAAAGCGGGCGTGCTAGTGCGTGCCAGGGCCAGTCGCATTTCCACTGTCACTTCTGGGGCTTGATCGTGCCTCGTCGGTGCTTCCTCAGGGCCAACGGCCGGGGTTTTCTGGCCCGACGAAAACCTTGGGCCAAAGTGGGCCAACTGGAGCTAGAGGAGTGGTTATGAACAAAGGCGGAGTTTCTCTGTGTCTCGAGAGCGTGAGCGCTGCAGATCATTTCATAAATTTAACAGCTAGACTTTTAAAATAATTTTAGCTCAAAACTCACTTTCAGATAGCAGCGAGTGTTTGAAATATCTTGATCCGATGTGGATTATGATCACCATAAAAGGCAGAAATATTTATAAGCGATGCAAACGACTATGCACGCTAGCCATTAACGTTGCCATAATAAACATGCTAAATACGACCGCTTAAAGAAATCAGACGTCAGCTTCTCATTCTCTATCACAATCGTGTATTTATTTAGTATTTTATCTGTCATAAGTCTCGTCTCGAGACTTTAGCTCCGTTTATGTCATATAGCCTATAATGGTTTTTGTTCGGGAGCTCCCTCTGCTACTCAGGTCGTATTTTTGATGGAAAAATATAGAAATGATTCTTACTTAACTTGATGTATACTGTGACTACAAATAAACAGAAACAGACTCTACTGAATAAGTAGGGTAGGCCTATTTGTCCTCTTTCTTTTGTGAAATAGTGGTTCACATTGCTTTATTTCTGTGTGACTAATTTTCAATCCTGATCAATTAATTCATTATGATCAATGTATCACTTAATAGGCTATTGTAAAACATCGATGCTTTTGGATTTAAATCTAACAAAACATGCAAACAAACGGCCGCTTTTATCATGTTCGTTTTGTGATTGCGCTATATTTCCAGTGTCTTAGGCCTATTTCTGATTAGTTTTCTGATAACTTCTCTTTGTTGATGAAATGATGGGGTTGCATGACGTTGTTCCAGAGAGGCGTGTAAAGGGCGGGTTTTAGTGAAGCACAGCAGAGCTTCTGGCCCGACGGTGGAAACGCATCATGATTTTGGGCTCGGTGCTACAGGTCTGAGGCTGTAAGCCCCGCCCGGCCCGTTTAAAGCACTGGCTCACACTGGCCCGACAGTGGAAAAGCGGCTACGGTCTCTCCCACTCCGATTGACGCAAATGAGTAAACAGACAATTACACTCATTACAGTACATTTTATTCCTTTCTTTTAATCTGTAATAGTACGGAAGTTCTAAGCGGTGTGCATTATTATCATTTTTTTCTTTCTTGTTTTCTCTTAACCTTGTCCAACAGCTTAACAGAATTACCAGCCCGATCCGACCCCAGCCCGTCTTTTTTCCACCTTCTCCCAAACCAGATTATACTGTTTCAGCTATTAAAATAGTTCAGTTTTGTATGCAATGGCAAAGTGATTATATTTCGTTTCGTTTTTAGAAGCATTTTGGAGCATTTTTTGTTCGTTAAATAAGGTTTTTCTTTCTTAAAGTAAGGACCAAGCGGCCAGTGGCAGACCGGCAGGCTGATCATAGCCATATTTGATCAATTTAGCCTTCTCAAATCATCACGAATTGCTTAAAATATAATCTATAGATATACCAAACAGCTCAAGCATATAGCAATGTTTAAACGTTAAACCTAGATAAATGTGCGCTGCATCCAATAGTTTGTGCGGAAAGTGGAAGTTAAAGAGCAGGACATGGAGCCACCAGCGCAATCAATTGCATTTTTTTTTCAACAACTTACGCCGTTATTTTTGCTCATAAAGGTAAGAGTAACCCAGACAGCAACATAGTTTTGGCCCAGATCCAGCCCACATCTGGCCCGTGTGAAATCCATGTGGGCCAGATGTGGGCCGACACTGCTTGCTGTCTGGGAATACATCCATCATTCGGAACTATAAAGGGTCTACTTTTATTTGTGTGCACTCACAATATCAACAAAGCTTTTTATAAAATATATAAAATAATTTTATAAAATAAAGAAAATGTTGCGCCGTCTCGTCTTGAACAAGGAGCGCTTCACAAAAATGAACCGAAAGTCAGCGAATACATGCCTTACAGACATGATAAATACTATCTATAGAAAGCTTTTAATTACTACTTAAGGAAATAAATCAAATCGAAAACAAAAACTCTTTCACCATAATCCGTGAAGATCTAAAGGTGCGTCTAATGAGAAGATGGCGAGTCAGGATCATCATCACACTGACACAGAAGAACACTAGTTTATTAGTAAATAATTCAAATATCTCATTATTTCCCCACGACACATTCATGGTAGGCTAATTAATTTTGCTGGGGCGACAAGCTTGAGCCTACTGCGTGCATTTGAATGCAGAACTCTGCTGCGGGACTCTAAAAACTGTCGAGCGGCTCTTCACAGTTGCGGCACGGTCTAGTGTTGTTCCACTTTCCACCAGCAATTTTTTTCATCACTAACTGATGGATGTCTAAAATATAAAAATAAAGAGAAGCCTAAAACAGGCCCGAGGCCCAGTCCGCGTCTGAACTCTGACGTGAAATTTGGCCCGATCGGTCTGAAATGCAGGGCTCTAGCGTTCCCCTCGGTAGAAATCACGTTTCCCCCTCGGCCCCAGTTCTGCATGGTCGTCTGTGAGTGACGTCACCTCCCAATACAAACATGCCCCCTACACTGTAAAAAGTGAAAAGTTGACTTAACTTAAAAAAAAAAAAAAAATTGAGGAAACCCGTTGCCTAAATTTTTTTTAAATAAATTATTATTATTTTTTAATTATCATTTACTTAATTTTAAGGCAACGGGTTTCCTCAATTTTTTTAAGTTACGTCAACTTATCACTTTTTACAGTGTAGTATAGTCCCGCCCCTCACAATGATTGACAGCTTTTGTTTAGACATCGGAAATTCAAATGCAAAAGGAATTTCAATTTCATTTGAGTTTTGGCAGGTTATATGCACAACACAGAGAGAGTGAAAAATCAAATGTGGTAATTAATATTGCTATTGAAATATGACAGGCTCATAACTCTTAAGACATGGGAAATACAGTTGCAAATCGACTTTGCTTTTTCATTTGAAATGTGGCAGTCACTGTGCATGCGTTCGCAAAAGCGAAAATGCAAACGGTAATGCAAGATTTGCAATTGCATTTGGATTATATCACAATTTAAGCGCCCACATGTGGAAAACGCAATTGAAAATACAATTTGCAATTGCTTTTGAAAATAGTCTGGAAAATCCTTTCGTATTTATACACGGTGCACTTTCATTCAAGATTTAAAACTTGGCAGGATGTTTTCATTCACTTAGAGCTGTGTTATACACTGCATGAAAGCTCATTTTCAAAAATCCATAAAAGGGCCACTTTAAATTATAATTTTACCTGGATATTATCATAAATATTCTGTGATTGTAACTGTTCCATGTTTGTTGATTGTAATTATAGCAAAATAATCACACAAACCACAATAGGAACATTGCCTCGACCACTGTATGTATTGTGGATTGTAATTTGCTACATGAATAATGCCTTGCAGTATTTGCTTTCATTCATCAGGCAGTACACTTTAAAGTTATAGATATACAAATCCAGTGTGAACTAGTTTTGGGAAATCAACATTGTTACCTCATTAAATCAATGAGTGTTCAACATGCAATGGTAGTTTAACGGTCTTGCTCTGTTTCTAAAGCCTTGTAAGTCTTCATTCGGGTTACGATATTCTTTATTTAGCAGAGGTGGTCAATTCAGGTTCCTAATCTCACTTTCCCTCTGGATTTAATAAAAATGCATCATAAAATGTTTTAGAGGTCTCTGACTAAGCTCTTAATGGAGGACAGGTCATCTCAGATTCAGATCTCTCTTTGTACCAACACATTTTGTGTGGCCGCTTAAGGGCTGGTGGAGGCCTTGAGGTCACATTGTTATTCTGCGAACTGAAGGTGGTAACAGAGGCAGCAGACAGAACTTTCAGCTTGTTAGATTTATTTCTAATTATAGAAGATTATTTTTGGACTTTTTCCATATTTTTATTGACAGAGACAGTAGGGGGGATGAGGAATTGCACATAGATATTTTCAGTCATTTTTCATTAATGAATTGTATTTATTTTTTAATTTTTTTTCAGCCAGTATTTTCTACATGGGGAAAATATATTGCTTATTCTCACAGCTACAGACATAAACAATAAACAATAGCCATCCCCCATGCTACCATTACTTCACAGAGTAAGTCACTGTTATAATCAGTGAAACATCTTGTTTTAAAGCCATAGATGCATATTCTAGTTATGGAGTAACCCTGTTTACAAATTCTTTGCCTTCTGGCTTGAGGATATAATAAGGATATATTGCATATTGACCTAAAAACACTTAAACCCTTTCGTTATCAGCGTACAACAATAAGATATAATACAGGAGTATGGTTCCAAAAGTGAAAAAATAACCTTTTAGTTTTTCAAGTTTAAAAAATTAAAACATGTTTTTAATAGCCGGCGTCCTGCTGAGGAACAGCATTAATCATAATCCTGAAGAATTCACCAATCAGAGAAGTTAGTGTTACCATGGAAATAAGAGCTAAACCAAAAGAACTCAGCTGCGACCTACAACATAAGGTACAGCAAATGTCACAGTCAAATTACAGTTTGAAACAGTTTGTATATATTTGAAATAAAATTCAAATGTGCAGTTTTTTATACTTCATATCAGTGACTGTATTTTTTTTTCCAATTACATCATTCATAATGCTTTGAGTAGATCGAGCTCATAAAACATACCAAGTACACAGTCTTGTACCTTAATTGTTTTCCTCCAATTTTCACTTACATTTTTTTTGTATGAAAATTTGTCTTGTGATTCATCTTGGAGCTGGTTTGTTAAGTTGATGAAAGTTTTTCTTTTCTTTTCTTTTTCAAATCCTTATAGAGAAAATGAATGGGCAAAAATAGTTGAGGACCATCACTTATTCTTGAGGACCATCACTATATCAATAGAAATTTGACTGACTGACTGACTGACTGACTGACTGACTGATTGATTGATTGATTGATTGATTGATTGATTGATTGATTGATTGATTGATTGATTGATTGATTCATTGATTCATTGATTCATTGATTCATTGATTGATTCATTGATTCATTGATTTGTTTGTTTGGTTGGTTTTTACTATTTTCTATTTAAAAATGTTCTTTAATTCGAACCTGTTTGATACTTTTAATTTGAAAGTATCAAAGTATTTTTTTTTGAATGAATGAATGAATTAATATTAAACAATAATGTTAAACTACTTCCTGCCTTTTAATGAGACTTCTTTCTTTTCTACTTCAACTAGACATTTTTATTTTTATTTTTTTTTACTTGAAGCCCCACACATATAAAACTTTAATAAAACATTTAATATAATCATTTAATGTTTTAAAATAGATCTGGAAAAAGAAATGAGTGTCACGTCGCTGACCCAACAGCAGGGAAAGCAGCAGCGTGTTATGCAGAAGACTGTCTTCCACACTCACACTGTCTTAGAATGACCTCCAGCCTTGACAACTCTGTCACAGTTTACTGCTGATGAGCTCAGGGGAGCCTGGATCAGGAGGAAGCCGGGATCAGTCCCTTCTGCCTCGGGCTTCACACATCTTATTACACTAGAGTTTAGCTGAGGTTTGTCTATGGATCAACTTGAGCACTATCTGTTGCCCAGCTCCATGCTTTGTCTCTTGAGATTTACTCTGTGCAGCTGTCAAGGGCTGACAGCATACTGACAACATGCATACCGCAGAGCTCACTGCAGTGCCTACTTAGAATACTAGAACACACACTCGTTTGCTGGTGCTTCATTATCATTTTGAAGGTAAAAGACTAGGATAGTATTTCACCAGTAAATCATTCTTTTGATCTAAATAAATTCATGGATAAAATCCCAAACTTTGGGTTCAGTGCTTACCAGTTTTTAATGCAATAGTTCAAACAAGAATTCTGCCATTATTTATATACCTTCATGTTGTTCCAAACCAAAGTTTTTTTTTTTTTTTTTTTTTTTGCTAATTAAATACACTGGTTAGTGAAGCTTTTATGTTAGTGAGAGCAGTGGTGATGTTCAGTTTGTATACTAGATCAAAAGATTCATAGAAACAATCTCACTCAAAAGAATGTTTCATTCATTAATCAGAATGAGCTTTATTGCCAGATATGTTTACACATATGAGGGATTTGTTTTAGTGACAGAAGCTCCACAGTGCAACAGAATGACAGCGACAAGACAAGACAAGACAAGACAGATAATAAAAAGAATAACATACAAATAGACAAAATAGACAATGTACAAAATAGCACAAAAAACACAATATATAATATAGACAATTATGTATGTAGTTATGATATGTGCAAATTTGAAATGTAAATAAGTATGTGTGTTAAATAACGTATTATAGTGTTGTGTGTTCCGCGTTTATTGTCAAGTGTTCATGTGTCTGGTTGTTCAGGTGCTCAGAGCTCTGTTCGCTCAGCAGTCCGGACTACCCTCTGCAGCTCCTGTGGTAGGTTGAACTTCCTCAGCTGGTGAAGGAAGTACAACCTCTGCTGGGCCTTTTTCACATTGGACTCAATGTGATTGTCCCACTTCAGGTCCTGGGAGAATGTGGTGACCAGGAATCTGAATGACTCCACTGCAGCCACAGTGCTGTTCATGATGGTGAGTGGGGCGGAGAGCAGGGGGGTTTCTCCTGAAGTCCACGGTCATCTCCACTGTTTTGAGCATGTTCAGCTCCAGGTTGTTGAGACTGCACCAGATAGCCAGCTCTTTAACCTCCTCTCTATAAGCAGACTTGTCACCGTCCTGGATGAGGCCGATGAGTGTGGTGTCGTCTGCAAACTTCAGGAGCTTGACAGAGGGGTCTTTAGATGTGCAGTCATTGGTGTACAGTGAGAAGAGTATTGGGGAGAGAACACAACCCTGAGGTGCACCAAGAGGTGTGAATGGTGTTTTTTCAAACCTGCAGAAGAACTCGTTCAGATCGTCTACCAGTTGTTGATTCTCCACAGTGCTAGGGGATGGTGTCTTGTAATTGGTGATGTATTTCAGACCTTTCCACACTGAAGTCGTGTCACTAGAAGAGAACTGAATCAGTAGCTTTTCAGAATAATTCCTCTTTGCCACTCTGATCTCCTTTCCAGTGTGTATTTGGCCTGTTTGTACAAGACTCTGTCCCCATTTCCGTGAGCATCTTCTTTGGCCTGACGGAGCTGGCTAAGTTTTGTAGTGAACCATGGCTTGTCATTGTTGTAAGTTAAATGAGTCCTGGTAGGAATGCACATATCTTCACAGAAACTGATATATAATGTTACAGTCTCTGTGAGCTCGTCCATATCGGTGGCAGCAGCTTCAAAAACAGTCCAAACAGGCTTGTAAATCCCGTTCTGCTTCATTAGTCCATCTTTTTACAATCCTTAATACAGGTTTAGCTGATTTCAGTTTCTGCCTGTAGGTCGGTATGAGATTAACTAAACGGTGATCAGAGAGCCCCAAAGCTGCCCGTGGGACAGAGTGATATGCATCCTTTATTGCTGTGTAACAGTGATCCAATATATTACTGTCTCTGGTGGGACATGTAACATGCTGTCTGTATTTTGGCAGTTCACGGGAGAGATTTGCTTTATTAAAGTCCCCTAGAATGATTAAAACAGAGTCCGGGTGTTTTTGCTCACTCTCTGTGATCATATCTGCCAGTTTCTGTAAAGCTGAGCTCACGTGTGCTTGCGGAGGAATGTAAACACTCACGAGAAGAGATGAAGGAGCAAAACTCCAGCAGCCAATATAACCGTTTGCAGTTACTGAAGAGTGTTTCAAGTTCGGGACAGCACATCTTCTTTAACACAGTTACATCTGTACACCACCTTTCCTTTATGTAAAAGCACGTTCCGCCGCCGCGTGATTTCCACGTTGATTCTGCGTCGCGGTCTGCCCTAAACAGCTGAAAGCCCGGCAGACTTAACGCGCTGTCAAGAATAGTGTCGTTCAGCCAGGTTTCCATGAAGCACAGAGCAGCCGAGTTTGAAAAATCCTTGTTTATCCGGGAGAGCAGAAGGAGCTCGTCAGTTTTGTTGGGTAGAGAGCGGAGATTCGCTAGATGGATGCTAGGCAAGGGCATTCTGAATCTGCGCTGTCTGAGCTTCACGAGCGCTCCGTCAACTACAACGTTCAGCAAAACGTCGGAATAATCGAAATCCGGTAAAACATTTTGTGGTAGTGATGTTACACATGACACTGAAGCTTCAAAGCACGTATCGAGTAGCAGCGCAATTTCTCACGAAGCTGTGTGCCAGAGCGCTTATTATTTTCAGAGAATCACGTGATCAACGAAAAACGAGGCCTCACATTCTGTCCAATCAGGTGCGGGTGTCGGAATGTTCCAACATCCAGATCTTACTTTATGAGTAAATTTTCATTCAGACTTATTCAATTACATCGTTAAATACCCAGTCATGCAAGTAATATGAATAATAAAAATTATTTCAGGAAAAAAAAAAAAAAAATTGCCATATGCAATTCATATGTGTAAATTATACGTTTTATCAGAGAGAGAAATTCAACAAACACACACACACACACACACACACACACACACACACACACTGTTAGGCTTTTATTTGTGCACTTAAGTCGATCTATGGAATTTGCGGCCGCTGCTTCGTCCAACGGAGCGTCTTTCACAGTTTAATTAACCACCAGATGGCGTTGTTTTTGACACTCTCGAAGCTTTGAATCTTTTCCCGAAACAGTCAGAGGAAAGACTCAATGCTTCATGAGGCTTCATTTGCCCATCACCATTTTGTGGTGTGTTCTGCCAAATGTTCAGCAGTACATCCCTGGTAAAACTGATCGTGTTTGAGAAACAAAAAAAACAGTACAAACACTGGAGAGCTATGGACTGTGGCTGCCATGCACGGTGCCATCTTAAGATAGGTATCTATCCTAACATTAACATTAATCTTACCTGGATGACATAATATAATACGAATTCATTTTTAAAGTCAAAGGAGATACGCTTGAAACACATGTGTAATGGGTAGAATCAGTAAATGGATCTCAGCTGACAACTAATAATTTAATCACAAAAAAAAAAAAAAAAAAAAAAAAAATATATATATATATATATATATATATATATATATATATATATTGTGATGCTATTGTGATGATTTTATCAGCTGTTTGGACTATCATTCTGACAGCACCCATTCACTGCAGAGAGTCCATTGGTGAACAAGACGTAATGCTAAATTTCTCCAAATCTGTTCAGATGAAGAAACAAACTCATCTGTATCTTGTACACAACTGTAAAATATTGTAAAAATTCTACAGAAAAAAAAAAAAACTGTTAACAGGTTAACAGAAAGTTCCCGTACTATATACAGGGAAAAACTGTAAAAGATCTAACTGGACATTTCATGTAATTTCACAGTAAAATGATGTAAATTGTACAGTTTTTAGAAGTAAAAAACTGTAAACTGATATTCTCAGAATTCCCTGTGTGACACTCCACATTTGAAAGTATTTTTTTAAATAATTATTTAATTTAATAGTTTTTGTTATCAGTTATGTACATTTGGGCTTTATGCTACATCTTGTGTTGTTTAATGAAAGTTTATTGTATTATTTAAGTATCATGTAATTAATAATAATAATAATTACTTACATTTATATAGCGCTTTTCTAGGCACTCAAAGCGCTTTACAATTGTGAGGGGGGGGGTCTCCTCATCCACCACCAGTGTGCAGCATCCACCTGGATAATGCGACGGCAGCCATAGTGTGCCAGAACACCCACCACACACCAGCTTACTGGTGGAGAGGAGACAGAGTGATGAAGCCAATCAGCAGATATGGGGATTGTTAGGAGGCCATGACGGTCAGAGGCCAATGGGCAAATTTGGCCAGGATGCCGAGGTCACACCTCTACTCTTTTCGAAAGACATCCTGGGATTTTTAATGACCACAGAGAGTCAGGACCTCGGTTTAACGTCTCATCCGAAGGACGGTGCTTTTTACAGTATAGTGTCCCCATCACTATACTGGGGCGATAGGACCCACACAGACCACAGGGTGAGCACCCCCTACTGGTCTCACTAGCACCTCTTCCAACAGCTACCTAGTTTTCTCAGGAGGTCTCCCATCCAGGTACTGATCAGGCTCAACCCTGCTTAGCTTCAGTGAGTAACCAGTCTTGGGCTACAGGGTGATATGGCTGCCGACGATGTGTGCTACCATGATGATTTGTGTTTGCATGAATGAGTCTGTGCACCTTCTATGTATTAGTATATACTTCTGCTTGTGGCGAAGCTACTTGTGATGAGCTTTGATTCTTCATGTGGCTTTCTCTTTTACCACCTGCATTATTGTGGTGGTTGTCAGTATGTTAAAGGTTCAAAACAGATTTTAATAACAGTGTGCATTGTTGAATTTACTGGTTTACATTCAAATTTTCTTGTTTGTAAATACAGTACAGTTTTATACAGTAAAATTTACAGTTTTTGGCCGTAAATGTGTTTACAGTTTTTCTGTATTTTTTACAAAATTATTCTGGCAACCACAGCTTTTTTTACAGTGTATATTTTTTTACAGTGTATGGCCAGAGGGTAAATTTTGGATGAACTATTCCTTTAACAAAAAAAGGTATTTATTTTAATGAAAAACCATTAAATGTGACATGTCACACAGGGGACTCTGGGAATGTCAATTTATGAAGCTTCAGCTGTAAATTATAGACCCTTTTTCTTTTAGTAAACATTGTGACGTTTTTCTGTGGGCGAAACTTAGCTGGAGGCAGAAAGATTCCCATGACAGTTTCACTAACGCTATAGCTATTAAGTTTGTTAGCTTGTTTTTTTAACAATAACTGGAGAAATTCCGATTTTACCTGCATAAGGTCACTCACTGTCCGGGACCGCAATTGTTATTTGAAAAGGTTAACTTTAACGGATGAAACCAGAT
Organism: Acrossocheilus fasciatus; assembly: GCA_036784905.1. Taxonomy (NCBI): domain Eukaryota; kingdom Metazoa; phylum Chordata; class Actinopteri; order Cypriniformes; family Cyprinidae; genus Acrossocheilus; species Acrossocheilus fasciatus. The sequence goes on along the minus strand of CM071946.1, from coordinate 26,230,432 downwards.
TGGCCGACCCGCACAAACTTTTAGTCAAAGGATAGATTGTATAGTAAAGACAAACTCACCTTGTCTAGTCGTGAAGATGTATATATTTTAATTTCAATAGGCAACTATTTTTACAGCTATATTATTATTCAAGCCACAATTAATCACAGCAATGTATATAAATGATTAAGCATATAAATCATCAGTTTGTTGTTTTACACACATGTGCACAGACATTATTTCATACACGACATAGTGGTAAGATGCATAAGAAATATTTTGAAGCACCCATAACAACAAAAGACAGTACTTTATTTAACCTTTTCTGATAAGAAGAGTGCGCTGAAAACGCGAGCGTTTTTGACGATCGCTTTTGTCCAGTCCGCTCATTTTATCGCGTTTAACCACAGCTGTCGTCGGTTTTTGTCTGGTAGAGGCAGCAGTATGTGTTAAAATTTCAAATTGAAGACTCTACTACATCGCACCCAACATCACAACAAGATGATATTTTAAGCTCCTTATGTAGCTGAATCTGTGCTGGTTTGAATGGGCCGCCTCCAGTTTTCGATTTTGTTTTGCCTCCAGCTAGTGCTGTGACATAACTGTGACGTTGGCCCTAAAAGGATCTATAACAGGGTTCCTCAAATCTTACCCTGGAGGGCCAATCCACTGCAGAGTTTAGCTCCAACCCTGATCAAACTCACCTGTCTGTGATTTTCTAATGATCCTGAAGACATTGATTAGCATGTTCAGGTGTGTTTGATTAGGGTTACAGCTAAACTCTGCAGGAAAGTGGATCTCGTGGGCCAGATTTGAGGATCCCTGGTCTATAAGATGACTTGTAATTTTTAATTTCCAAAAATGATAAATATAAAAGTATTTTACTGGAAAATTACATAAAATGTCACATTACATAAACAGTTTTTCATTATATAGGGAACTTACTGTTGTAAAAAAAAATGTATTATTATTTTTTTTTACTGTAGTATTCTTGCAGTCTATTTACCATTTTAAAGTGCAGGAAAATAGCACCGAATTTTGTGAATAAGGCGAAATAAGCAAAACTGACATCGATAAAAAGGCATTTGTGCAGAGAAAAAAAATGACAGTGACTTAATGACTCAACAGTTCACCGCTATTTGGCACCTGGCTATGATGCAGGTTTTTGAGCTGAAACTTTCACCCCTTAATACTGTTTAAAATTCAGAACATTTAGATGTAAATTCCACAGTGTATTTAGTTCCTTGTTTTGCCTTGTTTAGGAATTGCCACTCCAACCTTTTAAAGTTTGCCCTCATGCATATCAAATAAACACAGTAGAATTGCCCTGCCTGGACTAATGCATGAGTGCACTGCTACTAATAAAGATATTATGACTTTCTACTGGTAGCTTATGCTTTCCCTTTTCAAATGTGCACTTTATCCAGATGTTGTCATGGTGACATGTTACATTTTGTGCACTCTGTTTTAATCTCTCTGTCTATTCTCATGTAACAAGAAGAAATCAGAACAGGTCTGAAGGTTGGACTAAAAGGCCCATGAATTGAGCTCTCTTTGAAGTCACGACAGCAGCAAAGCACTCGTGATAAACTCCTTATTGTTTCGCCTCTTCTTCTTTTGTGTCTTCAGGGAAAAACTTTGATCAAAAGGCCTTTTCTTCCGACAAATATGGCGCTGTGTTTAGTCTCTAAACCATCACAGGAAATTGGAAGTTATTTTGTTTTCAGCAGGAGTTCAAAAGGGTTACACTCTCTAAAAACTTGCATTACCCTTTGGGCCGTGTGCAAGTGTATACATTTGTATGTATGTGTGAGCATAAAGCCGAAACCGCATTTGAGTCTTCCTCCTTCTCTTGTCATTTACAGCACATAGGTTAATTAGAGAGAATTATTTGTGACCAACCTTCGACCAACCCCCCAACCAAAAAAAAAAAAAAGAAAAGAAAAAGATAAAGTGAAATTGTTTAATATTATGAAAGAAATGCTATTTTATGCATAAACTTTTAAAATGAAAATATTTGTCTGCCTTCTTTTATGTGTCTTAAAGGAATAGATCACCAGAGATCTGAGATCTAAGAGTGAGTAGTTACATCTCATTTTAATTTGAAGTTTCAACAAAATTTCATTTTTGGTGAACCATACTTTTAAAAGTATACTGTTTTTTTTTTTTTTTGTTTGTTTGTTTGTTTTTTGCATGGAAGAGTCATGCAAAGTTTAATACTAATAATGATAATAATAATAATAATAATAAAATAACAAAAATAATTTACCTTTATTTGCGTTTACCTTACCTTTGCGTTTACCTTTATTTTGACCTGCATGGTTTTCAATAATTTATGAGGATGGACATGATCAATCAAGTCATAATAGACACAATCAGTAATCACACTTGACATGTTCTCATCTTACTCCATCTCTTTTCCCTTCTTCACTTGTATGCCTGTAATTGAGTAATTAATAGAGATGTAGAGGGTACTTGTGGGAGATATTACCATACATAATATATTAGCAAAGAGGAGACTGGACTCCACATTTTATTTCTTTTATTATGGGGTTCCATAATGTAGCAGTTAAAGAAAACCTCTTATTTCACCCCATACTCTGTGTTTCGTGGAAACTTTATAGCATCCTAGACTCGGTAATCTTCTAAATTGGAAGCAGCAGGAAATTATTGTGTGGGCTTGTTTGACTAGCTTTAACTTTTATGACAGTTAATAGCTTCACATCAGCATAATGTTTATTGTGTCTTTATGTTTTTTCCCCCCTCATGTTTAAGTGTTATAATGTACATTGATCAACAAAATTCAAGGAATTTTTACTCAAACTAAAAAAAAACAGCATTTTAAAATCTATTGTTTTTATGTGATTATTATTATTATTATTATCATTGCTGGTTAACTTCTTGTATTCGCAGCCAAATGCCATACTTTCAATCAAGTTGACGAGATTTTTTATTCCAGAATATTAAATGATTTACCTTTTTTCAGCAACTTAGACACACAAATGAGGGTTAGTGTAACATTTCAATTTGCAGATCTTGCTTTTTATTCAAACTTTCAAGGCCAAAGTAAAATTTCTTTATGGTTGTGATAACATAGCTGAATTGAACCAGTTCTGTTCAATCATACCTTGCACCTAAATACACACATTTTAGCTCTTGCTGGGGGTAGAAAAAATATTTGTTCCATGCACTTTTGTACCTGTTTTTACCATTCGTTACATTCAAATTCACAAATGTTTGTGTATTTCCTGTGAATCTTTTCTCCACGACAAGCTAAGATATTAAGAGGTGGAGCAAATTTTTGTCCTCCATCTGTGTGAGATTTTATTAAACTGTCATATCCATGAGATGTTTAATGGTGCCTGACAATGTTAGTTTGAAAGGTCTGACATGTCGAGATGTGAAGCTATAGTGCCTCAGAATGTTGCCTCCATCAAGCTGGCTTCTATCTTGCACTTAAGTAATGCTACACAATGCAGGCATACGTTGCCGATTAAAATCCACTTCACACTATGTTTAATATAGAAAGGCTTTTAGTCAGCCATGGCCAGCTCTCAAGAAAGAAAACAACCTCTCTTCTTTTTCTTTCACATCACGAGGAGTTGTGAGCAGTAATTCGTTCTTTAGACTATCAAGAATTGGCAAAAGTAAGGATGGAATTAGCTTGTCCATTAACATATTCATAATGGCATCATTTGAAGAACACATTTGCACCTTAAATGATGAGAGACAACACATGGAAAGCACAGTACAGGTCTAAGCTCTGATAATTTTAAGATTCCGATATATATATATATATATATATATATATATATATATATACTGAACAAAATTATAAATGCAACACTTTTGTTTTTGCCCTCATTTTTCATGAGCTGAACTGAAAGATTCAAAAGGCCTATTTCTCTCAAATATTGTTCACAAATCTATCTAAATCTGTGTTAGTGAGCACTTCTCATTTGCCGAGATAATCCATCCACCTTACAGGTGTGGCATATCAAGAAGCTGATTAGACAGCATGATTATTTCACAGGTGTGCCTTAGGCTGGCCAAAATAAAAGGTCAATAATAAACATATTTTAATCTGATATTGTAATGTTGCTTTACCATGTTATTTTATGTCTGAGATACCAATATGTTTATATAGTAAATATATAAAGAGTTTTAAGTTTTAGTATTTAGTATTTTTGTCATTTTTAGTAGTTTTAGTTTTTTATTAATATAGTTTTTATTAACTTTTATTTGAATTTAAGTTATTTTAGTATATCTACTAAATAAAAATAAAGAAATTGAGAAAAGGGTTGCTTTGGCAACTAGATAAAATAAAGTTTTTTTTTTAATATTTTGTTTCAGTTAATGTTTATTTTATTTCAAGTAACATTTTTATTTTATTTATTTATTTTTTTTAATGGTTTTAATTTTGGTGTCAGTTTTTGTAACGGGGCTGACGAGACGAGAGACGTGCGGATCCATCTGCAAGCTTTTATTTATAGGCATGGTCATAAATACAGGCAGGGTCGAGCAATGGCAAACAGGTATGGCAGAGACAAGACGAAGAGTAATCCTAGGGCAAGCAAAGGTCAACGATCGGCAAACAGTATCCAGTGGGCAAGGCAGAGAGATAATCCAGGGAACACGGGCTAGAATCCAATAGGGGGCAAACAGTGTCCAGACGGCAAGGCAAGCCCCAAAACTAACTGGGGCTCTGTAAGTTGCTACGGCTCGGGGAGCAGTAAACGCAAACAATACTCGGCCACGAGGGAGAGAAAGTCCAGGGTTTAAATAGTGTGTGTAATGAGTGATGCGTGGGATCAGGTGTGCATGTGATTAGTGCAATGAGTGATTGGTGACAGCTGTGTGTGTGTGATTGGTGAGATGGCTGATGGGAAATGCAGTCCATGTGATGTGTGGTGTGAAAGTCAATATGATGACTTTCATATTGACTTTCACCTCTGGTGGTGAATGAATGTAAGTGCATATACTGGATTCGTGACAGTTTTAGTTAACTATAAACTATATTTTTTAGGTCACAAACAAATATAAGTCACCATTTAACTCACAAACAATTAGGAGTTGATATTTCATCACAGTTCCTTCTCTTTCTCTGCCCTGTGCTGGCATACACAGAATGAAGCACCTAGAGACTACATAGAAGAGTTAATTTGCAAAAACCGATTAACGCCACTTTCAAAATAAATAAATTAATTAATTAATTTAAAAAAAGGAGCTGATTGCCGTGCATTATTCTCCACATATAACGAGATCTGAACCCTAAACACCTTTTGTCGAAAAAGCCGGTATTGTCCACTTTCAAAGCATTGAGAGTTCAAGTTTTACTGCAAACGGCGACAAGAGCCCTTGTTGTTTTTGAACAGAAGCCGATAAGTCCCTTTTAGCGAATCAGCACGCTGTATTCAGGTCAGGTGACAAGGCTACTTTCACTTTGAAAAGACGTGCTAGCTGAGAGGAGTTTCGTTAAAGCTAACTAAAAGTGATCGAGGATGGATAATTTCGACAAACTTGATGAACCTGTGATATCTTCTTTAGGGCTTAAAGGAAAATAAAAGCTGAAACATTTTCACAGAGCCTTGCAAAAGCAGCGTGTTACAATGGTGAGGTGTATACACAATGGTGTAGGCCTATGTATGTATGTATGTATATATATATATATATATATATATATATATATATATATATATATATATACACACACACACAGAGCTGGGTAGGTTGCTTACAAATTGTAATCCGTTACTGATTTCAAATTACAGGACAAAAATTGTAATCAGTAAGGTAATCCATTACATTACACATTTTAGGTAATATAATTAGATTAGCCTATACTTTTTGATCACTTTTAGATTACTTTTGACCTAACTCGTTTATCACATTGATAATCTTATACCATAATAATGTAAAAATAGGTACCATAATGATGTAAAAATACAAAGAGTGAGAAAATATATTCCTTTCATTGTAAATAATAACATGAAGTGCATTAAACATTATATTACATCAAGGTTTCCCAAACTGGGGTTCGTAAAGGAACTGCAGGTGGTTTATGAGTTTAATGAATGGCTAACAAGTGATTAAATCATACAAATTTAAAATTAAAATAAATCATACATTTATTAAAAAAGATGAAATATTTATATGTTTACCTGCATGCCATATGAACATTAACCAATGTGATACTTAATTATTTAAATTATTTTATTTATTTATTTTAAAATCTCAGTTATACTGAGGTGAAAGGGGTCACTGATTATGATTTCACTTTTTTTTTAATTTGTGTGTAATGATGCTGTGTGTGTGTGTGTGTGTGTGTGTGTGTGTGTGTATACAGGTGCATCTCAATAAATTAGAATGTCGTGGAAAAGTTCATTTATTTCAGTAATTCAACTCAAATTGTGAAACTCGTGTATTAAATAAATTCAATGCACACAGACTGAAGTACTCTTTGGTTCTTTTAATTGTGATGATTTTGGCTCACATTTAACAAAAACCCATCAATTCACTATCTCAACAAATTAGAATATGGTGACATGCCAATCAGCTAATCAACTCAAAACACCTGCAAAGGTTTCCTGAGCCTTCAAAATGGTCTCTTAGTTTGGTTCACTAGGCTACACAATCATGGGGAAGACTGCTGATCTGACAGTTGTCCAGAAGACAATCATCGACACCCTTCACAAGGAGGGTAAACCACAAACATTCATTGCCAAAGAAGCTGGCTGTTCACAGAGTGCTGTGTCAAAAAAAAAAACAGAAAGTTGAGTGAAAGGGAAAAAGTGTGGAAGAAAAAGATGCACAACCAACCGAGAGAACCGCAGCATTGTGAAGGATTGTCAAGCAAAATCGATTCAAGAATTTGGGTGAACTTCACAAGGAATGGACTGAGGCTGGGGTCAAGGCATCAAGAGCCAACACACACAGACGTGTCAAGGAATTTGGCTACAGTCGTCCTCTCCTAAACTACAGACAACATCAGAGGCGTCTTACCTGAGCTAAGGAGAAGAAGAACTGGACTGTTGCCCAGTGGTCCAAAGTCCTCTTTTCAGATGAGAGCAAGTTTTGCATTTCATTGTATTGAGTACATATACAATGAACATACTTTCCAGAAGGCCAACAATTCACAAAAAAATGTTTTTTTTTTTATTGGTCTTATTAAGTATTCTTATTTGTTGAGGTTTTTGTTAAATGTGAGCCAAAATCATCACAATTAAAAGAACCAAAGACTTAAACTACTTCAGTCTGTGTGCATTGAATTTACTTAATACACGAGTTTCACAATTTGAGTTGAATTACTGAAATAAATGAACTTTTCCACGACATTCTAATTTATTGAGATGCACCTGTATATATGAAGAGTTCACTTGCAAAAACTGATAACTCCGTTTTTAACAATTCTCAGGAATCATGTATTTTCATTCTACATTCCAATTAATCTCAATCCAACTGCAGCTGGGTTATTTTGACTAGGTTAAAAATAACTTTAAAAAGCAGCTAACTAAGACAATAAAAACATGATAACATAATAAAAAAACATGATTTTTGAAAATTAAAAAAAGATGGAGTTATCTGTTTTTGCAAATAAACTCCACACACACACATTTCTCTCTCTCTCTCTCTCTCTCTCATATATGTATGTATGTGTATATATATATATATATAGATAGATAGATAGATAGATAGATATTTCCTCTCTCCCTCTCTGTGAAGGTTGAAGGTTGTCATGCTTGCAGTGTAAAAATATACAGGCTTCATAGCTGGAATCACCATTTTTTCTGTATACTTGTATTCTAAAGGCAGTATGTCATGGAATTATTTACAGACCTGAATCAGTTAGACTTTATTAAAAGCTGTCAAATGGGAGAGAAGGTCAGATATCCGTCACCTCCTATCCTTGGCTCCCCAGTCCTCACACATCCTGCAGGCTCACATCTGAGGGGCTTCAGTCTTATCACTGCACTGCGTTCCTCTGCTGGAGTGGAGCGGTCTGGACATTAAAGTGTGATTTATTCCACTAATATCCCCAGGTCAGTAGGAACTACAGCAAGGTCAGCATAACAGTGCTGCCTGCTGGGTCTTTTCTGATACTCTGATTCTTAGAAAAGCTTGTGAAACACTCCTTTTTGCTTTATAAACTTAGTTGTTCAATAGTTGTGTAAGTTTTATAATGGTATTTCATCATTTAATTTTAAAGTATGGGGGAAAGGTCATGCTGAGTGGTTTCAAAAAAGTTAGTAAAAATCAGGGTTTTGATCACTCTGTCAGTGTTTACTGACTGATTTTTTTACTGGATGACTGTACATTACCCAGTAAATTATTACATATAAAATATGAAAATATTGATGAGTTGACCTTTTTAAAAATATATGTACCTTTATATTATTTTAAATTTCCCAAACCAGAAACACTTTATTTTAAGGTGTCCATAATACAAAATAATTACCTAGTTAAGTACTTAGTAGTAGCCTTTGTACTTACATTAAATAAAATACACCATGTAACTAAGTTATGGAACAGCCTGTACTTAGTTTGTAATTATGTACATGTAATAGGCAGCTACTGTTACACATATTTAACAGCTACTTATGGAAAAAAAAGATTGTTACATATGTGTTGCTGACTTTATACAACGTAATTATAAATGTAAGTACACAGACATAAGCTACTTAAAATAAAGTGTATCAAGATTGTGCTTAAGTGTACTTCATGTGTATCTACACCTTATCCAGCTGCACCTTAGTATGATTTAACCCACCAGTACAGTTAAAATACATGTAATACATTTATAATTACATTACAATTAAAATAATGTGTATGAAGATTGTCCTTAAGTGTACTTCATGTGTATATATACTGCACCTTAGCTTGATTTAACCCACCAGTACACAGTTTAAATACATGTAATATCTTTCTAATTACATAAAAATGACAGAATAGTACACAGGCATAAGCTACTTAAAATAAAGTGCATCAAGATTGTACTTAAGTGTACAAGCTGGTGTGTAACAGACTCAGCCTGTTACATATCTGCCTATTACATCTACATAATTACAAACTGTAATTACAGGCTGTTCCATAACTTAAGTTACATGGTAAGTACATTTTGTTTCATGTAAGTACAATAGCTACTACTAAGTACTTAATTAGGTAATTAATCTGTATTATGACACCTTAAAATAAAGTGTTACCCCCCAAAACTTACAAAACAGTCCAGCAATAAGTCAATAATATTTCAGTTACTGAATACCTTTGAGATCATTTCCCTTCAGTTAATAATTGAGATGCAAGATGGCGCCAGTGCTTGTATGAAATGAGAGAATGAGTCAGTGGTGTCATATGAGAGTTATGAAAGTATGATGCCTTAAATAGTGGTCATATTTTCAGTTAGATGGTCATTATCTGACCATTCATATTTGTGACTGACCAGTCAATGTTTAGTATTTCAGACATTTGGAATAATGGAAGGTTAATTGTCATTCTTTCAAGTAATTTATGCAGACTGACTAATCCCAACGCATGACCTTTGAAATTGAAAGCACTTAAGTTTTTCTTTGCTTTCTAGATGGAGTAAACATGAATCATGGATTAGGGATCAGTGTCAATAACTACATTTTTACATTAATGGATGCACTGCAGTATTATTGAAACAAACCTAGGCACTTTTTTAATTTCTGATAATGTGCGTCAGCAGGGTTCACTTCCATAAGTCACTAACAAATAGGAGTCGATATTTTCATCATAGGCAGGCCAGTTCCTTTTCGCCCTGTGCTGGCAGACACAGAGTGAAGCACCTAGAGACGAGATAAATCGCTACCTTTCTGCTGCTTGGCAGGGGGTCCTTGCTAAAATGCATATAATTAAGCTGGGTAGAACAAACAGCCATTATTTAGTTGTCAGAACATCATTTTGAAACTCGTGAAATTGAGAGAAAGGGAGGGAGTGGAAGGAGAGAGAGCAGAAGAGATGATTAAGAGTCACTCTATCCTCTTGTCTCGATATGTAGTCCCTCAGGAGCCGGCTGGGGTTTAAATCAATGCTTAGCCTTTATTCATTCACTCACTTATGTTCACACACACACACACACACACACACACACACACACACACACACACACACACACACACACACACACACAGATGTTCAGTGTGTTCACAAAAACATACAGAGAAACTATCAGGCTTGTTGCACAATCAGGTCACTCAGAGCATGTGTTTTTACATTCAAAAACAGTGAGATGGAACTCAGTGGAATGGGATCGAATGCAAGCAACTTGAGACACAATTTTATTTTGGTGCAAGATGCATCACAAAGGTAAAAACACTGTCTTTAGCTTACATTTGTTTACAGTTCCACTATTTTTTCTGTCTATTTGTAGTTTATTTATTTTTTATTTTATATATATATATATATATATATATATATATATATATATATATATATATATATATATATATATATATATATATATATATATATATTTAAGTGATCGTATTTGGTATTTTACACAAAAATATCCTTTAAATTGAATCAATATTTATTTGTGTCATTCTTTAATTTTAGTCAGTTTTACTTGTTTAATTAATTCACTGACTAAAATGGCATCTAAATTAAGTTAATGAAAACAACAGTTATTTTAGTTCATAAGAAAAGTGCAAAAGTAAATTGAATGTTATGTATAATTTAAACATATATCAAGATTTAAAGAAATGGGAAAATTTGCTGAAAAATGTCTGGCCATTCAAAATATGAAGGAATTTGAGTCTTCATTTGAAAAAGATTTGGAAAAATTTTGCATTACAAATGCGCACCAATGGATCTTCTGCAGTGAATGGGTGCTGTCAGAATGAGAGTTCAAACATCACAATAATCCACAAGAAATCCACACGACACCAGTCCATGAATTAATATCTTGTGAAGCAAAAAGTTACATATAAGAAACAAACCGTCATTCAGCCATTTTTACTCGCTGCTCCAAAATTCCAAAAACTGCTTTGGATTATTTTTACTTGTATTTGGTGCTTGATCTGCATATTTCTCTCCTAATTCAGACGAGACAACTTTTTGACTATCGCTTTCTACTGTTATTTCACCCAGAAGCAATGGTTTAAAAAAGTCTTTATGTACATGTTTATTACATACATGTAGCTTTTCACTTGACAAAATGTTAATTGATGGACTGGAGTTGTGTTCATTATTTGTTACACATTGCTTGTTGGATTCCTCTATGGAAGGATTTTCCGGACTATTTTCAAAAGCAATTGCAAATTGTATTTTCAATTGCGTTTTCCACATGTGGGCGCATAAATTGAGACATAATCCAAATGCAATTGCAAATCTTGCATTGCCGTTTGCATTTTAGCTTTTGCGAACGCACAGTGACTGCCACATTTCAAATGAAAAAGCAAAGTCCATTTGCAATTGTGTTTCCCATGTCTTAAGAGTTATGAGCCTGTCATATTTCAATAGCAATATTAATTACCACATTTGGGTTTTCACTTTCTCAGCGTCGCGCATGTAACCTGCCAAAACTCAAATGAAATCACAATTCCTTTTGCATTTGAATTTCCAATGTCTACACGAAAATCTGTCAATCATTGTGAGGGGGCGGGACTATACTAGGGGGCGTGTTTGTATTGGGAGGTGATGTCACTCACAGACGACCGTGCCGAGCGCTTTGATTAACTGAGGTAATTGTTAAAGGCTCCGATAAATGCAGTTGTCAATCAGTTCGTGCCTGTGTGAATGAACAGACAACCTTCTTGGCACAATACACAATTCTGTTTTTTTTTACCTCAAATGCAGCGGGAGCCACAACGGTACGCACAATAGGTCAATATTCACTATTAACGAAACGCTTTACACCTGTCTCAACATCTCTCACTGTTTCTCTCACTGCGATTGACACAAATGAGTAGACAGTGCAATTAAACACTTATTACAGTACATTGTATTCCTTTCTACACCTGCCTCAATATTTAAAAAAAAAAAATCGTGCCAATCTATATTTATTTACCCATTTTCCACCTATATATACAGCCAGGTTCATAAATATTGGGACATCGACACAATTCGAAAAATTTCACAATTCAAAATTTTTGGCTCTATACACCACCACAATGGATTTCAAATGAAACGAACAAGATGTGCTTTAACTGCAGACTGTCAGCTTTAATTTGAGGGGTTTTGCATCCAAATTAGGTGAACGGTGTAGGAATTACAACAGTTTGCATATGTGCCTCCCACTTGTTAAGGGACCAAAAGTAACGGGACAGAATAATAATCATAAATCAAACGTTCACTTTTTAATACTTGGTTGCAAATCCTTCGCAGTCAATTACAGCCTAAAGTCTGGAACGCATAGACATCACCAGACGCTGGAGATGCTCTGCCAGGCCTCTACTGCAACCGTCTTCAGTTCCTGCTTGTTCTTGGGGCATTTTCCCTTCAGTTTTGTCTTCAGCAAGTGAAATGCATGCTAAATCGAATTCAGGTCAGGTGATTGACTTGGCCATTGCATAACAGTCCACTTCTTTCCCTTCAAAAACTCTTTGGTTGCTTTTGCAGTATGCTTTGGGTCATTGTCCATCTGCACTGTGAAGCACCGTCCAATGAGTTCTGAAGCATTTGGCTGAATATGAGCAGATAATATTGCCCGAAACACTTCAGAATTCATCCTGCTGCTTTTGTCAGCAGTCACATCATCAATAAATACAAGAGAACCAGTTCCACTGGCAGCCATACATGCCCACGCTATGACACTACCACCACCATGCTTCACTGATGAGTTGGTATGCTTAGGATCATGAGCAGTTCCTTTCCTTCTCCATACTCTTCTCTTCCCATCACTCTGGTACAAGTTGATCTTGGTCTCATCTGTCCATAGGATGTTGTTCCAGAACTGTGAAGGCTTTTTTAGATGTCGTTTGGCAAACTCTAATATGGCCTTCCTGTTTTTGAGGCTCACCAATGGTTTACATCTTGTGGTGAACCCCTCTGTATTCACTCTGGTGAAGTCTTCTCTTGATTGTTGACTTTGACACACATACACCTACCTCCTGGAGAGTGTTCTTGATCTGGCCAACTGTTGTGAAGGGTGTTTTCTTCACCAGGGAAAGAATTCTTCGGTCATCCACCACAGTTGTTTTCCATGGTCTTCCGGGTCTTTTGGTGTTGCTGAGCTCACCGGTGCCTTCCTTCTTTTTAAGAATGTTCCAAACAGTTGTTTTGGCCACGCCTAATGTTTTTGCTATCTCTCTGATGGGTTTGTTTTGTTTTTTCAGCCTAATGATGGCTTGCTTCACTGATAGTGACAGCTCTTTGGATCTCATCTTGACAGTTGACAGCAACAGATTCCAAATGCAAATAGCACACTTGAAATGAACTCTGGACCTTTTATCTGCTCATTGTAATTGGGATAATGAGGGAATAACACACACCTGGCCATGGAACAGCTGAGAAGCCAGTTGTCCCATTACTTTTGGTCCCTTAACAAGTGGGAGGCACATATGCAAACTGTTGTAATTCCTACACCGTTCACCTGATTTGGATGTAAATACCCTCAAATTAAAGCTGACAGTCTGCAGTTAAAGCACATCTTGTTCGTTTCATTTGAAATCCATTGTGGTGGTGTATAGAGCCAACAATGTTAGAATGGTGTTGATGTCCCAATATTTATGGACATGACTGTATATATATTATTTCATATTTTAACAGTTTTAATCTGTTATGGAGCCAGTGGAGCCCCCAGGATTTTTTTTATGGGGAGGCCGAAAGGGGCCAGTATAAAATGTTAGGGTGGCACAATACAAAAGTGTTGCATGCCTAAATCTAATGGCAGACAATAATTTTTGGTGTTACCATTCATTCTGGGAGCATATAAAGTTCAGTAGGCTATTACTATAGAGCAAAATATAAAAATTCTGTATTGAGCAAAATAGAAAAAAGTCGCTCTGCAATTCAACTGCAAGTAATTCCCTCATATTTATTTTGAGTGCAAATTTGACCCCTTAAAGTGATTTACAGGGAATTTTGTTTTTACCTTTGTAATGGCATTTTTCTAACTTTATTAAAAGTATGTCATCTTTTATTTATCAATTCAAAAATGTATAAGCGTTTTAACATTTCTAATTAAAACAACAGAATAAAAAGTAGAATAAGAATAAGTTATCAGTCAAATGAAATCAGTATTTAAGGAATAAATTTGTACTACAGAGGTGGCACAGAAGAACACACAAGTGGCTTGTAGGTGTATTTTCAAATGTTTAATGAGGCTGAGAGTGCAATTAAATTAATAAATTCATGTTGAGGTTAATGTTTTAAATATAAATTTTTGAATATAGAAATATTAAATGATTTAAATAAGAGGAAATACACTTTAAAAAATTAAACTAAAACTGCCAGCAGGTGGCGGCATGTCACTGATTTTATCACTGAATCATTGGTTTATTTGATTCGTTTGAACAGCTGATTCGTTCAGGAAGGAAGTACATGACTGTCTTTATTGACACTAGATTTGTTTAAAAATGCAGCTCATGCATAAACAAAACACTGCTGTGTTTTAATGGAGATGCGCAGCGGCTCAACTGTTACTTTGTCGAAACTATTTTCGTTGACGAAATAGAGCAAAATAAGGCAATACTGTTGTAGTCAGAAAATACAAGTCACTTAAATTAATATTAACTTCTTGTTTAATGAACTGTTGTATTAAATCAATCACATTTGCAAACTCCCTTAATAATCATTAAAAGCTGCGATCTCACAAAAATCTATTATAATCAGCTCCTTACACTGCACAGTGAATCTCTAATTTACAGTCTGTCTTCGCGTTGTTTGTTATAATGAGTGGATACGTCTGTAAGTGATAGGCTATATTTTTTTTCATAGTCGCACGCAGTAGCCAAGTTTTCAGTCTCAAATGCAACTGAAATGGTCGCACTGTAGAGCCCTGAGTAATATTAATCTAATAAAAACTTAAAGTGTTCGACATGTGAGCAACAGAAATAGATCAGTTCCTAATTAATACCTTAGTGACGCCTAATCTATAGCCAAACAGTATTGTATTCTGTGAGTTTGACAGAATAAACTAAGTTTTATATAAGATACGAAAACTACGTTTTACTTGTAAGTTTCAGCTCATTTAGTTGATAAAAGTGTAAAATTTGTCCTTTTAAACATTTGTTATGTTATCTGTGTTCTATTGTGAATAAAATATTGGCTCATGTGATTTGAAATTCTTTTAGTTTTCATTTTATTCAAATTTAAAAAACGTCCCAACATTTCCGGAATTCGGGTTGTACTTGTGCATTATTGTGATGTTTTTATCAGCTGTTTGAACTGTCATTCTGATGGCACCCATTCACTGCAGAGGATCCATTAGTTAACAAGTGGTGTAATGCTATATTTTTCCAAATCTGTTCAGATTAAGAAACTAAACTCTATCTTGGATGGCCTGGGGAAAAGTAAATATTTCATTTTTGGGGTGAACTATTCTTTTAACAAAATTAACAAGGCAATTATCAAACGTGAGATCCTGAAATAACATTCTAATGAATTCAGCATTGTATCACACATTATCCATGTTTTACATGTGATTTAGTGCATTGTTACCAACAGTAAGATTATTCTGGTTACGTCAGCTGTTACCCCAAACAGCAATTCCCTACAGCGCAATTCCCCCAAAACAGTGGACATGAACAAACCAGGGAATAATAATGGTAAACCAAGCCTGACAATCCTATTAGCCAGTCTTTAATTATTTATCCAGGTTTGAGCAGATTGGCTACCCTCTGGGAGAAATTAAAAAGTTAACAGGCACTTTGGAAAATGATGTTCTGATGCATCTTTCAAGGGGCTTAGGAATAAAGGACTGTTCCATCTTGCTTCATAATTAGCCAGAGCCTTGTTTCCTTTTCGGATTAGCATGGCAATTGATATACACATTGCTGTCATAAGTGCATGCTGAAAGCGAAATACTGCGGGTTGGCTGTGGAATCACACATGATTCATGCTGTAAAACTATTTTTAAGTCACAATCTTGTCCTTTTATTGAGACAGCTAGCCTGAAAACATTCATTTTATGCACAACAGAAACCCATGATAGCTATGGTTTGAGATTCATGAAATCTGGAATAATCTATGAGCCTGATCTCAATGCTGCAGGCATCCACTGGAAAATGAACCTAATCTTTTCAGGAGGAAAGTACACGCATCATGTGGACAAAATTTCAGGTGAAAGTGTCACAACAGTAATCGGCCAGGTTCTTGCAGTGAATGAATGTACTTATGATTTCCCTTCTCTCAGAATCCTGCTGAACACAGCATTCACACAAGTTTCAAGCTGCCTTGTTCCAAGGCATTTCTTTTTCATAGCAATAATTCAATAAACCAGTCATAAATGTTAAAACTCTAAAAAGGCCATAAATACACAATAAAGTCCAGCCTGTACATTCAGTATGATTAATCAGACACCAATCAATATGTCAGCACCAATACTAATCACCTGCAAAGCATGCATTTCAATCTTCAAATAACTGTTAGTTTCAGGTTCAATTCAGTCTAGAAGTTAAAGCTGACTCATCCACCATAGCTCCACCTCCACATAGCTTTCTCCTCCAAAACCAAGGAGGTGTATGATAGTATGATTCATATATTATAGCATTCCTATTCATCTTAATGGCAGTTAAGAACCTCTGGAAATATGTGAAAATAAAGTGTCAAAACATCTACTATAATATAACAAAATAACTCTCACCACTTTTGCTTATGAATACATAATTGATTTTAAATATATAAAAACATCTAATATCTATTAATATATTTGACTAAATGCTATTCATTTCTGTCCAGTTTGTGAGTTATTTCAGTTAGTCTGACTCACTGACAAATGGTTTGGTTCCATAAAGCAAATTTAATATAATTTAATATAAATTCAATAGTCCCTTTATTTTACAGTTACTATGCTATCATAAAATGCATATTTGACTCTTCCACTCGCGTAGGCCCACTCCTGACAACAAAATGGATATATTTTCATGACTTTCTAACATTTACAGATGAAAAATATACTCGTGACATGTCAGTTATGCATAAGGAAAACAAAACGTCTCAAATGCATTAAACAGCACGATCCATGATCGACATTAAGGGCTGGCTGCTTAAGAATAAGCGTGATCAAATTAGTTAGACTGTGTGAATTTACATGGTCGTTTATAACTGCTTTAGCCCCGATTGATTTGTTAGGTTATTTCAAGTCAGGTTTTGAACTTTAATCCCCGCTTTTCCTCAGGTCTCCGTGGTGTTGTTGTGATTTGTCATATTCAAAGTGATGAGAGAACGCGCTTGAGAAACAGTTTCAGAGGAGACATCGATCTAAAATACTGGTCACGGATTATTGGTCACTTTCTAAATAATAAAAGTGTAGCGCATCCACTAGTAATTGCATCGCGATACAAATGCCAACTTGTATCGGATACACACTTTTTAAACCAATGCATCGCATCGTTAACTTTTTTTTGCCGATGCACCGAGCGAATCGGGGAATCTTCCCATCCCTAATAAATACATACACATGCATGTATATATTTAAGGAAAAAAATGTTATGTTTATATTTTTAATATATTTATATATAATATAAATTATAGGAAATAAATGTAAATATATATATATCGAAATGTATGCTGTATGTATGTGTGTGTGTGTGTGTGTGTGTGTGTGTGTGTGTGTGTGTGTGTGTGTGTGTGTGTGTATTTATATATACATAATAAATGTGTTCAGTACACACACATATATTATATAAACAAAAACGTTTATTTTGGATGTGATTAATCTCAATTGATCGTTTGACAGCACTATAAAAAAATACAACTCTCTCTGTATGTGTAGCTACTTGCAAACTGGACAGAAATTAATAGCATTTAGTCAAATATATTAATAGATGTTAATAGTTTGACAGCACTAATATATACAGTATATATATATATATATATATATATATATATATATATATATATATATATATATATATATACAGAATGTATATAGCCTACATATACTGTACATATACAAAACCTCCACTTCAATGAAAACCTGACCACATATAACACTGACAACTGACAAAAGTAGCAGTCCTGGTCTCAACTCAACTGATGACCTCATTAAATGAGGCTTTCTTTAATTCTGCTGTTATCTCTATGGACTTTTCTTTTGAGCGCTCTGCAGTAACACTTTGTATGCTGTATATTGCAAGAACTTCAACACATACAGTTTGATACAGAAAAGACTAGGACAATCAAAAAGAACAAGAACATTGTATCTTATAAAACCACATCTATGCCATTGTTGGCCTTTGGTTAAAAGGTTTTAGTGTATTTAATGACAGCAAGAATATTGAAGTAAAATAAATTATTTGTGTTCAAGAATGCTTCTCCTATCTTGTTTGTACGCAACCAGTAAGGCAAAACGAAATACTGTTTATTTATTTTTTTAAATTTATTAGTACATTTGGAGGCGAAAATAGCGAAGATGGGCAAAAGCCATCATCTCATGCTCCCAAGCCAAATTACAATTGAACAGCTAGTCTCTCAGGCAAAAGATATGTCATACATTTTTAATGTGCTGGGAGCCAGCTGAATGTCAGCCAGCCAATTCTAAGTTACTTCTTTGAATGTGATGGGCAGTCATGGGTTCTGTCACCACTATTGTAAATCACAGCACAGCAAAGCAGTAGAAATGTATACTGTAGCTTGACAAAATCCACCTGTAGAAGAATCCTGACCCCTCTCCTAATAAGAAGACTGCATCATGTGATTGTCATTCACCATATGACAGCGGTTTCATGAAAAAATGTCATTCCACAGACATGCACCTCTAAGATTAGCAGTGTTAGAAAAGAACAAACTAAAAATAGTGATGCTACTAACTTTACTACTAACTACATTTTCAGCAGAATAACAGTATTCAAAACATTGTAGCTTTTTAAGTAAAGTTTGCTGGCATTTAGCATCTTTTTATAATGAAACAAACGCTGCACATAAATATTTACAACCCCAATTCTGGAAATGTTGGGAAGTTTTTTAAATTTGAATTAAATGAAAACTAAAAGACTTTCAAATCACATGGGCCAATATTTTATTCACAATAGAACATAGATAACATAACAAATGTTTTAAAGGAGAAATTTTACACTTTTATCCACTAAATGAGCTCATTTCAAATTTGATGCCTGCTACAGGTCTCAAAAATGTTGGCACGAGGGCAACAAAGGGCTGAAAAAGCAATAAATTTTGAAAAGATTCAGCTGGGAGAAAGTCTAGTAACTAATTAAGTTAATTGACATCAGGTCTGTAACATGATTAGCTATAAAAGGGATGTCTTAGAGAGGCAGAGTCTCTCAGAAGTAAAGATGGGCAGAGGCTCTCCAATCTCTGAAAGAGTGCATAAAAAGGTTGTGGAATACTTTAAAAACAACATTCCTTAATGTCAAATTGCAAAGGTGTGGCCAGTGCATAACATCATCAAAAGATTCAGAGAAACTGGAGAAATCTCTGTGCGTAAGGGAAAAGCCCAAAGACCTTTGTTGGATGCCCGTGGTCTTCGGGCGCTCAGACAACACTGCATCACTCATCAGTATGATTCTGTCATCAACATTACTAAATGGGCCCAGGAATACTTCCAGAAACCATTGTCGATAAACAAAATTTGCCGTGCCATCTGCAGATGCCAACTAAAGCTCTATCATATAAAAAGGAAGCCAGATGTTAACATGGTCCAGAAGCGCCGTTGTGTCCTGTGGGCCAAGGCTCATTTAAAATGGACTGTTTCAAAGAGGAAAAGTGTTCTATGGTCAGACGAGTCCAAATTTGACATTCTTCTTTGATTCTGAAAATCACGGAAGAGGTAGGGAGACCTTCCAGCGTTATCAGCGTTCAGTTCAAAAGCCAGCATCTCTGATGGTATGGGGGTGCATAAGTGCATACGGTATGGGCAGCTTGCATGTTTTGGAAGGCACTATGAATGCTGAAAGGTATATAAAGGTTTTAAAGCAACATATGCTCCCCTCCAGACGACGTCTATTTCAGGGAAGGCCTTGTGTATTTCAGTAGGACAATCTCTCTTCAGCAGCTGGAAACCTATATCTATAATAATGGGACCAAATTCAAACACCAAAACTCCAGAAACTCATAACCACAATGCCCAGACATCTTCAAACTGTTTTGAATAGAAGAGGAGATGCTACCCCTCCCAACTATTTTGAGACTTGTAGCATGCATCAAATTTGAAATGAGCTCATTTTGTGCATAAAATTGTAAACATTTCTCAGTTTAAATTTTATCGTTGTTCTCTTGTGAATAAAATATTGGCTCATGTGATTTTAAATTCTTTTAGTTTTCATTTTATTCAAATTTAAAAAACTAGACTTAAAATACTGCTCTGATTAAATTATAAACTATATAGCATATTTTAAAATATGTGGCCCCTTGGCTTCAATGTAGTTACACTAGCTACTTTTTGTTTGTAGCATGTAATGTAGATAACTGCTTTTTTCAGTAGAGTAGCTGGACTGTAGTTTATCTAAATTTAAATTATAAATGGCTTGTAGCTTTACAAGCTACAGTTTTAAAGTAGCTTTCCCAACACTTCCTCGAAGCTTACTGGAATCTTTTAAAGTGGTTGATATTTTTATTAATTATTCACCCTGATTCTCAATTGTTGTGGTGCTAATTGTAAGTCTTCACACTGGCAACTCAAGATATTTAGCGGATAACACACAGCTCAGTAGAGTTATATCACATTTCTTTCTGTGGGCAGTGGATAAATCCTGGAGTAGGTCACAAATTCCCAGGCTGCACTGCTACTGTTCCTGTTTCTTTCCCTTGTTTACTTTTTTGCAACTAAGGGAGATCAATCCCAGCCTCCAGCTCTCCTAAGCCCATTGTTTCTTCCTTCCATCGCTCAATAGTCATTCTTCACAGACAGAGATGACAGAAATAAGTATTATAAAAAGGCAATATAACAATGCTTTGCACCAAGCTGTTTCACATAGATAGAAGTGATCCATTCTGTATGATGTCACCAGTCTCTCATTGTGTCTGGAAAACTGAATCCCACAGTGCCGAGACCAAGGGAGATAGCGTTGTGATGAGTTTCTCCAATAAAATGGTTGAAATCAGGTTGATCTGTCCATTAGCCGTTGTAAAGCCTTTGTGGTAATACAACGGCTTGGTCAGAGGGCAGTTAAATCATTATGATCGAAAATGGCAAAGGGATTTTAACTATTCTAAAGGCTAGTTCACACAGATTCAAACAAATGGCAACATTTCAACCATTCAAAAGCTGGCTGTTGTGTTCTGAATGCTGGAACACACGAGTGTCATATTTAAATTTGTATTTTTGTATGTCACTGTTCCTCTCTACAGAAGGAAATGAAAAGGACAGGGTTGCAGCCCTGAATCTTGCTGTGTGAGAAAAGGAGTTTATATATACTGTATGCCAAGGCTCAACAATAAAGATAGACTGCCAGCGTGGGAAAATTTCGGCCAGCTGATGAAGCTGCACTTGCAAAAAAAAGTTTAGAAAAGTTTAGTAAATGTATATGTATCTAGTAAATATAAAAATATATTGCAAAAAAAAAAAAAAAAAAAAAATGCCTGTTTTTAAAATGAAATTTTGTCAAAATGTGCATTATGATATCATAATGACTGTTAGAATGTTAAATTGAATACATGTGTTTTTTTTTTTTTTTAAAAAAAAGAACAATTATGATGTTATTACCGCTCATAATCAAAGTTGAAACATGTTCACTTTTGGAAAGTTCCGATCAATCATGCCTTTTTTTTCCATGTTTATCAAGGCAGGCACATTGGTTGCTATGGATTTGGCAGGGATGCTTATACCCCATCGTCTTGGCAACAGTTTGCGATGAAGTCAGATTAGGTCAGGGTTTGATAGAAAATCATACCAGACTGATCAAACATTCCAAGACAAGACAAACGCTGATTGCACATGGTCATTCTGTGAAAACAAACACCAACCGACGTCAACAGGGTTAACACGTTGATCCAACAAAGCCCCACAACCACTGGATGTATTGTGTATTTGTAGCACATTTTTTATTCTTCAGAATGAAAACTGTTTATTATCATTCAAAAGTTTGGGGTCTGTAAGTTTTCTTAATCTTTTTGAAAGAAGTCTCTTATGATTACCAAAGCTGCATTTATTTATCAAAAATACATTAAAAACAGTAATACTGTGAAATGTTATTATAATTCAAAATAACCCTTAAAGGGACGTGGTAATGGTAAATAAAATGTAATGGGAAAAAAATAATATTTCAATGCTTTTGTGTTCCCCCAAGAAACTTGCATTCGCTTTTATGATGGAAAAATACAAGGTGGGAGGAAAATCTATATTTCAATGGTTTTACAAATGTATCTTGTGAGAATGCGATACTTTTGTGAGAGAACGCAAATGCATTTTTCCTTCCCGTCACGTTACATGTGATCAAGTTAACCCCACCTTGCAAAATAAAACTTTAATTTCTTTAAAAGTATTTATTTTGACGTAATAATAATAATAATTTCAGAAATGAAGACAGCAAATAAATTTGCTCACAGTTGCTGATCTAGAGACAGCTTTTCCTTTCTCGCTAGTAATTAAGGTTTGAATTTGTTATGTAGAAATAATGTGGATTTGTCTGGGTCTAGTTTTCAGCACACAAGTGTTGACACATTGTGCAGTGGTGCTCATAAGGGCAACTCAAGTTCAATTCCTGGCTTATTTCCTAATCCTGCTCCTCTCTCTCTTCCCATCATTTACTTTCCTGAATAAGACGTGGCAGAAAGCCAAAAATAAAATTAAAATTTGGATTTTAACCTCATCCATGCGATTAATTTTAGCCTTAGTCTAGGAGGCGAGTGGCCACTTCAGAATGGTTACAGATACACACTAGCAAGCTCACAAAATCTCCTCTAATCCCAAACAGAGACCTCAGAAACAATGAGAGTAAAGGCAGCTTTGTTTTGAACACAATTTGTTTCCATTAATTGGCCGCTCATCTCCTGCTGCTCCCTCCCTGCAAATCCCCAATCCTTCGTCTTAATGAGTTAGACGTGTGACAGTTAGACAGAAGTGCGGTTCTGAGGCAAGGGAGTAAAAAATGTCCGCAGCATTCAAAGCAGTACAATGGAAGCGTGCTGTTAGTGCCATTAGCATTGTTTCAGACACAGCGAGAGCTGCATGCTAAGGGAACATCTCCAGCGTAGTGGCGGCCGTCGCTGAAAGGGATGATCGATCTCTTTGAGCATCCGTTGCCTACAAACACTGAGCACCCACAATGCATCTGGCCTGTACATCAATAAAGAGCTCTGTGAAAGTCTAACAGGCCTTTTGATGGTACATGGCTCAAAAATAATGAGAAACAATGCATGTCAAATATTTAAGATATTTTCAATATTTTCCTTTGCATGATAGCCAAATAGAGTAGGAGATGGGTTTAAATACAAAAACTTAAGAGGTGTATACATTAAGGATGATGTATACTATAACTATAACAATAATGAAAGAGAGGAACGATATTGTTGGAAATTGTTGGATCACTTTCAAAACCTTTTTTTTTACGGCTTATGAAAGATAAAAACATTGAATCCAACATGAAGAGTTTGCACACTTACAGTGTTACATGAATTCAGCACACACTTACAATAAACATAATGTTTTCGTCTGTTGGGTTTTACACTAATATAGTTATCGTTATAGTTCATCCTTTACACCAACACACTCTCACACACATCATGAAATTTTAAGTTATTTTAAGGCCTGTTATGAATCCCAGGAACAATACTATAGAGGCATTTAAGTATTTATATTCACTTTTATTCATTTATTTATCGAATGTTTTCATCCAAATTGACTTACAAGTGAGAATAATACAAGAAAATAAGCTATTGAAGGCTTGGTAGTAACCCACTTTCATTAAAGAGAGGTCAACTAAAGAGGAAAAAGAATGTTTTTTTGTTTTTTCCCCACCACTACTGCAGATTTGAATCAGTGTGATTCAGATTTTCATCATATTTCATTTTATTAATAGTACTTACTTGTGGCTCTGCCCAAGAAGTCGTAATTTAAATCACACATCATTTTATGGGGCCCCTTTGGGAAGCATGAACAGACATTTGCTTTCCCTTTCTGTCCACTTACACACTTCTCCCTGATAAGTGAAAAGTCATTAGGCGGAGGTAAGATGTTGTGAAGAGCCATCCTCGTGATGGTGGATTCAGAGATAAGGACATGATTGCAAGAAGTCAATGAAGAGCTTTAATTGCAAAATGCTATGACTAATTAAAAGAAAAGGAGTGATGTTTTCCCTCTGCGCATCTTGTAGTCTGATTGCATCTTGTAGTCTGATCACTGTATGATCTTGTGTTAAAAACTGCATTCATTGGAATCTCAAAGGTGATTGTGCTCATCATATATGCCCTAAGCCTTATTTTTCTTTTCATTTATCTGCCTTTCATAATCCCTTAACAACCATATATTATCTTTGGTCATTTACATTGCAAACATTGCCTTTCTACCATTTTAAATACTCCAGAATCCACTTTGTATATGATGTATGTGCAGCATGTGGGTATCAGTTCTGAGCAAACATACTGTACAAGAAAGAAAAGACCAATCAAAATTTAGTATGCAAATATTGCAAGGGTGTCTTAGGCTTCAGTTATATTTTTAACTAAACACAGATCCAAAGCCTAAAGTCAACATGCATACATCAGAATATTCTATCAAAGAAGTCAATGTGAGATGGATGGATGGATAGATAGATAGATAGACAGATAGATAGATAGATAGATAGATAGATAGATAGATAGATAGATAGATAGATAGATAGATAGATAGATAGATAGATAGATAGATAGATAGATAGATAGATAGATAGATAGATAGATAGATAGATAGATAGATAGATAGCTGAATACATTGTATTGCAGACAAGCATAAATTAGAATACTTGTGGAATTCCAATGCCTTCCAAGCTGTGGTGAAATGATGATCGTCAGTTCAGCCATTTTATGGTTCTAACATTTTAGCCTGCAGAAAAGTAAATTAAATTTGACCTCAGGCCACAGTAAATCATCCTCTATCCGGAAGTGGCCAAGAACCAACAGCACTTTGTTAAACCATGACCACGTGTGTGTTTTATTGATCTGTCTTACCACTTCCTCAATAATCCATTTGCATAAAGAGTGTTTCTGGTTGACATAAATCAGAGAGCAGCACACAGCATGGATGAGCTCTGCTGACAAGAACACTGTTGTTCTTAACAGAGCCAGGACATTAATGAGTATGAGTACATATCTCTTGAGATGCTGTAAAGCAGTCAGAGTAACTTAGCTAAGCACATCTCACAAGGAGCAGCGAGCAAGGAATATTAAGCCCATTTTTAAATAATAATAATAATAATACATATAACTTTATGTATTCTGGTGAAAACATTGCCTCTAAAGGGCCAGACGTTGAAGTGTAATTTCTGTGACACTAGTGGCACCAATTGGAATAATACTCTCTGATTAAGAGTCTACCATGTAAACAGAGATTTTTGATTACCTTAATCCGGCTAAAGTGATGGTGCTCACTGGTGCCCCCTTTAGATGGTGACACCCTAGATGTCTAGAAATGGCCCTGGTCATAACTATTCCATTCTTATTTAATGGACATTTAAAACACCACATTTTTCTTTAATGTTCGTTTAAAATAAACATGTATTCTGACTAAAAAGTATTTCATACAATACTTCTTTACAAATATTTCGGTACAAAGAGTTTGCCATATTATGTTTACCAAGTGACCAACATGCATTAAGACCAGTGATAAAGTGAATGCATAGCTTTCTCCAGGTATTATTGACCTCTTTGAACTGCTCAAACAAAGAGCAGCGATTTGAAAGTCTCCCTCTTCATGGAACACATACAGCAGATCTCTTAAAGTTGTCTCTGCACATTAAAGTGCACGGTCTAAAAGTATTTTTCTTTGTAAAAATGGCACACTTCACTTTTAACATCCATTACTGGATGTAGTATTGCTCTTTTCAGATCATATTGGGAAGTAAGTTCTTAACAAGTTCGAAAAGTCAGCTGTAAAAAACATAGACTTGCTGAGTAACTTTATATATATATATATATATACAGTATATTTCTGTTTAACTTCCAGATGAATATAGCAAGCAAATGCTTTCAAACTAAATTGTGCGGTTTTACGTAGCTTATTATGATCAATACCATTCCACCCCTCATACACACAACTCAGAAAGCTTGGGTTTAAGAAAGCCTTCATGTGCAGTTGGAAATATCATAATTACAAATTACATGTACATGAATGACTAAGCTAAGGCATGTTGTGGGAAAATTATTTGTTAGATACCATGCCTACATAAATCACTCAGGTTGCATAAATGTAATGCAGGTGCATGTCTCACTGGTAATTATAGCTTTACTGTCGAGCTCAACTTGTAAATATGACCATGATTTGAAGGTAGCATATGACTCCATTTTAGAAAGTTGTACATTTTTTGTGTAGAAGTTTATTTTCATTATTACATTTTAATTTAAAAAAGGCACACTATTTATTTATTTATTTTTTTCTTTTAGGCATGGTCCTGCTAAAATAGCCAGGTAAAAATGATAAAGGATGGGCAAGACACAATTCAAAATGCTTACGGCAGGTTTTGCTGTCAATAACTGGAGTGTTTCTGGTTGGACTGAGAAAAACTCAAAGTTGTCTGATACTTGGTTGAATTTAGGCTGCTGATTGCAGGAAGGGAAAGATTGGTATCTCACCCTGGGGTAACTAGTCCTAGTGCCTGGGCAGGAGGAGTGTAAAGCCAGACGGGGAAATCTTGATTCTCCACGCTCACTGTTTTGCCCTCTGCAGCCGGCGTATAGCATCAATAATAACACCTTATTTCTGTCATGTCAAAACATGAAAGTGTGTCGGGAAGAGATTGATGACTGTCATAAATCAATGTCTGGAAGCGTACGAGCCAGATTGTAGGGAGAATAAATACGCTAACTCATACACACATTGCACTGCCTCTTTAAGAATGACTGATACCCTAAAGATAGATGCAATCTTTGTGGAAAATCTCTAGTCCGAAGTTTTCAGTTCACAGTTTAAATTAATCAAATTCTGCTCTTCCTTGTAACTCTTAAAAGCCATTTTAATACAAACTGTTTCAGTCAGCCAGAGTTTTTACAGTTTTCCATGCTTGAAAAAATGGTGGTATTTCCTACAGAACCTTGTGTTTACCGCAGAGGTGCCCCTAACCACCCTTCATTAGACACGCATTGCTTCAGTTCATTGTTTTTAAAAAGAAAAACACTAAATCCTGTCTAGCAAATGTGTATCTTTAACAACATGTTGTCAAATGGATGATTCATCAGCAATGAATAACACAAACCTCGCTTCATTTTGCTATGGACATCATTGAAAATAATGACAATTTGTTCATTGAGTCATTAAACGCTCTTATTAGTTATAAGGTTCAGACTGATTCATACCATCCTTTTGAACTATTAAAAGCACTATTTAAATAAAAACCTTTAAAATAATTTATTCAGGAATCAGGCTACACTGGAACCGACTCGTAAAATCATTAATTCAGGAATATGATTTTAAATTGGATTGACTAAAAAGATGTACTGTAGTTCATAAGTGTCAAGTGAAGTCATCAAATTTATTCAGTACACCATTTCAGAGCAGCTTTACAGAAAGTCTTAGGCTACTGGCGTGCTGTGTGTTCATTAAAAAGAACTGTTTGGGAATCAGACTGCACAGGTCACACTGTTTTTGACTCACTAAAAAGAACTGGATCATAAGAATAAGTGGACATCCCTGTTCTCGGTCAGAGAAACAGTATTTATTTCAGAGGGATGGCAGAGAGATTCAAGTATTTTTCCATCACTCCTCTGCCACACTGTCTCTCTTTCCTTTTCAATGATTACATGCAAATTGTCAATCTTTTTTTTAACTAGGGGTAGTGGAGGAACCCTACACTACTGGTCTGTATGCATGAGATAAGATAACGACTGTACGTGAATACAGCCAGAAGAATGAAAGGTCACCTGTGCCAGAACCCAAGAACAGAACCTACAGAGATGAAGGTCACCCAGATCGAAATAGTGATTCCTTTCACAGGTTGTTACCTGAACTCATGTGATTTGCTGAATTCAATCAGCATCCATTCATTATCAGTGCAACTAAGAACAGTACCAAATTTAAAAGGCCCAAAAAATAATAAAATACAAAGTTTGATGTTTTGTGGCTCCTACAGGCAAAATAAATCAGTGCCTTTGGATTGATGTGTTTACAGAATATTTTAACATTAAAAACTGGTCACATTGGCTTTAGCTCTGCTATTTTGACATTTACAGACCTTTAAAAGGGCTTTTCACAAAATACATCAAACCCAGTTCCTTCAAATCCAAAAACATCACTTTTCTTTTTAGCCTGCTATAGTCAAGCTGTCTACCAGGTTGGTCTTTGCTCAAACAGTTCCACAACCTCTCCTCCATTCTCTGATTTTCTGCATCTTTTTATGAGTCTGTAGATGAGACTGCCATCAATCAGGACTGAGCTAGTACTTCAAAACATCAAGGATAATAAACAATTAACAGCAGCAGTCGATGACCTGTGAAAGGTTGAACACAGCAGGTTTTCAGAGGAGAACAGCAAAGGTGCTGGGCCTGCAGCACTGCCCCTGGCATGTCACTGCAATCTTTAGCACAAACTGGCCATAAACCAGACAGTCTGACCTCTATTACAGATTGCCCTCTGCTTATATAACTCTTGAAGCTGGTGTATTGAAAAAGACTCTTTTAGGCTTTTGAAGTTTAATGTATAAAAGTTGTTTAAATCTGTTGTCACTAGAAACTCCAACTTTTAAATAAATAGTTTCAATTGAACAATGAAAATTATGTCATTATTTACTCCACTCTCATTTTGTTCCAACCCCATATTCCCTTCAGGGCATCTTGGTAAATGTCAATTGTGTTTGTTCATGATATACTTGAGAACCAAGAGGTCTATAATACCTGGAGAAAGCTATCCATGTCTTAACTGCACTTGCTTGCTTCTAGGCATATACAGAGGCTGCATCTGAAATCACATACTTCCCTACTACATAGTAGGCGAAAAACAGCATGTAAGTCTACATGGCCTTCTATTTCCGGTGCAGTTTTGGACTGGACTATGAAGTGTTGCAGGAAGTCTGCCATCTTTAAAGGGTTACTCCACCCCAAAATGAAAATTTTGTACTTAATCACTTACCCCCATGTTGTTCCAAACCCGTAAAACCTTCATTCGTCTTTGGAACACAATTTAAGATATTTTGGATGAAATCCGGTAGGTTTGTGACTGTCCCATTGACTGCCAAACAATTAACACAGTCAAGGCACAAAAAAGTATAAAAAACATTGTTAGAATAGTCCATCTGCCATCAGTGGTTCAACCGTAACGTTATGAAGCTACGAGAATACTTTTTGTACGCAAAGAAAAAAAAAGACTTTATTCAACAATTCGCATTAGCGTAGCGCCATTTTGGAGAATATCTGCTGGACTCAAAATGTTTACATCATTTATGCTTTGATTTGAATGAAAACAGCATATCCGTGTGACGCAGCTGACATAGAACCGCATACGCAGTTTGCGTCCAGTAGATACTCTCCAAAATGGCGCTACAGCGACACGGGTGAGACGAACTGTTGAATAAAGTTGTTATTTTTGTTTTCTTTGCATACAAAAAGTATTCTTGTAGCTTTGTAAAGTTACGACTGAACCCCTGATATCACATGGATTATTTTACCGATCTCTTTGCTACATTTTTGGACGTTGATCATGTTAATTACATTGCTGTCTATGGGAGGGTCAGAGAGCTGTCAGAATGCATCAAAAAATATCTTAATTTGTGTTCCGAAGACGAATGAAGCTTTTACGGGTTTGGAATGACATGGGGGTAAGTGTAAGTGATTAATGACAAAATTTTCATTTTGGGGTGCAGTAAACCTTTAATCATGGCAACTCATCCCCCCCTTCCCCCAGTCCTGTTTACATATGGATTTCAAATGAAACAAACAAGATGTGCTTTAACTGCAGACTGTCAGCTTTAATTTGAGGGTATTTACATTCAAATCAGGTGAACGGTGTAGGAATTACAACAGTTTGCATATGTGCCTCCCACTTGTTAAGGGACCAAAAGTAATGGGACAATTGGCTTCTCAGCTGTTCCATGGCCAGGTGTGTGTTATTCCCTCATTATCCCAATTACAATGAGCAGATAAAAGCTCCAGGCTTCATTTCAAGTGTGCTATTTGCATTTGGAATCTGTTGCTGTCAACTGTCAAGATGAGATCCAAAGAGCTGTCACTATCAGTGAAGCAAGCCATCATTAGGCTGAAAAAACAAAACAAACCCATCAGAGGTTTGTGGCCAAAACAACTGTTTGGAACATTCTTAAAAAGAAGGAACGCACCGGTGAGCTCAGCAACACCAAAAGACCCGGAAGACCACAGAAAACAACTGTGGTGGATGACCGAAGAATTCTTTCCCTGGTGAAGAAAACACCCTTCACAACAGTTGGCCAGATCAAGAACACTCTCCAGGAGGTAGGTGTATGTGTGTCATAGTCAACAATCAAGAGAAGACTTCACCAGAGTGAATACAGAGGGGTTCACCACAAGATGTAAACCATTGGTGAGGAAGGCCAGATTAGAGTTTGCCAAACGACATCTAAAAAAGCCTTCACAGTTCTGGAACAACATCCTTTGGACAGATCAACTTGTACCAGAGTGATGGGAAGAGAAGAGTATGGAGAAGGAAAGGAACTGCTCATGATCCTAAGCATACCACCTCATCAGTGAAGATGGTGGTGGTAGTGTCATGGCGTGGGCAGGTATGGCTGCCAGTGGAACTGGTTCTCTTGTATTTATTGATGATGCGACTGCTGACAAAAGCAGCAGGATGAATTCTGAAGTATTTGGGGCAATATTATCTGCTCATATTCAGCCAAATGCTTCAGAACTCATTGGACGGCGCTTCACAGTGCAGATGGAAAATGACCCAAAGCATGCTGCAAAAGCAACCAAAGAGTTTTTGAAGGGAAAGAAGTGGACTGTTATGCAATGGCCAAGTCAATCACCTGACCTGAATCCGATTGAGCATGCATTTCACTTGCTGAAGACAAAACTGAAGGGAAAATGCCCCAAGAACAAGCAGGAACTGAAGACGGTTGCAGTAGAGGCCTGGCAGAGCATCACCAGGGATGAAACCCAGCGTCTGGTGATGTCTATGCGTTCCAGACTTCAGGCTGTAATTGACTGCAAAGGATTTGCAACCAAGTATTAAAAAGTGAAAGTTTGATTTATGATTTATTATTCTGTCCCATTACTTTTGGTCCCTTAACAAGTGGGAGGCACATATGCAAACTGTTGTAATTCCTACACCGTTCACCTGATTTGGATGTAAATACCCTCAAATTAAAGCTGACAGTCTGCAGTTAAAGCACATCTTGTTTGTTTCATTTGAAATCCATTGTGGTGGTGTATAGAGCCAAAAATGTTAGAATTGTGTCAATGTCCCAATATTTATGGACCTGACTGTATAAACAGAAACTGCAGCTCTAACAGATTGGTGGTGGTGGTGATGGTGGTGGTGGGGGGGGGGGGGGGGGGGGGGGGGGGGGGGGGGGGGGGGGGGGGGGGGAAAGCAATATAGACATTATAAATGCTCCAGCTGTAATGTGAACACCAGCTTATGGTGAAATCTTGATGGAAATAGTATATTTTTGCAATTGATTTTACAGCTGACACTGATCTAGAAGGACAATGAGCACGACCAAGTATGAATCTTACTGACGAAATTTTAATGCAAAATAAATAATAAATAGTGTAATTACTAGTGATGGCCGAAAAGTATTTTGTTGAGCTCTAAAACATTTCTGAAGCTCCTTTTTTGAATCAATGTTTCAGAGCTGGATCAGACAAGCCAAGTCACATTACAGCAATCAAGACATGGCATTCTGTTTTTAAACACTTTGAAATTGAATCAATGGTTTGACGTCAAATGGAAGTTGATTCTTCAGTGTCATTTGCCTATAAGTCTTTTTATAAGTGCCTATAAGTGTTTTACTGATATATAATATAAAGAAGGTATAGGTAAAGGTAAAGGTATAAAGAAATCAGACTAATCCAAACAAGTGTGTTCTGCTTGTTCCTCACATATTTCTATTGCTTTAAATGTTTGACCTCAGTGTGCTGTTTCAAGCACTTTGAAATGGTGAATCATTTTATGAAACAACTGGGATTGAATAATTTAATAAAGCTTTGTTTTGATGGAATGTTGTATCTCAAAAAACAATATCTATGTTCAAAATATGTTGTTTGACGTCAGCACTGGTATATGTATACTTTTTATGTCAAATTTCCAATTTGTGTAAACAATATTTCAAACTTTTTGTAGCTTACATAAAGTCACACCAGTTCACCTCAGCCTGTTCATATTGCACAATAAATAAATACAACACATGTGGACTACTTTTGTGATATAATGGTGTTTTTGGTCTTTTTAGGAGATGAACAGACATGGCTCTCATATGGACAATAGCTACATGAAGATACTTGGAAACTGTGTTGAATGAAAACAGTAACCGTATACAGATTCTGAATTACATGAAGGTGAGTAAATGATCACAGAAATGTTTTAATATTTTGGATTGACTATTCCTTTAACTTTCCACACACTAGAAGCAGATGTCTAAATCTCAGATGAAGTTGCTTGACAGTGAGTAGCAAATAAGTATTTCCAACGTCCAAATCTTCTAAAACCAATTTGACCACAGATCATAACCTTGGTACTCTCTTTGAATTTCTGTCAAAAAGACTGACATTCTTGGTAGGAAATGCTTACAGCCCTCCCGCCGCATCTTCCAGGGGCTGTTTTTCCATTCCTATGCATCTCTAATTGATGAGGATTCAGGCTGATTTGCCTCCTGCTGCGGGCTTATGGGACCTCTGGCCCTTTAAACTCTCTGTGAATGTAGTGAAAAGACATCGCTGGGCGAAAATTAAGAGCATTAGCAATGGTAGAGAAGACTAGGCCGTGACCCTCAACAACAGATGGACAGAGGGAGACATTTTTAGCTTCATCAGCCTATGCAAAGAAATTAGTTTGGGTCTTTGGAAGCATCTTGCTGACACTCCCAATTTAGTAAATCCTTCTTAAGTACATTAATTCCATGTATTAAAGATGGCAACATCTGGTTCTGCGTTAATTACACATCACAGGGATCAAACGATCCTATGGTTGATGGACGTGGCGGGTGAGTAGGACAGGATCACGTTATCCAGGAACATGTGGAGATACGAACTTAAGGAGATCACTGGACAACTGCTCATGTGCCCTATTAAAGCAAATCATCATTATGTAGGCATGAAATAAGAACAAAACCATTTTCAGAATAAACGGCTGCCATGCTTGTGTCGATAACTGTGCGCCATGTTATCTTCAAAACAGCACATGGTGGAGGCTCAAACTTCTTTGAAAAACAAATGAAAAGAAGATAAATACAAATTCATAGACAATATTTATGAAGTAATAGCTATTGTAGATAAGAAAAAGTTCTCTGTGTCCAGTTTTTGCTTATAAAATGTCTAACTCTGAAGTTTTCCTCTGGTTAGACTCTTATTGTTGCAGTCTGTGAGCGTAACTACTCGAGGTTTTGATAAGTGTGGCTTGTTTTTATAACGAACACTAACCAAAAGAAGGAAATCTGTAGATATCCACTGTAAGCTCCTACAGTGGAATAAATGGCAAAGAGTATCTGTCCTCCATATAACCTTAAGACTCAAAATGTTGTGTTGTTGGCGGGCTCATGAAATGAATCTCTGCACTAGCTCTACTAATATAAGGGATTATTTCTAATATACAGCATCAGAATAAGGTCACTGTTGTAGCACATTGTCAGGAATTTTGTGAAAATGTTATATATATATATATATATATATATATATATATATATATATATATATATATATATATATATATATATATATATATATATATAGGCCTGCAATACCCTTCAAAAGTTTGGGGATGGTTAGATTTTTTTTAATGTTAAGTCTCTTATGCTGATGAAAAGTACAATAAAAACAGTAATATTGAGTTTTATATTTTAATATGTCTTGTAATTTATTCCTGTGATGACAAAGCTGAACTTTCAGCAACTCTTTTCCAGTCTTAAAGATCGCATGATCCTTCAGAAATCACTCTAATATGCTGATTTTGTACAAAAAAAAAAAAAGTTATTATCAGTGTAACAATGTAGAAGTAGCACTTTCTGTCACTCTACTGTTATATTCTTTAAAAATAAATTCTTTTAAAAAATAAGAAATAAATCTTCTTGACCTCAAACACAACAAATGCTTTTGACAGCTTAGAAATGTTTACAACAATAAAAGTCATTTAGCTGTGCCTGCACAACAGAGCATTCTTGCTGTGCATGTATTGAATATGACCTTAAGAGAGATAAACGGCTTGTTCTGTGGTACGTCAGGGTGAACATTGGATTTCAGTGTTATTTTACAGACAATGCTGGATTTATCTGGCATTTCAACACATGTGGGTTAATTCTATGGCATTTTAGAGACACAGACCCTTGTATTTCAGTACAAAGAAATAAAGCCGGATTTCTCTTTCAGGCGATATTAAAGCATGCGCATGTGATGCTTTGTCCCTTGGGATGAATGGTGAAGTGTATGATTTCTAATTATGATCGACTTGGAATACTCTGCCAATACGATTGCCTACAACATCTTCCATTATAGGATACAGCAAAATGGTAAATCATAACAGAATTGAATTGCCTTTCTGTAAATGCAGGAGTTTATGCTTTTGTGCAGTGGGAGGAAGGAAATACAGCAAATATCAGCAAATCTAACCAGTCCAGCTGACAACACCTTCACTATGGTTCATTGATAATGACTGTAGATAGGCCTGAATCACAAGTCTAATTCTGTGAGCATAAAATTGCAGGTCATTCATCCATCTTCATTTAGCCTTTGAGAAAACGCAAAATGTCCATCACGCTGACTGTGCTCTAAGTCTTTTTTAATCACAGTGTAAATGGACTATAGTTGCTTATCTACCATCTAACACCTCTACTTCTATCTCTTGCTCTCTCTCTCTCTTTTTTTTATTTTCTATAAATGTCACTCTGCAGCTCAACATCAAAACAAAGAGCACTACTTGCAACTCTGGCTTCAAAAAAACATGAATAAAGAGTTGGACTTCACAAGGATCCAAAATCAGCCTTTGAGGAAATGCAATCTGTATGGTTTGTGCTAAAATAAACATTAAAACATGTCTAAATCTTTTTTTTTTTTTTTTTTTTTTTGAGGAGTAGACTAACGTAAAGGGCAAAAAAAAAAAAAAAGAAGAAAAAAAAGGCTCTTTTCCACCACACACAAAAGTGGCCAGTGCTTGAAATTTCAAAGCAGTGTTATAAGGCAATGCATTGCTGTAGCGACCTTTATGTTGTGGCTAATATTGACTAATTTGTTGTTCAATTAAATATAATGACTATAATTTAGAACATACTGTAGCAATACATGCAATATGCAGTAATAGGGATACAGATATGTATGACAGATACAATTTATGGCTATCATTGGTTAAGACCTGAGATTGCAGACAGGGCACAGTTGTGGGGTTGATGGCAGGCTGGGGGCGGATCTGGGCATCACAGGAAATAGAAACTCCTGAAATGTATGTACCAATGTGTGGGTGGGGAAAAGGAATTAAGAGGAGTTACAATAGGAAGAAATTTCCATCATATAGAACTAGTGCAGTGTGTCAATTTATATTCATGTCTAAAATTAACCTTTTTTGTATTCCATAGGAGAAAGAACTCAAATTTGGAATGACATGAAGGTTATTAAATGATGACAGAATGTTTATTCATTATTTCAATTAACTCAAACTGAACAAAATGCTAACTTGATTATTTATGAAATTTTATTTGTTCAAGTTTATAATCGGGTTATTATATGGGTGACATGAAACAAACAGTCAAACTATGCAGGTTGGTCTATTCAAACATGGATTTATTACCAGCTTAGGAATTGGTGTTAAAATGAATTCATCTGATATTATAAACTGAACTGAGGTGTGAGAGCGATTGTGCCACCGAGATGGACAGATCTTTAAGAGCTTGTATTCTGGCTGCACAAACTCCCAAGTGTCATTTGAGGTAAGAGATGGTGAGTGACAAGAATGACAAGAGACTGCAGAAACATTCAATAGAAAAAAAATATATATAAAATGTGACTGATAAAAAAAAAATTACCTTGTGCTGCGGTGGTGTGGTTTCTGAGAGGTAGAGGAAAGAGCATGATAATTAAATGCAATCTCTGCGAGAGGAAAAATGTCATCATAATTGGTGTGTTAGACTGCCAACATCTTTTTATTTGCCCGTCATAGTTAATTAGGTCTAATTATATGTGGTAAAATTTAACTTTTAAATTATACTTTTAAGCCTGAAATGTCATCCTTCCACAGAATAAAACATCTAAAGTGTCAAAAGAAATTCTTAGAAGGATTATGTGTGTTCAGGCCGCTTTGCCTATTTGTGTGCAGTATGTGAACACATTTATGGATGGCCATATGTCTTTCAAGTTTGCACATGGTAGTTCTCACCTCTGTGACGATGTTCTTTAAAATATATATAGCCATCCTTGTGTCGCTTATGATTGCCTGGTCACACTTGATTTGTCATACTGTATGTCACAAAAAAGATTTTAGACCAAAAAAAAAAAAAAAAACACCTTTAAATGGGAAAGATGTGGAACAGAATGATTGCAGTAATAATATTTGTGTTTTATTAATATATTTATCCAAAAAAAAAAAGGAACCACACAGATAAAAATCATAAAATATTACATATTGTTTCATGCATTGGCTAATAAAGCACACAACGAGGGAGTATCCAAAAAACAGAGTCTTTTAATGAGAATTCACACAAGAAACAGAAAATATTCCAGGAGCGAGGGGTAGCAAACACGTAGATCAAATAATAGCAGACAAAGAAACAAAGATGAACACAGGCTTTAAATACTAAACGTAAATCAAGGGGAAACAGAAACGTGGGGAGCTAATTAACTAATCAGGGGAACTAAGGAAACTAGGTCAAACTGTAACATGTCGCCCCCCTCTCAGAAAAGCAGTCTAACAGAGGAGGGAGGGTGGGGGTTCTGGAGGTGGGTGTGGAGCAGCAGGGTGGCAGGCAGGCAACGGGAAAGGGGCACAGTTCATAGGGCCTGGGTGGAGTCGGAGGACGGAGCCAGGGAGGAGCCCGGAGCCAGGTGGCAATACAGAGGCCAGCCAGGATGGTGGCCCACGGTGGAGTTGACGGCAGGAGGAGCCATGGTGGAGAAGGGGCCGACGACACTAGGGGACCGACTGACGGAGCCACGGTGGAGACGAGGGAGCTAGGAGCCGAGGCGTAGCCGATGGGTCGGAGGCTGGAAGTGGAGACAGGGGATCCACATGTCTGAGTGGAGCTGGAGACTGGAAGTCCCGAGGCGGCGGAACAGACCACATGGCAGGCGCTGACTGAGGGTGAGTGGAGGGACTGACAGGCATCAGCGGAGATGGATGTGAGGAACTAGCTGGTTGGAGAGGAGGCAGGAGAGGGAGGTTGGGAGGGAACACAGAAGGACATGAGCTGGACGGAACCAGCGGAGACGCAGGAGATTCAGGAGAACAGGTTAGTACTTCTCCAAACCAGTCTATGAGGTCCATCTTGAAGATGTCCATGAGCTCCTCTTTATAGCTCCCAGAAACCAGATGTAGCTCACCCTCAGTCGTGGGAGTGTGGGCAAGGCTTCCCTCCAATCCCTCGAACACCACCAAAACTCCCTTGAGGACAGACAATGTTGCTGGCTCACGCACTTGGTCAGATGATGTTCGAGGCTCAGGCTCTGTGGCGATGATGGGCTCAGACGCAGCGGGCTCAGACTCTCCGTCTGCAGTGGGCTCAGGCAGTAGCTCCATGTAGAGGGGTGACGGCTTGCGGGTCTCTGGTTCGGGAGTGGGGCTGGAAATATCCTCCTCTGATGGGCAGACGGAGAAATACAGTCCATTATTCTCCAGCACCCACTCCACACAAGCGACGAAATCCTCCTTGGGACCGTTTGCTGGCAGGCGTGCCTTACACCGCTCGCTCAAGCTGGAGATGTAGAAGACGCAGAGCAAGCGGTCAAGAAAGTGGGTAAGGCACGCCAGATCGAGAAAGTCCCTGGTATGGTCCTCCAGCGAACGGTCCATCTGCTCCAGGCACAGGAGTTGGACGGCGGGCAGATCCATTCCGGGAGAGGACCAAAAAATAAAGAAAAACGCCGCTAAAATAACTCACTTTAAGGTCTGCTATTCTGTTACATGCATTTGCTAATAAAGTACACGACAAGGGAGTATCCACAAAACAGAGTCTTTTAATGAGAATTCACACAAACAACAGAGCGAGGGGTAGCAAACACATAGATCAAATAATAGCAGACAAAGAAACAAAGATGAACACAGGATTTAAATACTAAACATAATCAAGGGGAAAAAGAAACAGGTGTGGAGCTAATTAACTAATCAGGGGAACTAAGGAAACTAGGTCAAACTGTAACACATATAAATAGAGTTAGAATAAATATATCATATTTTGAAAAAAAAACAAAAAAACAAACAAACTGTAAACTGATGTTCAGTGGCATTAATATTCTTATCTGCACATTTTCTAATTTTAATTTTTGTATTTTACTATACCAATACTTTCATTCACAAATTATTTATGTCTCATGAAGCATCAGATCATTATCATTATTCCTCCTAGTTTTCCAGCCCTCCCTTACGGCCAATCACCAGCTCAGTGGCTCAGTGACGGTGTCACTGATGTCGCGCCCATGTTTCTGTTCAGTTAACACATGCTAGGATCAATGGATAGACAGTGAATGAGGCTGTAAGAAGGAGCTTTCAGCTGCAGATGCTCACTGCAGGCTTGCTAATGGCTTATTGATGAATGTGTCTCCTCTTCAGTCTCAGCTCTCTGGCTCTGTCTCTGAGCATATAGGCCGTTAGGACACGGGGACACTGACGCCTGACGTGCTGAGAATGAGTTCAGCATTTGACAAGCAATGTGGTCTGAAACAATGCAACATGAGTTAGGAGTGAAGCTTGCAAAACCATGATGTAGTATCACTCAAATGTCGAGAAACAGTAACAGTATTTTCTGGTTGTGGAAATTACATCAATGTGAATTTGACACCAGTTTGTTAAAAGTAATCATTTGGTTTGATATTCCACTGGAACTTGGTCTTCATTACATATTTTCTGTTTCTATTTTGTATATTTTATGTATTTATTCATTTTAAAGTACTCAGCTAACAACTGTTGTTAGAGCGTTGTCATATTTGCTACAATCTTACATGTAATTGTGAAATTATACCTAATTGACACAATAAGGTATTTTTTTTAATTTTTTTTATGTGAAACCCTCATAGAGGTTATAAGATAAGACCAGGCAGACAGAAGGGTAATAAACAAAATTAATAAATAATATCTAAATATAAAATAAATAATACTAAAATTAAAATATAAATGAGATTATTTAAAATAATATTTATAAATTAAGGTCTTACATAGCACTTTCAAAGCATGGCTCTTTGCTCTTTCTCTTTATAAAAATGGTTCTGTTTAGCACCAAGAAAAAGGGTTCTGCTACTGTTACAAGCCAAAGAACCTTAATTTGGTAATAGTGGTCAGAAGAATTGTACTTAAGAGTGTATGTTTTTTTTTTGTTTGTTTTATTTTTTTTTTACTCTTTTATGTTCTGTGATTCAGTGGTTCTTAATTGGTTTTGCCTTAGGACTGGAAGTTTACATTTTTCTCAAAGTTTATAGTTTCTTTATACATTTTCCAGTTTTGAACTGTCTTCTATTGTTTAAATCAAACAATATGGAAAACTGTTTTTTTTCCCTATGTGCCCTGAATTCCAATGGTTTTAATCCTCTTAGCAACCAATAATTCACAGAAAATAAAACCTGCTTCTTACTAAAATTTAACCTGTAAATTGCATTTAGCATTGTTTTTGCCTGCTGTTTGTGACCCTGTCAAAACAACTGAATCACTGTGTTAAATCGTGAAATTTATGAAAAAAATACGTGGATGATTTACAGTATGTAGTGACTTGGCAACTCTCAGTTCAACGTCTTAAAGTACATCAATGACTTTCGTCCACCTCTGCATTTTGGGCCATATAGTCCAGCATGTAGGAAGTTTCTACGGCCTGTATTCTGTTTCATGATTTTATGCCTCAGGCAGGCATAGGCATAGACAATGCTCTGAACTGGTCCGTGATACACAGGAACCCTCAAACACAACGTCTCATTCTCCCTGAGTCTTTAATCTCATATCTACACTGTCTGTGTGTCTCAGCATCCTGTTTAAAGCCCCTTTTATGTGACTTGTATGCTGAGCATTTGACTGTGACAAAGTATTCATTCCACTTATAATCATTAATGATGTTATCTGGAGAGTTACAAAGTGTTGTGTCTGTCAGGGGCAGACGAGCTTGAAATTGAGAGGTTTTCCTCTTCATCATGGAGCTTTTAAGCATAATAAGCATAATAACTTCATTTGGAAAACAACTGTTGAATCTATTATGCCCAAATATGCATTTGGCTCTGTCCGTTTCAATCAGTCCTTCAGGAAATGAAAGAAGTCATTCAAAATATGTTCATAGATAATTGGAATGGTTGGCATGGTGTATATTGTTATTCAGAAGGATTGCAAAAATCAAAAAGAGCCTCTCATGAACATTAATGTGATTTATTTCAGAGATCAACATTAGTGTGTCCCAATAGAAGTGGACCATGCAGCCATGTATAAAGAACACATTCTGTCTTTTAAGTCGCCATTTGAAATTGTTCCTGTTTTATATATTCTGTTTTGCCCTCTTATTTATGTTCTCAATAGATCACAAGACATCCATGAAACAGAATGAAAAGGAGCCCAACAGATTTGCTTGAGATACATTAAATGTTTAGATCCTAAAAAGAGCATGGTTATTCAGCTGACTGAACGGGACGTCAGCCTTGAGGACATTTTTCAGACATTATTACGGAGTCAAAGCTGAGTGTTATCAGTTCAGACTCAGCTGCAAACCTTGCAGTCTGGGAACTCTATGAATAAGCCTTTGTTATCAAAGTAAAATGTGATTGTTTGTACTCAACGACTCTTCTTTTTGCTAAATTCCTTCACCTGAAGTGCGATCAGGAGTTTGGCATAAAAATCATAAAATGAGTATTCAGAAAAATAAAAAGCGCACTTGTCAGAGAAGTTTGTATGTGCATTGTGGAGAGAAAATTCTGCTTTTCAGTTTTTATGGCATAAATGACCAAACATTTCATCCACCGGGACTTGATGTTGCTGAGACCTTGTACTTTGATCTTGACATTTTTGCTGGGCTCTACTAACATTATATGAGCCTACAAAAATAAATTTGGATTCAACAGTTTTGAAACTGGTATTTGACAGAATTTGCTCAAATTAATGCTGTTCTTTCCAGATTTGTATGAAGTGGCTCATTGCCATGGCTCTGCTCCTCTCCACGTTAATGCAACAGCTTTTCTCCACGACAGTGCCTGCAACATCTCCTTAGATAAACAAACATCACTAAGCTGCCGGTAAACAGAACCATAGCCATGCTTTTCCTAAACATACACTAAGCCTCTCCTCCAGAATCTCATCCTCTCTGCAGGGAGTATGTGTTATGTCAAGGTGAAATGGAGGTATTTTTAAAGTCGCATATATATTTTTCTTGCCACCAATTTTTTTGTGTGAATTTATGCACTTGACGCAATGAGTAAATAAAAAAGCATTTATAGAAATGCAATGCAGTATGTTAAATTGGCAGGGGTTTGTGGTTTAATCTTATGATTCCAGTACTGACCCATGCAGAGTTATGAGTCATACCTGTCAACAGGGACCACAAAAATTGTGTTTTTACTCATTTAAAGTTACACTCTAATTTATCATTATGAAAGAGGTGTTGTATTTTCCCCAACACCAAGTGGACCTTAAGGGAGCAAATGTAGCTTGATATAATGGCTCAACTAGATGTAGGTCTTTGGAGAGTTTTAGGTTACATTACGTTTCTGGAATTAGATAAATAACCTGTAAAGGGAAATGGCTCAGTGACCAAAACAGTGGAGAAAAAAAAAGAAGCAAAATCAAAAGACTTTTTGTCCAAAGGGGTTTGCATGCAATGTTACAAGTGTCCTTTTTTCCTAAATATACATAAAAAATATATCAAATAAAATAAAAAATTACATATATAGAAATATTTTACGGTGTCCTTGTTTCACATATGTTCTTACTATAATAACAATAAGTTATGCATTATTACATGCAAGTATTCCTAACCCAAACCCTAATTCTAAACCTAACCATATAGTACACTCTTAAAAATAAAGATTCTTTATTGGCATCAATGGTTCTAGAAAGAACCTTTACCATCCATGGAACCTTTTCATTACACAAAAGGTTCTTTACAGTGGAAAAGGGTTCTTTAGATTATTAAAATATTCTTGGCACTAAGAAAAATGGTTCTTTTAAGAAAGGTTCTCTGGGGAACCAAAACCGGTTCTTATATGGCATCGCTGTGAAAAGGTTCCTTTTGGAACCTTTATTTTTTAGAGTGTAAGTAGGCTACATGTTAATTAATATCACTCAGTACTTAAATAGGCTAACAAGGACAAATAAAGTGTAACCGATATTTTCTTAAACATTTTAAATCATCACTTTTCCTTGTTGGACGTTTTTTTAAATCACGAAAAATAATTAATATCAAGTTGAAATGGGGAAAAAAAATACTGATTTTTAATGTGGTTTCCATATACTTGAGCACCCCACTGTTTACGTGCAGCTGCTCAAGAATCAATAGGCTACCTATGACTGAACTGATGATGGGCATTGGTTTCTACCTGCCGCGATGCACTGCTGCTGGTAGGTTGGGCTGGTTGGGCGCATTTGAAAGAGTGCTGCATTGAGGCAGCTGCTTCCAGCTCCTCAACAGATCCCGTCTGTGGCAGACAGTGAGCGAGTGAGTGAGTGAGTAGTGAGCGAGCTCGTGTGCGCCAGCGACTGACACGCGCGGAGAGGGAGAACCAGCGTCCAGCGTCCGTTCAACTCACTTCGAGCACTGGCCGCTGTCCATCAGGACCTGCTCAAAATGATCCGGACCGTCCTCTGTTTCCTCGGATTGCTCGTCGGTGGCAGTCAAGGTATGGACGCGTGATTGTGAGAAGTGTGAGAAAATAGACTTGCTCTAAGCCAGCATTGCACTGAAGGGGTCTATCTGAATGAGGGGGACGTACGAGGAGTGGGGCGGATTTGTTGTGTGCTGCTTTGCAGTTTGGGCACGTCCCTTTGGAGAAAACATTTCTTTTGATAGATTAAGCTTACCTTTTATTAACAGCGCAAAGCCTCTCTGTTTGCACTTGTTATCGTAGACTCGTGAGAATTCTTGCAGACGGTTCTCGAGGTGGTCTGCAGGAGATGTAGTGTTTGCTAGATTAAGATATGGATTGCATTTGATCGTAATCTCAGACAAAAAAAAAGCAACTTTTTTGCATTTACATATACGGAACGCTTTGCATCGCAATTTACGTGGGGAAGAAATTAAAAATGACTGGTTTTGTACCTATAGCTATCTATTTCTATAACACAGATAGGCTATAAGTACGTGAATGATAGAAGTAGCCTACATGAAGGATATATAGGCTACACATACACAGAGAAAATTGTAATTGTATTTATTTATTTTTTAAAATATGAATAATTTCATTGAAAAATTATAGTACATGAATTAGAGTTATTTTCTTCAGCTAACCAAAAATAAAGGTTGCGTTTATGGGGCATTTGTGCAGATGTCAATCATAAACACACATCTGTGGATGTATGTAGTTTAAAACACGGCTCCGGTGACCCAAGTGCGTCTTTGAACTTGAACATCAGCTGCCAAAGTCTTGTGAAGCGTGTATGTATTTTAGTGGCTGGTACTTCCCACGCGACGGCAGGTGGGGGTAGAGCGCTACATATTAACCCATTTAGAAAGCGCGACCACCATCAACAAGCACTATCGATGTGTGCCAAGACAGAAATGGAATGAACCTAGTGGGAAATCGTTGGATGGGAGAGCGTTCCTCGGATCTAAATGACGGTTAGTCTTCATCCAACTTCAGAGACCTCCCTTTTGTTTACACAATGCAGGTTTGAGTCAGCGCGAGGCTCGCTGACATGCTAGTCAACCGATAAACAATGAAACTACTGTAAATTTCACTACCTACAAAATTACAATTTATGAGTACATTTTCATATGGAACTTGGTATTAGCCACTACAATTTTCACAATAAGTGCTGAAATGGCCATAAAGTGTCTTGAATTGTTTGGAGGAGTCATCCCAGTATGACTGAAGTGTGTTCAATTGATTGATTTTATTTTATTTATTTATTTATTTTATTTTGTTTTGTATTTATTTATTTGTCGATATTTTTGGGGGGATACTGGAATGCAGGTCCAACATAACCTAAAATGAAAACAATTGCGGCCTTCAAAGGGGGTTTTGAGTACAGCCTGCTGTTTCATGTACTGTTTACGAGCAGGGGAAAAATGTAAAAAATAAATAATAATAATATTAAATAAAAAGGTTTTTTTTTTAAATAATGGTGAATTTTGATAATACCATAGCACCATGTATGAAGGAACTTGAACAAATGCAATTTAAAGTTAAATATGACCAAAATTATACAAAACTGAAATTCATTTGTAAAAAGTGGTGGTTCGTTAACAAATCCTTCCCAAATCCCATTTGAAGAG
This sequence comes from Acrossocheilus fasciatus, assembly GCA_036784905.1. NCBI lineage: Eukaryota > Metazoa > Chordata > Actinopteri > Cypriniformes > Cyprinidae > Acrossocheilus > Acrossocheilus fasciatus. Next base: position 26,185,478 of record CM071946.1, on the reverse strand, counting down.
TTTGACTACTTACCTTCCTTAAACTCTACAGAACAAGCAAATAGTGTTTTAGTGTATCCTGTGAACTTGTATGTCTTGCAGCTAGCGGTTGGACTTGGTAAAGGAACATCTTGCTTATGAATGAACTGGGATACATTTTTCTTAAGTGCAGTGAATGAACCAATTATCTCAGTTGAATATTTGCTGACAAAACTGTTCCTTCAGTTTGTTATGTGTTGTGGAATTAAGAACGCTGTAAAAACGGCTTATGACAATCTATAATTGAAACTCTGGGCTATTATTATGTTGTCTTTTTATGTAGATTGATACAAGGATAATAAGACGTGATTAACTTAAGAAAAACAACTATTAACAAAGTCCGATTAAATCACCAGAAGTTGCAGATTTTCACAGTGTATTGGTAGTAGTTGTTCCCATTTTTCCCATTATCAGGTGCTGGATCACTTGCTGGGCCCCCCAACATTAGTCGCCGGATCTGTTGCTGCTCTTTTGCATAAATTGACTCATGCTCTCTTTTTCAAAATTAATAACCTCCGGTTGCTATGTCACTGCCAATCGCTGTCAGTCTGAACAACCATTGAATGATTCAATGACACACTAAAGGCTCTTAACGTGTCTCCACCAACCTGCTGAAAGCACCACTGAATGAATCTTTTTTCGGTCAAAAGATTCAAATTACTGATGTTAATTAAAATCTCCACTGCTAGTTTTAATGTAATGACATTTTTTCCCCCGAGCAAGGTTGTGTCAGATACATATACTTTGTTTATTAAGAACTTTATTAAAAATACATTAAGAATCTGCACGCCAACTGCTTTTAATTTGAGCTAAGTACCTCACAAGCAGTCACATTGTGATGTCACTCTTCTAGCATAACCACATCCCACTGAGAAGCCTTTGTTAATTAGTGCCTCTCTTGTTGTCTTAGGAAGTTTTTTGTGACTGACAGTTGCAGTGAACCTTGGCTTGTTCATCAGTTTATCATCAGTGAAATCTCTTGATGATATAGGCTTGTTAGAGTGAGCGTGTGATGTCAGTTAAACTGTAATTTATCCTGGTGTTCTCTCATGAATTTCTTCACGGCGCAACACCTGCCGCTTGGATGGTGCACCTCCAGGGCTGTTGCTAAAGTCTGCTGAGGCTTGGGATTTATATATTTTTTTTTATAGCTGATAGTCTCAAAAAAGGCTGTACTGTCTTTTGACTTGCTTTTTTTGTTTGCAGGATCGTTGGATTGTCTTCAGAGAGGGAGAGCAATTTGCTGTGCTGATATCCATTAGTACTCTAGCTCTTGGCTCTCAGGTCTGTGTTATTGTAGGTTGGCTTATAGCAGTATTTGTGTGTGTGTGTGTGTGTGTGTGTGTGTGTGTGTGTGTGTGTGTGTGTGTGTGTGTGTCTAGCTTCACTGAAGCTCCCGGTGATAAATTGTGTGCAGTGCTGGTCTCAGAGGACATAGTCCTTCGAGGTGTTAAGTGCTATAATGAAGGGATTCCTCCAAATCTCCCAATGAATTCTAACAGTGGAGCATTAATAGATTTATGCCCTGCAATTGTACGCCATATGTGTGTGTGAATGTGTAGTGGTTTGATTAGAACGCTGTAACATCCTCTCTGAGGATATTTCTGTGGGATGTGGTTGTAAATGAGTGAAATGAAAGCGTGTGTGCTTGTGGGTCAGGATTTGCCTACACTGTGGGGACCAAATGTACTCGCTGGCAGTAAAACCTGAATTCAGCATGGCCTCCTCCATTAAGAAAACAGAATGCATACTAAATTCATACATACTAAAACAACATACGAAATAATGAAAGTTTAAAAATGCATATAGCATTCTGTGAAGGGTAATATAAGGGATAGAACATAACATTAGATAAATACAAACACAGTCAAAGTCAATGGAAATAAAAGGGAGCCTTTCAATGATTTAGCTGTACTGAATCATTGTGCATTTGAGTTGTCAGCCAGTTAATGTTACCTTTTCTCAAGTAAGTGTGACAATGTTCACTGCTTCAAAATATTAACAGCTGTTCTGGGTCTCATGGCTAATGTCTCAAATCATACTATGAAGGTTATTTTTTTGTTATTGAATTTTTTCACCAAAGAATCCTGAAACAAATTAGTTAGTGCCCCCAAAATAGTTATAATTATAACTATTGCAATGGTGATAAGAAGAAGAAATGTTTCTCAAGCACCAAATCATCGTATTATAATGATTTCTGAAGGATCATGTGACACTAAAGACTGGAGTAATGGCTGCTGAAAATTATTTTAGCTTTGCCATCACAGGAATAAAATGCATTATATTAAAATAGAAAACATTTATTTAAAATTATACATTATTATTGTTTTTACAGTACATTTATCCATGTACTTACTCCTTTGTAAGCATAGGAGAGATTTCTCCCAGCACATTAAAATTCAAAACATTAAAATTCGTAATGACTGCAAACTTTTGACAGGTAGTATATATTTAAATTTATGAAAAAAAGAATAAATAATAACAAATAAAAATTCTAGCACTATAATTTCATGTATATTTACTTTGTTTTAAAGACATTATCTGGAAATTATAAATTAAATGTGTATTATTTCTCCTGTCCACTAAAGTAATGTTAAAGTAATAAAATTAAAGAGAAACATTTTTTCATTTGAAATTTTTACTTTACTTTGTACAGTAAATATTGTTCCAAAGCAGTAACCTTTGACAGTTTAACCCTAACATTATCCTGCTTTAGAAAACCTACCAACTCTTTATTTTATTTGAACAATTATTGTTGTCCATTTAGAACACATTGAAGCATTTAGACACCTAAACAACTTCTAGGAAGGCCTATATATATATACTTTAATAGATCTTGTGATATTTTTACACTGTCAATAACACAACGACTATTGGGGATTCTTAAGATATTCCTGCTGATAATTCAAATGATAGGAATCCTCTTTTCTTTGCATGCAACAATTACAGGGTTCTGCAGTATTGTGTATCACCAGTTCTGGCAAACTTGTAAATTACAGTGTTGCTCTTAGCCCTCCCGTGGTTTAGGGGATGACATATCTAAAATGCTGCCATTTCTCTTTACATTCTTCCAGCCATGTTGTCTGTGTTTTTATACTATGTAACAGAGCTTGGAGCATGCTATAAAAAGGCTAAAACACTAAGCTGTTCTTATAAGAACACGCTGGTGTGTGACTTCTCTTGGTGCAGAAATTGATCGTATTATGCGATTAATTGAGTGAATAGAGTGCCACACAAGCTCGTATGGAAATGGAATTGCCCCCCACGGGAGTTCTATATGAAAATCAATTTAAAAAGTATTAAGAGTCAGCATGCCGCTCCATAGAATAGAGTGCAATTTCACTGTTAGTGAAATGACGTTCATTTTAATGGGTGTTCTCTCTCGATTGTTCTATAGATACCCATCAGTACTCCATCCTATTAAAACTAGTTCTTTCATCTTGTGCCGTTTTCAACTATGATTATGATGGTTTAAACATACAGCATGGTTCAGCTTTTGCTCTCTTGATTATTTATACCAATGTTATTGCTTACTGTATGAATGCTGTTTTATTTGAAATGCCCAAATTCAAACTCACACATCTTACATAGTAGTTTGCTTCTGTTTAAATATTCAGATGTAGTGAACTTATGAAATATGGCATTTCAGTCAGTTTTTGTAGGTGTGAGATTGCAGCCGTATTGATCTGGTAAGCCAGTGATCATTCGATGATCTAGCTTTATGGACATGTGGTAAAATAGTCCACTGTTGTGCTTTGCTCAGTGTTTTCTACATCTGTAACATTGAGTGAGTCTGAATCTAAGACCACCAGTGCATTTAAGAAATGGCTTGGTTCTCAGACTTGGACATTTTGGAGATAATTGGTTCTAGTGGTCAGATACGAGAGTAAAGAGACTCTGGAGAGCCGTCTTCCGTTTTTTTCCCAGCAGCGCAGTGCTGGCAGCAAATACCCTCTTCACAAGTGTACACCACATTTAGATTAGAGGACAGTGATGAATTGAGACCATAAAAAGTTAGAGAATAAAAAATGAGCATAGGCCGTGCAAGGCTGTAAGGCTTAAGTCTCATATATCCATATCCTTAACTACTACAAGAGTGTTACACTATGTGACAGTTATACCAATTCAAACAACCAGCAGGCTGCATCATATGTTTTGAAGGATTACGACTAAAGACAAGCAAAGGAGGAATTTTTTTGGTTTTGAAATGTGGTGTCAATGTGAAATTGAGAAATTTTGGTTGATGTGATCTGCTTTCAGTGCTCCTTAAAGTTGACATGAATATTTTTATTTTATTTTTTTAAATACATTTTATTGGTTTTATTGTGAAGAATTTATCCATGGATGTTTTTTTTTGTTTTTTTTCATTTTTCAATCAAAATGTCATAATTCAACTTTTTGTCACTATCCAATCATTTTGTCTGCTTAAACTCCACCTCTTTCGTAATTGACTGCAAGCTCGCATTCAGATATGCCTCCATCCAATCAACAACTGATGGATTGTAGTCCCTGCCCTGCATTTGTTTTCTTTTTTTCTTTCTCAGTAATCAGTTTTACTGAAATGTACATGGCAATACAGAAGAAAAGATTTTTCTCTCTTTTTTTTACATCCTGACCTTAAATACGGCAACAAATATTATTACTGGATGCATTCTCCTTAATAGTGGAATAGTGCACTTCATCTGACCTTTTTTTTTCTACAGATTCTGTGATGAATGAAACAAAAGATTATGATGTAAATGGTTCAAAATTGAAATACGTTTTGGGAAGTTGAGATAACCTGAGGTGTGACACCTGTTGTGAGTGTTAATTATTTTAACGCTAATTCAAAATGTGTATGAGTTCATATTATTAAAAAAAAAAAAAAAAAAACTACAAGGAACATTTTGTACTTTTAATAAGCAATTTGTCAAACCGCAGGACCATTTAAAATTGACAAAAGGCAAACAATTTTGAAAATGGTAAAAATTCTAAAAAAAATGGTGAGTCAGTGTGCTGTATTTTTCTTCTGTGGCATTTTGTGCAGACATTTTTAAAAAATTTGTATTAAATAAATCTGGCCTCCAACCACATGTCTGCTTTGAACCTGTAGTGTTAGGATTCATTTTCTGCAATAGAATGGCTTTGTGGTAAGTGTGTTCAGCAATCAGCTTGCATTATCCCCCTGAAACTCAAAAGCACTACTTAACCTTTTTAAGAGGTGCCAGTCGATCTCCTGGAACAGCGAGTGAGTGATAGAGGGAGAAAGACCAGCAGAATTGAATGAAAAGAACGTGCGAGTTATGAAAATACGTCTACTGAAATGTTGTACAATGAGCTCCCAGCTACCTTGGGACAATGTTCTGGGCTGCTATGGTTTATGGCTCCAAACAATGGCAATAATGAGGACCGTTGGGAGGATTTTTAACCGCTCCCATATCAACCAGCAACCGACCATTACTGCTAAGCATAATACAGCTCGGGTTGCTCTAAATGATGCATATGTATTGTTGGAAAAGCTTGACTCAGATTCAGTCACACACTATAGGTTACTTCATATAAAAATATATTCTCCCCTGAAGTCATTGTGAAATGGAATATGTTTAGCTTCAAACAGAGATATGCCGAGAACATTATCAGGGCTGTTTTATCCCTATGTGCTCTCAAACTCTCCGTGTAATTATAACCAGAGTCAGGTCTGTGTGCACCTTCAGTGATAATGCAGTTTGACATTGGAAAGTGACCTCTAAACATATTTGCGTGGCCCTGAATTTAAGAACTGCTGCAGCGACATGCAAGACGAACATCGATAGCTGCTTTTAAGGAGTAAATATGATATGTATTTCCAGGGTGAAGTAAATGAATGATTAAAGCTCTGTTTGGCCCTGCTGCCATAGTACCACCGAAGAACATTTCATCACTGTGATGAAAGCTTTCATGGCCAGCCACTGTCTGTGCAGTGTCGCACACGGAGGATCATTATTTAAAGCACAGATAAGTCGTATCATGTGACAGTTGTTGCTTTAATGATTAATGTAGCCACAGATCAGTGTGTCTGTGGGAATAGGGCTGCTTTTCGTAATGTTAAATGTGTTTCTGAGTGCGCTATGCAGAGCTTGACGATGTTTATCTGATGAGTTTTTTTTTTGGCAGTTGCTTTGATTCTCATTGGCTTCTCACTGTTGTACAGTGCTACTTAACAGCTTTTGGTAATCGTTTTCACACTATTATTTGCAGTGTGATGTGTGGACATGCTAACTTGAGATATGGAATCATTATATTGATTATAAATCTTTGCCTACAGTGTCTTTTTTTCAAGGTTCCTTGGCAGGTTTGATACACAGTGCTGTTGGCTGTAAGAACAGATGTCATTTGCAACACTCCATTTTGTTTCCATCATTTTATGGATGCCAAGGTAGAGAAATTGTTGAAGCCAATAGAGTCAAGTCAGATTTATTTGTTTAGCACTTTTCACAAAACACATTGTTTCACAGCAGCTTTACTGTTAACTCTATGCCTGTAATGCATTGTTTTTCAAATGCATGTTAAAGGTTTAGTTTACCCAAAAATGAAAATTCTGTCATTAATTACTCACCCTCATGTCGTTCCACCCGTAAGGCCCTACAGGTATCTGGTACTACACACATGCGTTTTTAGGTGCAGATCAAAACACGCGCATGCGTCATGGTACCATCGATAGTGGAGGCAGAGGGCGACTCGGGGGAGAAGAATTGTTGAATTACATAGTTATTTTAATTTTTTGCGCACAAAAAGTATTCTCATAGCTTCATAAAATTATGGTTGAACCACTGATGTCACATGGACTATTTTGTCGATATCCTTGGTACCCTTCTTTGCCTTGAACGTGGTAGGACCCTTGCTGTCTATGAAGGGTCAGAGAGGTTCAGGTTCAAGTCAAGTCAGGTCACTATTATTTGTATAGCGCTTTTAACAATGCAAATTGTGTCAAAGCAGTTTTACATCAGCTTGATATAAAGCTGGGTGGCTTTACATCAGCTTTACAGTATTTAGATGGGGAAATAGTGTGTCGAAATTAGTGTCATTCTCCTCTGGCCAGACTAAATCAGCAGTTTAAACCTAGGCTGCTGCAGCAGAGTCAGATTGTGCAAAGGACTCATCTGGTTCTTGCGGTCTTGTCCCGATGGCCGTCTAGGAGAGAGGGTCTTCACTGGGGATCAGTCTCTGGGGCTCATCTAGTTGTCCTGGTCTCCGCTGATGTTCAGGGCTATAGAGGTCATCTCTAGGTGCTGATCCACCATCTGATCTGGATACTGACTGGATCCGAGTGGCTGCAGTGTCTATCTGATCTGGATATGGACTGGATCGGGTGGCTACGGTGACCTCGGAATAAGAAAGAAACAGACTAATATTAGCGTAGATGCCACTCTTCTAACGATGTAACAAGTACATCGGGTGTTTTGGGAAGTGTTCCCGGTTCAGGTTGACCTAATTAATGCAGCCTAACAATCCATTAACGGATTTGAATTATAGAAATGTGATAGTGTATTATGTGTAAGCCAGGTTTAAGAGATGGGTCTTTAATCTAGATTTAAACTGACAGAGTGTGTCTGCTTCCCGAACAGTGTTAGGTGGATTGTTCCAGAGTTTGGGCGCTAAATAGGAAAACGATCTCCCGCCCGCAGTTGATTTTGATATTCTAGGTATTATCAAGTGGCCAGAGTTTTGAGATTGCAGCGGACGTGAAGGACTATAATGTGATAAAAGCTCACTCAAATACTGAGGTTCCAAACTATTCAGAGCCTTATAGGTAATCGGCAAGATCATAAAATGTATACAATGTTTAATAGAGAGCCAGTGCAGTGTTGACAGAACCGGGCTAATGTGGTCATACTTCCTGCCTGGTTCTAGTAAGAACTCCAGCTGCTGCATTTTGCATTTAGGTTCAGGGTTCAGGTTCACTTTATTTGTACCCATAGGTAGACTAGGTTTGCAGTGTTATGAGTTCTCACATCTTTCACATTTTACATTAAACAACATATATGATAAAAGTGCTTTAAAGTTCCCAGCATTACTAAAATGAGAGCTCTCAGATTTCATCAAAAATATCTTAATTTGTATTCTGAAGATTAACGAAGGTCTTACTGGTTTGGAACGACATGAGGGTGAGTAATTAATGACTGAATTTTCATTTCTGAGTGAACTATCCCTTTAATATACACAGATGAGCCATTGTATTATAACTACCTATCTAATAACCTGTGGGACCTCCTTTAGCCCACAAAACAGTGGCCATACATCGAGGCATTGATTCTCCTGGGGTATCTGATGCCATAATGTCAACAGCAGGTCCTCCATTCCTTGTGGGGTGGTGGTGATGTAGCGCAAACCCGCTTTTTGATTGAGTTCATGTCAGGTGAATTTAGAAGCCAAGGCATTAACAGAAATCCACTATCATGTTCCTCAAACCACTCCTTGACGATTCTGGCAGTGTGGCAGAATTTGAAATCTGGAGCCTTTGCATTGAAATCAAACAGCATCCAGCATGACCAACAAGCCATAACAGAGTTTCAACCACTGACTTTATTTAATTGTAAAGAAGGATTGTGCATGTAGGGCTGGTTATTGATACTTATTGAATTGTTTCTGAGTCACAAGCTCTTGATTTGATTCTGATTTGATTTGGGTATATTTAAAATTTTTATTGCCATTTTTCTAAAATATGAAAGAAATGATCTCTTTACCATTGCTCTAATTCATACAAGGCCAGAGCAGTGTTTCAGACTGATTCAGATTGATAACACTAGCTATTAAAAGTAATTTGTTTTGAGAATCAGGCTTCTCTGGTTGCATTGTTTGATGTTGACGTGTTTTTTGGATTTTAGGAATCGCTATCCTGATAGTTGTAATGACAATTATTTGGACAATAGATAGCCTAATTTTTACCCAGCTTCAATTTTGGTCTCAACTTATGAAAGAGAACTTTTAGCTATATGATTGGGTACATTTTCGCTCTTATCTTAATTGATGGGTTTTTGAATGAGACACCCATGCAGGGCTCTACACTTACTTTTCTTTTTAGGAGCGCTTGTGCTCCTAATTTAAAAAATATAGGAGCACGGTCAAAAATTTAGGAGCACCTTCTAATCAATAATTAAATATTCTGATTAGTGTTGTCACGGTACCAAAATTTCAGTATTCGGTACCAATACCAGTGAAAATCCACGGTTCTCGGTACCAATTTCGGTACCACATGCTAATTAAAAACATTTTTAATAATAAAATCAAACAAAAATAAAATGTACAAAAATCAATGCTTATACTTATTTAAAGTTATAAAAGTTTTTCCGCAAGTAATAAAAGTATGAAAAACAGTAAACAAGTTTCACCCAAATTTAATTTGTCTTTTAAATAATGAAATTTAAACATTTTCTTTTTTTGGTAAAGAGGAGGATAAAAGGGGATTTACTATTAAAATTAAAATATGGAAGAAATAGTGTGATTATTTCTTTAAAAATAAATATTTATTAATTTTTTTCAACAGTAGTAATAGTATCACATACATTCTACTAAATAATAGTAATATATTTCTGGCACAATGTCTTTAAGATAAACTTTTATTTTGACGGGTTGCCGTGAATACCTTTAAATTTATGTGTGTAGCTATATGATATGAAGCTGGTTTTACTCAAATGAAACGGTAAAATGCTCGTGAAGTGACTCTCAGAGCAGTTCTGGAGACGTTGTTTATGTATTTATGTCCTCATTGAGACAGCAGAAGCTGAAATCACCGCGAGCGTCACGCGCGCTTCAGTGTATATAAAAAAGACGCGCGTCTGCCATTCATTCATTCACACAGAGACTCGCAGAACATGCGGGATTCATATCTGAATCGACTTTTGTGGCTTAATATTTACAGATACTAGTCCGTATCGCGATTTAACTTAAGTGCAGTGACCTACTTTTGATTAATTCATCCAAACTTTGACAAATTCCGTGACATTCCGTGCCAAACGGTAAATTCCGTTTTTATAACTGGATTCCAAGATTCCGTCTGCGTTTTCTGCATTGCGGAAATCATACGGCCGTACGCGTCAAGTACCGGGTTGACCAGGTTCTCGGTACCACCGGTACTTAAAAAAACCTGGTACCGTGAAGTTTTCATTTTGTTAGTACCGAATTGGTACCGAAGTACCTGGTCTTTTGACAAGACTAATTCTGATAAAAAATTAACCTTCCCATTATGAGGTGATATTTGACTCCTTAAAGTGATTTACAGGGAATTTTGTTTTTACCTTTGTAATGGCATTTTTCTAACTTTCTTAAAATTATTTAGTCTTTTATTTATCAAATTAAAAAAATATATATATTTATAAGCTTTTTAACATTTCTAATTAAAACAACAGAATAAAAAGTAGAATAAGTAGAATAAGAATAATTTACCAATCAAATGAAATCAGTATTTAAGAAATAAATTGTACTACAGAGGTGGCAGAGACGAAAACACAAGTGACTTATATGTGTATTTTCAGATGTTTAATGAGGCTCAGGCTCTGTTTAATAATTGCCCATGAGTGCAATTTAAATTCATAAATTCATGTTGAGGTTAATGTTTTAAATATAAGATTTTGAATATAGAAATATTAAATGATTTAAATAACAGAAAAGATACTTTACAAATTAAACTAAAACTGCCAGCAGGTGGCGGCAAGTCGCTGATTTTATCACTGAATCATTCATTTATTTGGTTCGTTTGAACGGCTGATTCATTCAAAGTACTTGACTGTATTTATGAATGGGTAATTGAATCATTGACTCACTATTATTAGTTTCATATTCATTTAAAAACGCAGTTCATTCATGAATGAAACACCACTTTGTTTAAATGGAGATACGCAGCAGCTCAGCTGTTACTTTGTTTGAAACTATTTTTGTTGACGAATTAGAGCAAAATAAGGCAACAGTGTTGTAGTCAGACAATATAAGTCACTGAATATTAACTTCTTGTTTAATGAACTGTTGTATTAAATCAGTATCACATTTGCAAACTCCCTTAATAGTCATTAAAAGCTGTCACTCATCTTAGTTCATCGCTATCTCACAAAACTGCATTATAATCAACAAAGCTCCTTACACTGCACAGTGAATCTCTTATTTTCACCCTGTCTACACTTTGTTTGTTATAATGAGAGGTCTGTGATACATTACTCAACGCTGCTAAAACACGTTGTAAGTAGCCTACATTAGAAACCTTTGAAGCCCCCTAAACACAAACACAAATATGCTGATCGGGTCAGTCGCACAGGCACTCCTAAATATTTTTTCATAGTCACACGCAGTATAGGTTTCAATGGTTGCACTATAGAGCCCTGCCATGGTTTTAAATGAATAAATGTGGATAGCCTTTATATGCTATCCACAGTGTGCAGTGTGTGTGTGTGTGTGTGTGTGTGTGTGTGTCCGTGTCCGTCCATACAGACTGAAAGTTTGGCACCAGGGATTTCTCCTCATTAACAATGGATCTGGACAGACCTGGTTCATTACACAGGCTGTGTAAAGAGTAAGAGGTATCTGATGGCATTTTTTTTCTTCCTCCTGTCCACTCTCTCTCGCTTTTTCCTTCTCTTTATCTCCTCAAGTGCAAATGCCTCAACTGAATCAATGCCGGTAGATCCCTCTTTAATTAAATCTACAAAGTGAGCAACAAGATGATATTTGCTTTCTAAAATGTAGCAGAATCTCAAAGACCCAGCTCTACAAAACTCCACAACAGAGTCTGAGCACTGGCTTTGTGTCTGTGTGGCTGTGACAGACGCCATACTGGGTGGAAAACTAGCGTTGTTTTCACATTGCCAAGCCTGATGGCTCAATTCAAAGTCAGCTGCAGTAAGTGATTTATGGCTTGGTTTTAATCAGCCTGCTGAAAATGCAATTAGAAAGGGTTCCCACTGTGTGCAAATGAGCCGTCCCAAAGCCACTCGAGGACGCACGCTGTTAATTAGCCGGGTAGGGCACCTGTTAGCGCTCTGTGCTGGCCAGCGCAGAGAAGAAGAGAAGGGTCACGTGGCCACAGGGAATGAGGGAAGTGGTTACCCGGGGGTGCGAGAGTGTGGCAAGGGTAAGGCACTTGTTAGTGAACTAGGCTGGACTGAGGAAAAAGATGACAGCTCTGGAATAAAGTGGTGGATGCGGAAAGAAAGGCCACTGGTAGGATCGTTGCTTGAGATATCAGTGATGGAAGATGTGCAATGGCAGAAATAAATTGGAGCACTCGTGATCTTTAAGAGCAGGAGGGTGCTTGTTAGTGAGCCACAGGAGGCTTTGCTGTTAGAATGGATCAAAACAGCACAGAAAGGGAGGGAGCGGTGATATGGTGAGATTAGCAGGTGTCAAATGTGCGAGAGAAAGTCTGGTGGAAATTGGAAGGTTGTCAACGGTAAGGTGAATAAGAGTTAGTTAGGAGGAGGAAGTGTGAATGAGATGTGCATGGTGTCAGGCTAAGCCAGGAAATGTGTGGTTACCAAATAAAGTAAGGCAATGTATCAGTTGGTTTTACTTTAGGAGCAACAATTTGAACATCAAGTAGAGATTAACTTTTTTTGTCCAAATAAATTTGAAAAAGTAAATTGTTTTGTATGCTACATTTTGAATTACAGTATAATGTACAGCGTGAATAAGTGGATATTCATTTTGAGATTCATAAATAGATATTTTTAATGAAACCTGAGAGATTTTTGTCATTCCATTGAAAGTCCAGGTAACTTCAAATATCTAATTTAAAACAATGTAATTTAAATGTAAAATGACAGCAAAGGTAAAAGGGAAGGGAAATGGTATCCAGTGTACAATATATCCAGTATTTTACAACTTTATAGTTGCATAATATTGTTCATCTCTAATATTAAGTGACATCCAAGCATTGTCTACCAGAACCATCTTAAAGGGATAGTTCACCCAAAAATAAAAATTCTGTCATAATTTAACCCTCAAGTAGTTCCAGACCTGTATGAATTTCTTTGTTCTGCTGAACACAAAGGAAGATATTTTGAAGAAAGTTTGTAACCAGGCTGTTTTGGGGCACCATTGACTTCCATAGTAGGAAAAAAAAAAATACTCTCGAAGTCAATGGTGCCCAAGAACTGCTCTGTTTCCCACATTAGGCCCTTTCGCACCGCAGGAACTTTTTCATAGTACCCGAACTAATTGTGGAACTACCCACTTTTTGGCGTGTTCGCACCACGGGAACTAGGAACCGTTTGGAGGAACTAATTAGCTCCTACTTCAGAGTAGGGTCTAAAACAGTTCCATAGGAACTATCGTGACGTAAGTGTACGCTGATTGGCTAAACGCGTACGAAAACGCCCTCACCCGCCATGATTTAAAACGCCGTGTAAACACATACTGTGTAAACATCGCATCAACTTATATTTCGCAAGAACGGAGAACAGCGATAGATGGATGGATGCTGAAGTGCAGGCACTTTTGAACATTTTGAACTCCTTTCCGATCTTTCAATCGCTTGACGTATACGTCGACATTCCACGTCCATTATTGTGAACCCCGCAAGACACAACAAAAACACAGCTCCGATCACAGCGTCCTCCATCCTCCTGTTGTTAACGTTGTTCTTCTTTGTTTTGTTGAACGCTGCGCACAAATGACGTCGCTGTCGACCCTTTAAATGGTACTGGGAAATAGATTGCGCAAAATCGTCCCAGTACTTTAGTACTGTACTTTTAGTTCTGGAACTAAAGCGGTGCGAAAGGGGCTATTCTTCAAAATATCTTCCTTTGAGTTCAGCATAACAACAACATCCATACAGGTTTGGAATAGGGCTGTCGCAATTCGTCGATCTTAGTCGACTAGTCGATTTTTAAAAATCATCAACTTCATTTTGCTCGTGTCGACTAACCGGCAAAATACCGGAAGTGGCGCATTTCACAGATGAGAATCCATAAAACACATTTTTTGACTATTTTCCGAGGCCATGATATATTAAACCCATTTAAAAATCATAATTAAGCATAATTGTGAATTCACAAACTCTATGATTTAATAAAATAATTATACAGTTCCAATAGGCTACAGTATGTGCACTTTAATTTTTTAAAAATTATTTACATGCGTGTAGGTTGCGTACACACATAGGTCACACAGCAGTTCCACAGAAACTCTTATAATTTACATGCCTGGAGCGTCTCAAACTCCATCTCTGCATGTTGTTGTGAGTTTGGGTTTATCAACGTTCTTCTGGGAACGCAACGTGCGCCATTTCATCAAATTTGTAAGGGAAATAATTTAAAAAAACCACACAAACGCAGGAGAATAGAGCTTGGCAAACTACGTCATGCCGCGTCGGATTCCGCCATGTTTTAGCTCACACTCAGGAGCAAATCGCCACAGAAAAAGCCGACCGTTTTACATTCATATTTTTTGAAAAACATCTTACATACGCTTAGAATAAAACGGACTAATATGTAAATCTCTTTAAATAATAATAAAAAAAAATCGCTCTGTTGTTTGTCTGAGAGGCTGCAAATATTCATTACTAATTAGTCTCCTTCACTACAGTGGTACTGATATATGCTAACTGCTAAAACACTTACGACAATTGACCATGGTTTTACTATAGTAAACGTGTAGCGACCGTGTTTTTGGTGTATGTATTACCATTCTTATAACTACAATCTTATTAAATACCATGGATAAACTATGGTTAGAGTAGCAAAACCATGGCTAATTTTGTAAGGGGAGAATACACAACAGCTAGATCTCAAACAGTGGATCATTTTATATCATCATATTGCCTGGTAAAACTGCTCAGTGTTAAGAGTTAAGCCATTATAGAGGTAACAGAACTTACTAGAAGCTGTTTATTGTGGATGCTATGCAAATAAATACATTGACTTGACCGAACCAAGTTGAAGATTCCTACTAGCGATGCCGAACAACGATGCGAGCGATCAAATAAATGAAGGAAACTTAATCCATACAAAAAGTCGCCAGGTATTAACGAGCTGCCGCAAATAACATTTCCATATATGATTTCCTTCTATTAGTGGTGTGAGGGCGTACAGTTTAATACAAATCACTGAATCTATAATATATTAAATCTACAGAGATTAATTATAAAGCCACATTTTACTTTAGATATTTACCATACCGATTTTTAGTTTAATTTTCATCTGAGTTCTGTAGTGAATGTAGACATATTTAATGTATGATTTAACTTAGATCGCGTTGTAATGATCCATTAACGTTACCACAGCCTTTATCATCAATGTCTGCAGGTAACACCTCTGCTTTTTCGGCATTATATCGTGGAGAAAGCACGTTTTTCACACCGGCTGTTCAAAGGGATATGACAATTGATGATACAGTAAGCCTTAACCACTGCAACGCGATCTTAAGTAGAATAATATAAACATTAAATAATATAAAACGTCTACATTCACTACCACTCAGTCTCCGCTGTAGCTCCCGTGACCTAAATTCCCAGAATGCATTGTGCTGTGACGACACATTCCCAGACTCAAATAAAATCTCAAACCCTTACTCTTGAGTTTACAGGCTTTGATGTCCACGTATTCATTTAATTACAGTGGCTATAGCATTTCTGTCCTAAAGAAATGGCCAAATATTAAAGATTAAGTGGACATTTAAATTACATGGTTCTTGGTCAATATTAAACAAGGATTAGATCGCGCAGTAATGTGTAAAAATAATCATCAGGCTGTCGGCGCCCCCTGCAGGCCTTTGTTGTTATTCGTAATGTACATTAGCTCTATTGTTTATAATACTTTGTATTTTAACAGTTTTGTTCAATAAAACCACATGATTTCTTGCTTTTGATACTTTATTTAGAACTAATTATTATTGCATCATTGCTATTATATATGTATTTTAAGTCATTTTAAAAACTATTGTTCACTTAAATCTATTTTTATAAACACAAAAATTATATATATATATATATATATATATATATATATATATATATATATATATATATATATATATATATATATATATATATATATATATAGGGCCCTATATATATATATAAAATCCATTTTATTTCCAAATTCGTTTTTTTTCCATTTTCATTTTTCTATAGTCTTTCTTTTAATAATCAAAAGCATCTCCAATTAATTGATTTTATATTTAAAATAAATAAATAAATAATTTATTTTATTTTATTTTTTTTAAGAAATATTGCACATTTACATTTTTCACCTAAATAAATTCTGGTAAATAATATTTCTGGTAAATACTCATTTAAAAAATGTTTTTGATTATAATTTTATTATTAGTAGACTAGAACACGTGGATATGTTGTCATTCTTACGCTATAATACTGAACTTTGATTTCAGTGATTTGGACTGAGATAGACACTTGCTTCTTGCACTCTGTTGCACTTAACTTTTGTTTTAAAAAAGGATTCAATAGAAATTTGGATTCCATTTGGTTTAATAAAATATTCTTAAGTAAAATTGTTGATTTTTTTTTTTTTTTGTGGGGGAAATTAATCGTTTAGATTAACCAATTAATCGATAAATTAGTCAATAGATTAATTGACATAAAAATAGTCTTTAGTGGCAGCCCTAGTTTGGAACTACTTGATGGTGAGTAAATTATGACACAATTTTCATTTTTGGGTGAACTATCCCTTTAATATTAAACATTGCAATTTATTATGATATATATATATATATATATATATATAATTTTTTTTTTAATTAAACCTATAATTTACAATTCAAAACATGTTGTTGCCACGAGGCTATATTTACCCTAGAATATTATATGTTCATGCTGATCTGCCTGATTTAGCTATAGCCTCAACCAAGTGCCAGATGAAAATACCATAGAATATGATTTGATGGGTTGCTTTTGAGCCAATGCCAAAAGATATGGGATGCATTGTCTCCTCTTTGCGTGTTTTAATGTAGTTGATAAGCATATTTATTTTGTTATCCTAACTATATGCACAACCATATTACTACATTGTTTTCCCCTTATTGTCTTTGCCTCTAACATATCCGATAAATTGTGGGCACAGTTTTTGTATGTGCATTCTTTGCTGATCATGTGTTAAACTCAACCTATGCCCCTGTGTTATTCTTCCTTATAACTCAATAAATACATTAAAGAGAGGAGAATGCTCTAGCTCTCTGTTTGCCTTGCGGGTCCAGGCATATTTTCCTTTGTAAGCTCTGCCTATTGAGACTGTCAATTACCAGCATATGTAACAGAGCGTTTTTGTTTTTTTCACACTGATAATCTCATGCTTTTAAACTATCATTCCCTCATGATGGGTAAGAAGAGAATCAAGACAGGAAGAAATAGAAATACCAGAGCAAGCCACAGGTGGTTGTGCTTGTCAGATCGATGCAAGATGAAAGGATTATATACCACTACTCATTTAGTTGCGTGTTATAGGACTTAGTTGCGTGTTATAGGACTCAGCTCAGAGAAGAACCCACTTCGTTAGTTTCTTCTGCCTCTAGTTAAAGTGGGTCTGATATTAAATATTCAGAAGGTACTAATGGGAGTGCACTAATGAGCTGACTTGAACACTGAGGTCACAATTTGGGTTGACTGTGATCTAGACAGATGCTTGGAATGCCAGCTATAGAAATGTCTATTTAATTCACACACACACACACACACACACACACACACACACACACACACACACACACACACACACACACACACACACACACACACATATATATATATGTATATGTATATGTATATGTATGTATGTATGTATGTATGTATATATAATATTTACAATTAAGATTACAGTTAAACTTCTTACCTTTTATAGATAGATAGATAGATAGATAGATAGATAGATAGATAGATAGATAGATAGATAGATAGATAGATAGATAGATAGATAGATAGATAGAAATCACAGAATTACTGACCAACAGTGACACCAGTGGGTAGAGTTACAGCGGGAGGCTGCGTCTCTCTTGCTCCCCTGAGCCCATTGAGGTTTAACAGACCCCCTAACATGTGTGGTGGGTTGGGTGGGAAAATGCCGTGAGAATCCTGCTGTGATTGTCAACTATTTGAGCTTTATTAAAATTATTTGCACTGATTTATTGTGTTGGATATATTTTGTTTCATTGGAAAAAAAGAACTTCAGCTGAACTTGTTGACTGTCATCCTTGATTTTCAGTGTCAATCTCTTCAACAAACAATGGTCTTTGGCTGTAGAAGCAACATGGTCAGGTGGTGTAACTGGTTTTTGTCAATTGACGTAACCAGTATTTTTCATAAAAATAAAATTATATACAGGAAAATTAATATGGAATAAAATGTAATCATCATCTAGTATAGTATAATAATATGGTTTTTAACATTTTTTACATAATTTATTTATTTAAGATTATTTAAAAAACGATTATTAAAGTTTTTTCAGCATATGTCACACCAAATATTGCAAAAACGCATTAAAAATGTACATTTAGAGATAACTTTAGTTATCTCTAAGTTATATGTGTTATATTAGTTATATGTGACCCAGGACTACAAAACCAGTCATAAGGGTAAAATTTTTAAAATTGAGATTTATGCTTCATAAATAAGCTGAATAAATAAGCTTTCCATTGATGTATGTTTTTTTTTTAGGATAGGACAATACTTGGCCAAGATACAACTATTTGAAAATCTGGAATCTGAGGGAGCAAAAAAATCCAAATACTGAGAAAACCGCCTTTACAGTTGTCCAATTGAATTTCTTAGCAATGCATACTACTAATCAAAAATTAAGTGTTGTAGCGTCTGCGTAGGCTCATTGATGGTTTATTACACTTTGTTTTAAGAGACCCTTTTAGCCTGTTGACATTTGCATATAAATTACCGACCTGGCCTCACCGTCTACATTTATATGGGTACTAAATTGCCAATGGTTTTTCCCCGCTATCAAAAAGATGCTAGACAGATCACCTCTCTGGTCTCCCTATCAAACTTCAAGCACATTCCGAAGAGGAGTGAATGAACCCACCCTGTGCCAGGCACCAACGGCCTGACTAGACCAGTGGTCTCCACAATTTCAAATACACATCACACACACATGACATTTTCTTTAATTAGACCATAATTAAGCAGTTATAAATGTATCTGGTATATGCATGTGTTGTATGTATATTGCCCTATTATATTAACCTAGTTGCAACCCGTTACTTGTATTATTTAGACTTTAGGGGAAGTCGTGGCCTAATGGTTAGAGAGTCGGACTCGTAATCCAAAGGTTGCGAGTTCGAGTCTCAGGCCGGCAGGAATTGAGGGTGGGGGGAGTGAAAGTACAGCTCTCTCTCCACCTCAATACCACGACTGAGGTGCCCTTGAGCAAGGCACCGAACCCCCAACTGCTCCCCGGGCGCCGCAGCATAAATGGCTGCCCACTGCTCCGGGTGTGTGTTCACGGTGTGTGTGTGTTCACTGCTCTGTGTGTGCACTTTGGATGGGTTAAATGCAGAGCACAAATTCTGAGTATGGGTCACCATACTTGGCTGTATGTCACGTCACTTTCACTTCACTTTCACTTTCACTTCACTTAAATGCCTATATTCAAGTGTATGAGTGTATCTCTGCTTTAATATCGTCTAGGGGTTACTTTCTTGGTATCAAAATGATCTTCTTTTTATTCCTCGAACAATGATGTACACTATGTGATCGTGAAACGCATCATACAATTTTTACTATGCTTTGAAGTAAAACTGCACCAACTCTCCAGACCAGCAATAAAAATGCAAATGGAACATAAACGGAGACAAAGAAAGTTTCTCCTGCTAAAAATTCATGCCTCTGATTGGCCACTCCACCCAAAAGGTGGGTGCGGCTATGAACTATAAAAAGTTCCGAACTCAGATTAATCGTCGCTCAAAACTCTTCTTCTTGAGACGGTCACGCTCCAAAAAACTCTCCTCTTGAGTTTAACCTTCTGGCAGTTTTACCTTCAAGTAACTTTGTGGACTCACTGTGGACTTTCCTATCTTCAGAAGGACCAGAGGAAATTCCTCAGCTCACTCCTAAAGAAATCAAGAACCTCTTGTCTACCTTATTCAGCAAAAAAAACAATGCAAATAACCGTTTACAACTAATTAGATGCTTGTTTAAGTTTGAACACCTTTTAAGGTGAATTTTGATTCTCTGATGATTCTCATTAGGTTGCGGTTAATTGACCTGAAATGCTGCCATTCTTTTGCTCTTCTCTCTCTCTTCCTTACTTTCCTTCATTCTGTATATATACAGTATTTCACAGAAGTGAGCCCTCACATTTTTGTAAATATTTTATTATATCTTTTCATTTGACAACACTGAAGAAATTACACTTTGCTACAATGTAAAGTAGTGAGTGTACAGCTTGTATAACAGTGTAAATTTGCTGTCCCCTCAAAATAGCTCAACACACAGCCATTAATGTCTAAACCGCTGGCCACAAAAGTGAGTAGACCCCTAAGTGAAAATGTCCAAATTGGGGCCAAAGTGTCAATATTTTGTGTGGCCGCCATTGTTATCCAGCACTGCCTTAACCCTCTTGGGCATGGAGTTCACCAGAGCTTCAGAGGTTGCCACTGGAGTCCTCTTCCACACCTCCATGACGACATCACGGAGCTGGTGGATGTTAGAGACTTTATGCTCCTCCACCTTCCATTTGAGGATGCCCCACAGATGCTCAGTAGGGTTTAGGTCCATCACCTTCACCCTCAGCTTCTTTAACAAGGCAGTGGTCATCTTGGATGTGTGTTTGGGGTCGTTATCATGGTGGAATACTGCCCTGCGGCCCAGGCTCCGAAGGGAGGGGATCATGCTCTGCTTCAGTACTGTATGTCACAGTACATATTGGCATTCGTGCTTCCCTCAATGAACTGTAGCTCCCCAGTGCTGGCAGCACTCATGCAGCCCCAGACTATGACACTCCCACCACCATGCTTGACTGTAGGCAAGACACACTCGTCTTTGTACTCCTCACCTGGTTGCCGCCACACACGCTTGACACCATCTGAACCAAATAAGTTTATCTTGGTCTCATCAGACCACAGGTCATGGTTCCAGTAATCCATGTCCTTAGTCTGCTTGTCTTCAGCAAACTGTTTGCAGGCTTTCTTGTGCTTCATCTTTAGAAGAGGCTTCCTTCTGTGACGACAGCCATGCAGACCAATTTGATGCAGTGTGCGGCATATGATCTGAGCACTGACAGGCTGACCCCCCACCCCCCACCCCCACCCCTTCAACCTCTGCAGCAATGCTGGCAGCACTCATACGTCTATTTCCCAAACACAACCTCTGGATATGACACTGAGCACGTCTTTGGTTGACCACGGCGGGGCGTGTTCTGAGTGGAACCTGTCCTTTTAAACCGCTGTATGGTCTTGGCCACCGTGCTGCAGCTCAGTTTCAGGGTCTTGGCAATCTTCTTATAGCCTATGCCATCTTTATGTAGAGCAACAATTCTTTTTTTTTCGGATCCTCAGAGAGTTCTTTGCCATGAGGTGCCATGTTGAACTTCCAGTGAGCAGTATGAGAGAGTGAGAGCGATAACACCAAATTGAACACACCTGCTCCCCATTCACACCTGAGACCTTGTAACACTAACGAGTCGCATTACACCGGGGAGAGAAAATGGCTAATTGGGCCAATTTGGACATTTTTACTTAGGGGTGTACTCACTTTTGTGGCCAGTGGTTTAGACATTAATGGCTGTGTGTTGAGTTATTTTGAGGGGACAGCGAATTTACACTGTTAATACAAGCTGTACACTCACTACTTTACATTGAAGCAAAGTGTCATTTCTTCAGTGTTGTCAAATGAAAAGATATAATAAAATATTTACAAAAATGTGATGTGTACTCACTTCTGTGAGATACTGTATATATGTTTTGCTTAGTTTAGTTGTATGTTAGCTATAGTCCCATTTATTAAATCCCTTATATTCACAATTGATTGTCTCTGTGTCCTGCTCATGATTCAAAGTCACTGAATGCTGCTCCTTGCTACATGCTAAACTACTGCTAGTACTGTATAAGTATGAAGGCTATTGTTCCTTGGCCAGGAAAATAATCTTTCCTAGAATTGATAAATAATTATATCGTCTGCTTGGTGGATGTTACAGTTAATTCTAAGATCTAATCTGAATATTTATTATTAATTATAACCAGTTTTAATTAATTATAAATATATAAATATATATATTCCCCTTTTGTGCTAATTTGCTACAGTGTATATATTGATGGTATAAATTTACAAACTATCTTCATGGAACATGAACTTTACTTAATATCAATGATTTTGGTATAAAAGAAAAATCTATCATTTTGACCCATACAATGTATTTTTGGCTATTGCTACAAATATACCCATGCTACTGAACCCTGTTTTTTTGGGGTCACATAAATTGCTTAAATGGATAGTTCACCCCTCCCCCCACCACCACCTTTAAGCCATCCTAGTGGTATATGACTTTCTTCTTTCAAATGAATACAATTGGTGTGACATTAAAAGTGAATGGGTGATATTCAGTAGGCCAATAAACTGCATCAATCCATCATAAAAAAAAAAGTCCTCCAGAAGGCTACAGGGGGTTAATAAAGGCCTCCTGAAGTGAATCAATGCACTTTTGTAAGAAAAATATCCATATTTAAAACTTTATAAACCATAATCTCTAGCTTCTGCTATCTATCGTACTTCCTGAGAGAGTGGCGTTCCAGTGGATGATGTAGGATATAGACATAGCGTAAGCACTGGTGAGACTTTGCTAGTCTCGCAAGAACCAAGTTTTGTTTACAGCAAAGGAAAACCGATATCCTTCAATATTTTTTCTTTAGAAATCCTCATTTTGTACTTCTAATTCGTGACCAGTGTTTTGTTTCCGCTCTCTCCTCTACGATTCCGTGTTCGTCAGTTCTCACCAAAGCTTATGCTATGCCTACGTTCTACCTCATCCGCTTGAACGCCACTCTCGTGAACGCACATTCGACAGTTAGCAGAAGCTACAGATTATGGTTTGTAAAGTTTTCAATATGGATATTTTGCTTACAAAAGTGCATTGATTCGCTTCAGGAGGCCTTTATTAACCCCGGAGCCATTTGAAGAACTTTTCTATGATGGATGGACGCAGTTTATTGGACTTCTATTGGACTATTGAATATCACCCATTCATTGCCATTATAATGCTTGGAAGAGCCAGGACATTTTTTTAATATAACACTGATTGTATTCGTCTGAAAGAATTCTGTTATATGCACCTTGGATGGCTTGAAGGTGAGTAAATCAGGTGGTAATTTTCATTCTTGGGTGAACTGTCCCTTTAAAGTTTTAAGTGAATTGAACAGAAATATGCATTAAAGGAACACTCCACTTTTTTTGGAAATAGGCTCATTCTCCAACTCCCCCAGAGTTAATAAGTTGAGTTTTACCGTTTTTGAATCCATTCAGCCGATCTCCGGGTCTGGCGATAGCACTTTTAGCTTAGCTTAGCATAGATCATTGAATCCGATTAGACCAGTAGCATCGTGTTCAAAAACGATCAAAGAGTTTCGATAGTTTTCCTATTTAAAACTCGACTCTTCTGTAGTTATATCGTGTACTAAGACCGGCGGAAAATGAAAAGTTGCGATTTTCTAGGCAGATTTGGCTAGGAACTATACTCCCAGTCCGGCGTAATAATCAAGGAACTTTGCTGCTGTAACATGGCCGCAGCAGGCGTAGTGATATTACGCAGCGCCTGAAAGTTGTCCCCAGCTATATTATAACTAGGTACCTAGCTGGGGACTACTTTCAGGTGCTGCGTAATATCACTACGCCTGCTGCGGCCATGTTACAGCAGCAAAGTTCCTTGATTATTACGCCGGACTGGGAGTATAGTTCCTAGCCAAATCTGCCTAGAAAATCGCAACTTTTCATTTTCCGCCGATCTTAGTACACGATATAACTACAGAAGAGTCAAGTTTTAAATAGGAAAACTATCGAAACTCTTTGATCATTTTTGAACGCGATGCTACTGGTCTAATTGGATTCAATGATCTATGCTAAGCTATGCTAAAAGTGCTATCGCCAGACCCGGAGATCAGCTGAATGGATTCAAAAACGGTAAAACTCAACTTATTAACTCTGAGGGAGTTGGAGAATGAGCCTATTTCCAAAAAAAGTGGAGTGTTCCTTTAAAGCCAAACATTTCAAAAACACTAATGTTGTGCAATATAATGTAGTTATTTTATCCTAGACTTACAGAGCTTTAATAATAAAGTTGTAGACACAGAAACACTTTCTAAGAAAAAATAAAATAAAAACAACATTAAACACTTAAAATAGTTTCTAATAGTAGGTTAGTTTATGTTACATCTTTAATCAGCATCATAAACTAGTGATATTGATCATAAACTTGTAATAGGAGTCAAATGGGGTAACCGGTTACACCACTTGACATTTCCGTTTAAAATTAAATTTGACAGGCATTATCATGGACACCTATGATGAATATTTATGGAAATATTTCAAATGTAATTTTTAAAGTTAATACTCATTTTTATAATAATGATTAGTTATCAATGTATTCCTGAGGTCATACCATTTGACATGTATACCTAAGAATACCTGACCATACCCTAAAAATGTTAAATTATCTCACATTTTAAAGAGAGTTACTAACATTTGCATCCTTCTCTGTGATATAATGTCCTGTTACATGATCTTCTTGCAAAATATTAACAAAATGGCTCCTTGAATGGTGGTTACACCGCCTTGACACTCAAGGAATTTGACTTGACTCCCATTATTCCCCAAATTAATTATAATATTCAGAACAATGATGCTCCATTTACTTTTAGTTACTATTAAATAGTACTAATTTAAGATTATGCCAAACTAGCTGATCTGGTGTTTTATTGAGAATTTCACCTTTTTTTAAACAAGATCAATTATTTCGTACAAAGTTTTTACGGCTACACCACATTGACATTTTTGCAGTCATCCCCCAAATCTTCCCTCAAAATGAATTAAAACCAGAAATTTTAGACTTGGTCCACAAAAAAAGAGAATGTATGCAAATAATTTGCACATTTATTTTGAAATATTAACCCTTTTAAATTTAATTTTAAAAAAGTAGTGTCACGTCATTGACCCATAAACGTCAAGAAGCTGAAAAAATAAAACCAATTTTTTTTTTTAGATAGAATTTAAATGTTAAAATTGATTTAATAAAATTGGTATCGGAAAAAGTATCATTCAGGAACCAGTATCAAAATGGGTATGGGTATGGGTATGGGTATCGGTATCGGTATCGGTATTGAAAATTTTTGAACTATTCCCAGCCCTACTAACTTGCAATGTATTTTAAATGTAATGTCATTAAAATAGATTTGTTTCTTTCTTTCTCTTTCTTTCTTCAGGAAAATGTGACAGCATAACTGGTGCATAAATTTACTTTGATTTTCAGAACAGCACTTCACACCACTGATGATAGATAGATAGATAGATAGATAGATAGATAGATAGATAGATAGATAGATAGATAGATAGATAGATAGATAGATAGATAGATAGATAGATAGAATGCTTAAAGTTCTAAATTAGCACTTATAAAAGCTAGGTATGCACATTGTTGTAATCAAATTGAACAGGGGCCTGAAGATGTGAGCGTATTTTCACTCAATATGTCCAGAGTTCGAGTATGACTTGGGGCATATTGCAGCAGCTCATCTTGCTGACACCGACACAACGCCACCGCACAGCCTCTGGGTTTCACCAGACTGAGCAACCGAACGCCATCAAATCCACATCTGCTCAGTCGCACTCTCTGAGCCTGCTCCCATATGCTATTCCTCTGTGAGTGAGTGTGTGTGTTTGCGTACATATGCGTGTTTCTTTACTGCACAACGGAGATGAATCTCCCCCTGCTGTTGGAATAGCTGATGGATTTTTCTTGCTTTCCCCTGCTTCCCCTTGTTTGCTTGTTTTCAGAGGTGCAGTCTCTCCACTCCTGAAACAGAAGAGTGAGTAGTTTCTTACAGCAATGTGAGAGGAGTTTTAAGAATGGTTTAGCTGTAGTTATTTCTTATCAGAAGTGCGTACCTTACTTATGCTTTTGTGTTGGAAACAATGCTGAACACGCCTGTGAATCTCAAGTACCACTCCTGCTAATTTATTTTCTCTGTGCATTCTTCATGGCTTTCTCATTTGTATCAAACGTGATGAGACTGTAATGACATCACTTCTCACATTCACACATTAGAATCCAACTGTGTGGAGTTGCATTTGAGCGTGGATTTGTGTGTGGGTTTGTGTTTGTCAGGTTATGCCCATATTTCAAATATATTTTCTAATAAAATTAAATTTCAAATTAAAAGAACAGTTCAACCAGTTCTACTGTCATTCTCTCCCTCATGCCATTTTGAATCTGTATGACTTTCTTCCATGAAGCATAAAGAGTAGTAACTTTCCATGGAAAAAAGAATCTTATTGCTCTTTTCATACAATGAAAGTGAATGATTCTGTCAAACAAAGAAAGTATACAAAACAGCATTATAAGAAGTTTATACTGAATACTACATTAACTCATGAATATGCAAATTAGATTTTGAGGGAAATGTTTTTCTGTGAATAGTAACTCAAAATTTCAGTTAATTTCTCTCACAGTTTTGTTTTGATTGTTTTTTGTTTTAAAACAATTTATTTTTCTGACTGAATTAGATTTGTACCATCTCACAAACCCACTGCAGTTCTCTTACATTAACCCCAGTTAGGAAAACCCTGGTGTACTGTAATGTTTAATGCACTTTATGATTTTGATATCAAATAATGTAATATATTTTCTTTCTCTTTCCCTTTTTATATCAATGTGGTACATTTAATAGTAAGTTTAAAACCAAATTAGTTTGGTAAAAAAAAAAAAGTTAAAATACAATACCTAAAATGAATAACCACTAGTTAGTTGTAATTGTTTTCGTTTTGGAAACATAGTCATGCTGGTATTGTTCTAGTCCGTGATGGTTTATATGAAAGTATTCAGGATGGAGTTGGTACAGAATGCTTGTGAAGTGTGAGCTGTTTTCTAGTCCCCATTAGTAAACACTGCTTTCTCTCCCTATGATCCACTTTGCCTCTGATTAAAGCATTCACTCAAAATCTCAGGGCTCTGGCCTCCAACTGAGATTTCTGTTCATTAATTAAAGCCTTAATGTAATTAATTACCACCCAAATGAGAATTCAGGGCTTGTTTGTTAAAACCGAAATGCGGAAAGATTTCTGGTTGTTTAAAAGCGCTTCAGTTGGAAGCCAATGAAGAGGCTGTTTAGAGCTGGGTTTTCTTTAGAGTACCTACAACAAAACGGCATTCCCTGCATGCTTGGTCCAGTTGGAATACTTTTCAATTGTATGTTCATACTATTATGTAAATATTGTTTTTTTTTTGTTTGTTTTTGTTGGCAAGCTGTGAATTATCCATCTTATTTTTGTGTCATACTTTAAACACCAGTATTGGGACATTTAATGGTGATGGCAAGAGGTTTAAATAATAAAACCTGGTTAGTACCAGGGGTTCAGATGACTTAGCCCTGTTTGTTTTTAAATAAAAGTTCGTCCAGTCTTTGCGAGGTGGGATTAGACAGAAATGTGTGTGAGAGGAGGGGTTGTTGAGGTTCCTTTCATTATTGCCAGCATGAAAACAAACTTGATGCTCCTCTGATTTCATCAGAGTTCTTTCCATTCGGTCTGTGTGATAGTGTCACTGGCTGCCATCGCTGCTCTATTGGGTCGTTATTCGGCACTGCGTGTGCAAATAGGTTTGTGCTGCTGCGGAGCGTGAAACAGCAAAGACAGGTGGGATTGCATCTGCACATCAGAGATGTTCACACCTGTCAATAAACATCTCACTGGCTGATAAGTGCAAAGGCATCCATATTCATGACATTTAGTCTCAATGCGGTAACAGATATACAATATCAATATTAGGACACACAAATTTTAGTGCAGGGGTTGGGAACCTTTTGGGCATAAAGTGCCATTTTTTTTTTTTTTTTTTCTGGTTAACCACTGCACCAATAAGCACTTTAAATGCTTGCGGTACATAATCGCATAATCATTTTTAAATGTTAAGATAAAAATCTGTAATTATTATCATGCAAATAGCTCAGAATCTTAAATATTTCTGAAGCAGTTTTTTTTTTAAACTTGTCAAAATCCTAACGGTTTCTTTATTTTAATTTTTAAATTAGACTTTGAATAACAGATTTAGTGTGACCCTACACCACTGTATGTTTGTGACAAGGCCAATTGAGCATTAAAACTTAAACGTTCAATTTAATCAAATTCTATATTAATGCACTGCTTTAACTGATGCGCGTGTACACACACAGACACACACACCACTTGCACACAGATAACAGATAGCGTGCCGCACACATGGAAACATTGTCAACGCTCCCCCATGACTTTTATTAATAAAACAGTTTTGATACTGAATCGCTACATTATATTTCTCAGCGACGAGGGGGTAAAATAGACTAGCTGTTTTTTAAATAACTATAGCTTATGCTTGCAGAGAGAGAGATGCAGGTAATTCTTTCTCAAAATGTAGTTTGCATAACTGGATATAGCTGTCAGACATTTAACATGTCTATTGTAGAACAGTTGACTAATAGTGTGATTTGGATTTTTGCAAATTTACATCTTACCTTGCTTTCTTTCAACATTAAACAGACGCTTCACGCTGGCATTCTCGCTCTGCTTCTGTGAACAGTAATCCCCACCTACTTTGATTTGATTGGTCATCTCAAGTATGTTGAAATTGACAAGTGCTGTTAGCCACGCACATTTTATTAAAGATGTTAAAGATCTTATCAGTATTAATGATTGAAATATGTAACACTTTAGTATATTCTCACTATTAACTAGTTGCTTAGCATGCCTATTATTAACATGTCAGCTGTTTAATTAGTACTTATAAAGCACATATTCTGCATGACCATATTCTATATCCCTAATCCAACCAAATACCTAAACTTAACAACTACCTTACTAACTATCAATAAGCAGCAAATTAGGAGTTTGAGGCAAAGGTCATAGTTAATGGTTTGTTAATCATTTTGAAAACAATAACGACTTCTGATAACAAAATGCGCAAGAGTATTGACCACAAGAGTGATTATTATTAGCTCCTGATCTACTTACTTTTTAGAGCTTTTTATCTCTTTGTGGTTTATGAATATCTACATCAGTGTGGATTGATTCTTTTTAGATTGGATCTCCTGGGTCTGTTTTTTTCCTCACTGGTAATTATTTTCTAATCTAGGCTCTATATGTGCTTCTACTTTGATGACATAATCAATCTATACATCAAAGGCGAAAACACAAGACTCTCTTTAAGACCTGCAGATCAGAGATGTACGTAGTGTGAATGTTCACCGGAGGTGATAACACTGTGTGGAAAACGTGGCCTGTGCGCTCCTGATCACATGGGTCTACAGCGGAAGGGCGGGTGATCATTGCAAATAAACTGGATTTGTTATGACTGAGACTTCACCTGCCTGTCGACACATTACGCTCTGTATTTATTTGTTTATTTATTGATGTGCTTATCATCCTGTGGTTTTTAAGGTTGAGGTTGCACAGTCTCTGGAAATGGGTTAAATGTAGGCGGCTTCCTGTCAATCAAAATCACATTTTTGTGTGAGTCACCAGAGCTATTTTTATTTTATGCATAATGTCAGGTCAAACTGTGGCAGGAAAATGGTAAACTGAGATTATTGATGGTTGGACTGCATGACAGTTTGCCCAGGTTAAAGCAAACATCTTGCAAACTGGTAATCTAAGCCTCTTGAGGGTAAAGAGGTAAGGACACAACACAAGCAGTGCCTAAAAGTCCATTAATCTGTTCATTTGTACTTTATGGTCATTTCAATAAAAGCTTGATATCGTTTTGAAATCTGTGTCTTGTTTTAGTTACATTCCTGATAAATGAATAGTTTAACTAAAATGGCAATTCTGCTATTATTTATCCCACCTAATGTTATTCCAAACTGTATAACATTCATTCTTCTGTGCAACACACACACACACACACACACACACACACACACACACACACACACACACACACACACACACACACAAAGAAACGATTAACTTGGCCATTTTTAATAGCATGAAAGTTATTGGGATCTGGGCTGTTTATTTCCAAAAGACAAGAAAAAAGCACTATGAAGATTTCATAAAAGTAACCCATGCAGCTTTTTCCATATGGCTTTATTTCAGGTTTTCTGAAGCCATACAGATTTGAACTCAAATTAAAATTAATTTAACTTATAATCTTATAGTCGTATTTTAACTAGGGCTGTGCATGAACATTTGAATATTTGTGTATTCGATCTGCAATAATTATCCAAAAAAGAAAAATATTGCTTGAATTTTGCTAAATTTTGTTTTTTTGTCAGTGAAATAGTGACAAAATCTAATATTCAAAAAAAAAAACCAATCTTTTTTTTAATTAACAAATATGGGTATTCGTTTTGATTTAACTCAAATATTCGATTACAATATTATTTAAAAATTTCCCTCTAATTTTAATCTCATGATTTTATTGCATGCATGACGATTTGTGCCTTTAGTTCTGAGCTCCAGAAGAGAGCAGAAAGCCATGCACACTATTTCCTCCATTATTTGCACACTTTCAAATAGAAAGAATTCCTCTGACGCTATCCTAGAATATTAAATGAAGATTATATTAAACACAGTGCATATTTCAGCAAAAAAAACAACTCGGCTCGTACTTCTTCCGGTGAATCCAGGTGTAAACAGACTCGTCTCGGGTGAGTTGGATTAACTGGCTGGTCTTCAGAATGACCATGGGATACCGAGATAAGAGCCCGTCAGCTGCGGGAGGACATGATTGCACTCCGGTAGCTGAAATAAAAGGGTTATTAGGCATTCTTCCGATTTGTAATGAATTATACACACTGCGCCCAGCCAGGCTTTAGCTCCCAGGTGTGTGTATTAATGCTAAAGGCCTACAAATGAGAGCACATTTTCAAACACAGCTATTCTCCAAGTGCTCCTCGTCATGTTCTCGCTGTAGGGGGGCTTCTCAAGCTTTCGCTGCAGGGGACACGGCTATAAATGAGGTGTTCCATCTATCGGGTTTGTGTGCACAATCTCGTCTCTTTCTCGCTAGTTGAATTTCACTAATGTTAAAGTTCACTACACATAGTGGGTCATTATCAGAAACTAATTTGGTTACAGTACAGCCATATTTTTGCCTGTTGCTTGTACACAGAAAATTTGTCTCTTCCCCACTTTTTTTAACACTCTCTCATCAGTTTTTCTCCCTCACATGAATACTTGAGCTCAACTGCGTTCAGATGAATGGCATTTAAACTGTTAACATAAATATTCCCCTTTCACCCAGCAATGCTGATAACTTCAAAAATACTTGTTAATTGATTTTAAATGGTTGTGAGTTTGCATGGTAGTATGGTGGGATCACTTTGGGTAAAGGTGAGGGTGGATGTGTGAGGGTGATAGGAAGTGATAATTTGCCGAGAAATTGAGAGGGAGGGTAAAATAAATCCTTGCGATTTAGAGTCCTAGACATAATTTGTACTGAAACAGTTATGCTAAACAAAGATAAAATAGATTTCTGATGCTAAATCATCAAAATAAGTGTGCCAAGTTGCTTGGCAACCACAAACAGTCAGTTAGATTAATGAATTGTTGGGATAACAAACTGTATTTCTTATGGAAGAATTGTGTTTCTCAGTCAATATTATTATTATTATTATTGTTATTAATGCACTTAATTTTTTATCGAACCTTGGTGTCTTTTATCATATTGCTGCTGTCACAGTTTTATAAAAGCAAGTGTGAGGCTGTGCATTACACATGCAGATTGCAGATTCATATCTTACAACATATTATGTTTATATTTCATGGTATATTGGAACCATAATGGTTATTGGCCAATAGCACAGGTGTAATTGTCCATACTCCTTTGCACCTATTTTTGCATTTAGATTAATTTTAAAACCACTAATAGTTTAATGTATATGAATTATTCATGTTTTTATATTAATTATATAATAATTAATCATTATAAAATCCTTATATTATAATATAGTAAATATAATAGCTGAATAACTGAATTGCCTCGTAGCGTTTAATTTTTTTTATGTATACCATTTTATAGAATTTATTGAATATATTAAGTTTTTACATTTTTAAAAATACAGTTGCATTTATGCATTTAGTAGACACTTTTATCCAAAGCGACTTGCATTGCATTCAAGATATATCAGTTCTTGCTTTTTCTGGGAATCAAACCCATGATCGATGTTGCACAATGCTTTGTTGAGCTACAGGAAGGCTAATAAATAATTAATGGTATTGATTATCCTTAGTTATATTATTATGAATTATACCAGAATTTGCATGGCCGTTTGAACCCCATCTGAACTACATAGTTCCTGTGGTGTACAACAGAAGGCAAACTCCCCTTTTAAATGATTCTTCAATCAAGAATATTCTCAGAAGAGACTCCTGGAAAAGGACAGTTGAGAGTCTTTGTGACTATGGAGATATAAGGAGCAGTGAAGAGAAAGGTGCACTGAATATGAATATGAACTTCTGAGACTGACACTAAGCTGAGTGTGGTGAATCACAGTGCCCTTTAGCAATGAGTTTCTTTGAGTTTGCTGGCCCAAATGACAGTAAGGCCTTGTGACAGTTCAGTCCTTGACTGTTTGTGATATATTGAGATCTCTTTAAGGAAAAGCAATGGAGGTTTGCACCTAGATCTTTGTTTTGCTCCATAAAAATCCCATGTAAAAGGTTTTCTTATGGGACATCAAAGGCAGAAATGTAGTGCGTGATTGATGTGGCTGATGAGTGTGAAATTGTTCTGTTCTGTTAACACCCATGATCAGCACACATGTCAGCGCGATTACCGTCAACATGGCATCTCACCATGTTACCATGACAATCTGATCAAATGATTAAATCAGCTTCAAAGGCTCCCTCTATTAGACTAAGACAAATCTGTGGGTCATGGAGGATTCCAAAGGTAACAAAGAGAATACTTATGGGAAGTTATAATGCAGTGTCGGAAATCTTTTATGTTCTGCACCCAAACAAAAGATGAAAAAAGTTCTTTGTATCCACCCGTTGCTGTCTGGGAGAAATAATTTGTTAAAGCAGCACAGTTATGTAACTGTAATATAAAAATATTTTTAACCTTTTTGTTGTGCAAATGCACCCTAAATAATCACATCAGTTGAATAAGAAGCTTGTCAGATACCTAGTTTGTCACAGAATTATTAATCTCCCAGAACTCATTGTGTGGGCAAAGAACTCAATCTTTGTCTCAATTCATTGTCAGGCATCATATAAATGTCCGTATGAGTTGCCATTGTTTTCAGATGTACACTACCATTCAAATGTTTGGCAACTATAACATTTCTGGCAACACTTTGACACAATAAGGTCTACACATGGTTATTTATTTAAAGGTGAAGAACCACCGTCATGTCTGTTAATAGACTGCACTGTTTTTAATGTTAATAGACAGCAGTTTTATTCTGAGATGTTTTATTGATGATTTCTGGTAATTAATTTATCAGTTCATTTTAATAGATTCATCAGTTGTAATTGTAAAGGTACTCGCTCGCATACACTTACATACATTTACTGACTGGTCTTGCTTGCACAGATGTTCTCCTTGTGTTCAACTCATCCGTTCTCCCACCCTCCATATGTCCATTACCTGAGCTCATAAACTCGTGCCCTCATCTGCACCGCTCAGACAGGTGCTGTCCGTACTGCTGCCTAATTAGACAGCAAACGAGATGGAGGGATGAGGGAATGAAAACACAGCGGCTGGAGGCTTCCCCCTCGCCTGGTTCACTCATTTCAGAGAGCTACTTAGTGAGAGGAGAAGCTACATGAACAAACAGGATTAATAATGTAGGGTAGCATGGGTTCTTTTCCTCTTGTCTGTCTGCCACAGCAGGCCTGCTAACAACCTTTACAAATCTGATTTAGAGGGCAGTACCGGAGGAGAGAGAGAGAGAGAGAGAGGGCCACTTCATGGGTGCAAGTTAAGAGCAGGCGTGAAACAAGGTGAGCTGGCAGCTAAAAACCATTAGAGAAGAGTGGAGAAAATGATTCACAGGATGTTGTTTAAAATACTTCACCCCAAAATGAGCATTTTGTTGTCATTTACTTTCCCTCATGCACTCCAGCACTGTATTATTTTCTGTCTGCGGTGAGACACAAGGATTTCTTATAAGTAATGTAGTGAAAATGGATGGTGGTTTATACCACTTAAAAAAAAAAAAAAAACACCTTAAGAGTAGTTTATAAAATAATTTTTCAAGCTTGTTGTATTGGTCACATGAAATAGAAGAACCAAGGCTGTCTTGCATCTATCTATCTATCTATATGGGGGGAGGGGCAAGTTTTAGATTTTATTTATTTACTTATTTATTTATTTGAAATGAATGCTTTACATGTATTAAATTGCTCAAAAGTAACAGTGAAAGGAATTTATTTCAAATAAATGTTGATCTTTTGAACTTTCTATTCATTAAAGTATGAATGAATTAAAAGAAAGAATGAATCCTGGAAAAACAGGAATCCTAATAATAATAATAATAATAATAATTAGGGTTGTCCCTAATAGTCGACAAACCGTTAGTCGACGAAAAGAGACTTGGTTGACTATAATATTATTAGTCGCTGAAAATTTTTTAATAAAACCCACAGGAAGTGGCGAAGTCATACAGTCTGTGACGGACAGATCGTTAACGGCTAGTCTTAATACAGTACATCGGGCAGGACATCCAAACTGAAATATGTAAGTAGTAGCAACTTTACATGGCTGACTTGTTCCTGACAGGGCCATAAAAATGTTTGTGCGGAGTGTAGATGCTGAATAGTAGCAAGCTTTCTGCATGAAAGATGGAGGCGTCAGTGCGGTCACTTGCTCTTAAAATACTCAGTTGAGCGCTTATTAGGCTTTGTAGGCAATTAAAGGCTCATTATCATGATTCAAATGGTTTATTAATAAACATGTGATTAGTTGACTAATTGCTTAAAATGAACGACTACTAGTCAACCAGAAAAATCTTTAGTCAAGGGCAGCCATAATAATAGAAAATCAAGACTCAAATCATTATGATGGAATGATTTATTAATACTAAATCAGTGATCATGCATCTTTGTTGTATTTAAAAGAGTAGCTTTAATGTTTTAATAATACACAAAAGTACAGGTTGATCCTATAGGTTTGTCAGGACCGCTATCGTCAAAGGTGACTGATAATTAGCACACAGTTTGGATTGGCGGTATGGTTCTGTTCTGGGCAAGAACTGCCTGCACATCCATGCAGCCTAGCATGGATAAGAGCAGGGAGAGCAATAATACATCCGTAGATGTGGATCAGCTGATGCGAGCTTGACTAAAGTGATCTGCCAGAACTAACGCTATGCTCGATTTTATGATGACTTTCAGATTATTATTAAATGGCTGTAATTTCACGTTATGCCCTGTAAGTATCGGTGCTGGCCTTGATTGCAGTTTTTCAATAGTGCTTTGTGTATTGTGGATTTTTTAAAGAAAATAAGTGGTATTACCCGTATGCAGATTACAACATCCTGATCTCATTCACTCTCTCTCTTCCCAAGTCACGCTATGCTGCCTTAGCTAATAAAAGGGGCAAAAAAGCCCAAACAATGATTGGTGAAAAGAGCCTGGAGAGGTTCATTGTGTAGAGATTGGGCCAGAATTCTAGATATCAGTGTTGTTGAACACAAATTCAGTGCCATGAGAATTGTTTAGTGATGTTAAGATTAGCTTGAAATCTTTCAAACAACTTAGCTTGCCAGCACAATAATGTGTATGGTATTGGGTTTGGGATTGCCTTTGGATGCCGAGTCCTCCACAGCATCTCCAATACTGCCATTCTCATTAGGACAGAGGGATGCAGCGGTCTGTTTAATTACTGGGCTCAGTGATTCTTAGAACCAGCCTGTGCCTGTTAATTTAAAGCCCTGCTCCTCCAAACCACACTGCACCAAGCAAAAGATGAGTTTTACTGCCATCAGAGAATTATAAAGTGCAATAAATGCCACCCAGAACTCCAATTCATATTTTAAACCCAACAGACCCAGCCTCTTCTTTTTCATCTCTAAGGCAGCATGCAGTAAAAACCATAATGCTTCGTGGGCTCAGTTAATAGGAGCCAGGTTCCTATTTCACTGCGGAGGAATTAAATGCCGCTCTGTTTTCTGGGACTGGTGAAAATGAAGGATGAAAGGCTATGATCATACCTCCTGGCATGAAAGAATGTTTCTGTGAATGTTGTCAGGAAGCATATGCTTGGATGTCACTCCAGAGGAAGGTATAGCCTGAATTGTTAATGTTGCACTTAGCAGGCATTAAAGCAAAGTGTGGCGTACAAAAATGTCATTGCTTATCCTGCATTAACCAATAATTTATGTCACTTACCAAAACCGCTTTTACAGATGGTTGTGTTTTGATATTAAACAAGATCAAATGAATAAATTAAAGCTGTTTTTAAAGGGATTATATCATGAAAACTTTTACAAATAAAAGTTTAATGTACTATAAAACATACTGTAACTTTTGAAAACAACTTCTCCAGTCAAAGCAGACTTTTTGATCTCAGACAGATGAACTTTACCACATGCGTTTTACAAAATAATGATACTTATTTGCAGAACTACACAGAAGAAGATATGCTATTATTCTAGTTTGTATTAGGTGTGGGTGGTATGACTAAAATTGTATCACAGAATGTGTAATTTATTTTATCACAATAACCATATGTATATTCCAATATAGTTTATATTTTATGTGTTAAAGGCTATTTTTTAAGATATTTTTGATGAAATCCAAGAGCTTTCTGACCCTGCATAGACGGCAATGCAACTGACACATTCAAGGCCCAGAAACGTTGTAAGGACATAATTAAAATAGTCCATGTGACATCAGTGGTTCAACCATAATGTTCTAAAGCTACGGGAATACTTTTTGTACGCAAAGAAAACAAAAATAACAACTTTATTCAACAATTTCTTCTCTTCTGTGTCATTTCCATTGCACATTCACAAGAGTACCATTACTCATTATTTATATTTTGAACAAAAAAAGTTGCATAGTGCACCTTTAAATAACAAGCTAACTATTTTGTTGTGGCTGTGAGATTTCCAATAGAGAGACAAGCAGCAGATTAGTTGGACTTCATTTAGCACTAATGAGAATTCTGACCTCGCTTACAGAGGCAGATGTGAGCTCTTGTGTGTTGTTTCCGTTCGTGATGAGTATTGCAAGCGCAATTCTTATAACCTTCAGTTCGGCCCGTGATTTGCCATCATGGTTATCTCTTGTATGGAGAGTTAATTGTTTCCTGACCTTTACCTGTTTATCTGGTTAGAGTGAGATTACAAGCAGTTATAAATCTATGGATGTAGCAAATTAAGTACTCAACACACAGAAAAAAAAGCCTCTCTGAACAGATGAGTAATCAAAACACTTTAATGAACGGATGCAAACATGCCGGGGATGATTGGATATTGTTTGTGTATTTTAGCACAGTAGATGGATCAAACGGAGGATAGCAGATGCAGAGTGAAGGAAACACAAGAAAAGATCACAATGCAGTGCTGTTGCTCTTTCTTTCGTGTGACATCGAGTCTCAAAAGTAGAGACTTACCCTTTGGTATTGGTTCACAAGTGGTCAGGAGAGACACATTAGATATGCTTGTTACTACCAAGTGTAAACAGCAATTTGTCTCGGCTGACCACTTGCAATTGGATCACCAGAGATGGATCTTAATACAGCAGTTGTACACCGGGCCAGTGATGTTTTACTGTCTGGGTCAGCTCATCATGTGGTGCTGGGAGTCTGATGAAACAATCTCCAGGGCAGCTTGTGGCTAACCAGTGGCTGTGTGTGGTTCAGCATGCTCCATCTTAGGAGTCATCAGCATTGAATTTCTCTCAGGCTCTTGCCATCGTAGAACATCACCTTATTGCAAAGTCTCATTTGTGCCTGATGCTCAGATTTATGTTGCGAATTTGGTTTGTTTTAAAATTCATTTTTACATCCACTTGCACTGCTTTCCTCTCTGTCCAACCGTACAGCGATTCAACATCTGTAAATGTGCACATTACAATTCATACTCATTTAATATTTATATTTTCAGAAATTTCATCTCATGTTAGAAATGAGATGAACCATACAGTATTGTTTTTTCTATGCACAAGTGTTTCACCCTTATCTGTACAAGTGTTTCTTTGTTAGTTCAGGACTACAGCAGAACAAAATGTTTTTTTTTTATTGAAAACAAGAATGTGTTGGGTTGAATTATAGCATATAATGTAAAACAAAGGGATGCATGCAGTAGCTCCACTCGTCGTTTTCCTTTTTCTGATTATCGTTCTCTCTGTGTTCACTTCAGTCCATGTTTATAAAATGTGCACTATTACTGGAGCTAAGTTACCATCTGGGGTCAATAAGATTAGTTTTTTGGGGGAAAAAAGGCTCTTATGCTCACCAAGAATGTATTTATTTAATCAAAACTACAGTAAAATGTGAAATTATTATTGTTTAAAATAACTGTTTCCTATTTTAATTATCTATATTTGAATGAATTTTAACGATCCTTCAGAAATCATTCTAATATGCTGATTTGGTGCTGAAGAAACATTTTGTTGAAATCATTCAACATCATTGTTGAAAGCAGTTGTCCTGATTTATATTTTTTTGGAAATGGTGGTCAAAAGAGCAGCATTTATTTAAAATAGAAATATTTTGTGACAACGTAAAAGAAAACGATAATCCAAATATTATAGCCTCATGTTATGGTAATGTTTTGCCATAATGCCATTGTGAACATTTAGTCATACCCACACTCACATTCATCCTCATTTATTTTCAAGAAACATTTTGTATTTTGATGGCTGTCTTGCCAGTAATGTTTCACAGTTTAATCATTTCTTTCATTCTGTCTGCAAAAGAGTCTGTTTGTTCTGAGTCTGTGTATTTAACACAAGCTAAATTCTTGCTTAATTGGGCTGTTAACCTGTTATGCTTATGATGGAGTGGGATCGGAGTG
The DNA here is from genome assembly GCA_036784905.1 of Acrossocheilus fasciatus. Taxonomy (NCBI): domain Eukaryota; kingdom Metazoa; phylum Chordata; class Actinopteri; order Cypriniformes; family Cyprinidae; genus Acrossocheilus; species Acrossocheilus fasciatus. The sequence continues at coordinate 26,146,355 of CM071946.1, read as the reverse complement.
ATCTTGAAGTGAGAATAAACACAACAATCCGACGTTCACAAAACCGCCAATCGTTCCAGGCAATATCACACAACTCGGCTTCCCCTCACATACTCTGGGGAATAATGGCGACCACAGACGCAAAGGGATCTGTATTCAGCTCACTCCCTCAAAGTGTTTGGGAGGGAAGACAAGATCAGACAATCCCAGAATGTTTTACTCCTTGCCCAATGCACACATCTCAATATATCGGGCTCATTAAAATACAACAGCAAAGTCTTTATTGTGAGGCTGCAAATGATTATATTTCTTAATCCAATTGCCTTATTTTTCTGCACTGACTGATGTGTTTTCGACTGAAGTCCAGTGCTACGTTTGATAGAGCAATACATGGGGCTATTGAGGAGCCATCTCTTGGCTGGTAATGGCCGTGAATGGCTTAAATTGTTTTTTAACTTCTGCCATCATTTGTCTGGCGGTTGACAGCCTTTGCAGTGGAAGCTCACTCTGCCAGCCATAATTATGCCCAATCACTGGTAGAGTGATGAGCGATGTCAAACGCCACTTTTTTTCTCTCTGTCTGCTTTGTACCGATAACTTCCTTCTTGGCATTTGAAGTGCCGTCTCGCTTTTGTTCTGTGCTTCTGCCTCTATATTCATCTGTCTTTGTCGTTTCATTTTTTCCTCTCTCTCTTCATGTTCCTTTTGTGTCGCGTTGCCCCGTTCGCGAGCAGCAAAGGGATTACGGCCCTGTCTTGATCGCTTGTAACCTGACAGAAAGGAAATATTGTAACATATGTCCACAGGGCTCGAAAGATACTGCTAAGTTTAACCGATGACGTGGGCCAGGGGGCAGTTGACTCGCACAGCTATGAGGCTGGCACACTTTAATAATGGCTTTGCCCTTGAGGTTTTACTCGTTTACTGATGGAGGCTTCCTAAACGAAGCTCATGGCTGACTGGGCCCTGTTCAAAAGAAGCTGTGTGACATTGACTTCAACACAGAAATTGATGGCATTGATTTATGATGTACATGAAGGACAAAACAACTGTTCCAACATTTAGAGAGATCTTTTTGGAAGGGAGCTGGTGTGGTTCAATAGGAATGCAGGCAAAAGTGCAGGTGCAGATGGAGTTGAAATATATTGAATAAAATGTATTATTTGGCTTTATGTGTACATGAATTTTGGGGTGAGTAAGTTGTAATATTGTTGAAAGCAGATGTGATGCTTAATTCTTGTGGAAATGTTAATTCATATATATTTTTTTTTTCAGGATGAATCGAAAGTTCAAAAGAACAGCAGTGTGTTATTGTTACTTTTGATCAATTTAATTTATAATTTATAAAAGTATTACTGATCGCAAACGTTTAAAAGGTAGTTTGTATCCATCATTATCATCATCATCAAAAAAGAGGAATAGACTATAACCTAATATATCAAATGGAAAATGTTGTATAGCCTAGATACAACCCAAATTCTGGAAATGTTGGGATGTTTTTTGTTTTGTTTTTTTGAATAAAATGAAAACTAAAAGACTTTCAAATCACATGAGTCAATATTTTAAATCACAATAGAACATAGATAACATAATAAATGTTTAAACTGATAAATTTTACAATTCTATGCACAAAATGAGCTCATTTCAAATTTGATGCCTGCCACAGGTCTCAAAATAGTTGGGACGGGGGCATGTTTACCATGGTGTAGCATCTCCTCTTCTTTTCAAAACAGTTTGAAGACGTCCGGGCATCGAGTTTATGAGTTTCTGGAGTTTGGTGTTGGAATTTGGTCCCATTCTTGCCTGATATAGGTTTCCAGCTACTGAAGAGTTTATGGTCGTCTTTGACAAATTTCTCATTTAATGATGCACTAAATGTTCTCTATAGGTGAAAGATCTGGACTGTAGGCAGGCCAATTCAGCACCCAGACTCTTCTACTATGAATCCATGCTTTTGTAATAGCTGCAGTATGTGGTTTTGCATTGTCCTGCTGAAATAGACGTCGTCTGAAGGGGAGCATATGTTGCTCTAAAAATTTAAATGCCTTTCAGCATTCATAGTGCCTTCCAAAACATGTAAGCTGCCCATACTGTATGCACTTATGCACCCCCATAATATCAGAGATGCTGGCTTTTGAAATAGATGCTGATAACACGCTGGAAGGTCTCCCTCCTCTTTAGCCCGGAGGACACGATTTCCATGATTTCCAACAAGAATGTCAAATTTGGACTCGTCTGACCATAGAACACTTTTCCACTTTGAAACAGTCCATTTTAAATGAGCCTTGGCCCACAGGACACAACGGTGCTTCTGGACCATGTGCACATATGGCTTCCTTTTTGCATGATAGAGCTTTAGCTGGCATGTGCAGATGGCACGGCGGATTGTGTTTACCAGCAGTGGTTTCTGAAAGTATTCCCGGGCCCATTTAGTAATGTCAATGACAGAATCATGCCGATGAGTGATGCAGTGTCGTCTGAGGGCCTGAAGACCACGGGCATCCAACAAAAATCTTTGGCCTTGTCCCTTACATTTCTCCAGTTTCTCTGAATCTTTTGATGATGCACTGTAGATGATGAGATTTGCAAAGCCTTCGCAATTTGATGTTGAGGAAGATTGTTTTTAAAGTATTCCACAATCTTTTTACACACTCTTTCACAGATTTGAGAGCCTCTGCTCATCTTTACTTCTGAGAGACTCTGCCTCTCTAAGACATCCCTTTTATAGCTAATCATGTTACAGACCTGATGTCAATTAACTTAATTAGTTGCTAGATGTTCTTTCTCCCAACTGAATCTTTTCAAAATGTTTTGCTTTTGAGACCTGTAGCAAGCATCAAATTTGAAATGAGCTCATTTAGTGGATAAAAGTGTAACAGTTCTTACTACAAATTGATTGTTTTGCTAACCCAGGTTTATGTCTTCTTAATGATGATTCTGGTCTCTGTATAAGCTTAATACAAAAGAGAATGTTGTTTGCTGGTTTGACGGCTGCGAAGAAGACAATAATACAGAACTGGTTTACATCGCGCACATGTGGACAAACATATTGGATCCATAGCCTCCTGAAAATAGTGACGTTTTGTGTACAACAGCGCAATTTAATGGGGCCAAGCCCTCTACTATTGATGTTTAGGGGGATGCTATGATGTTGTATGTAAAAAAATGAAACAAAAAAAAACAATAAAAAGTTGATGACAAAAAAAGTGTAAAATTTCTCAGTTTAAACATTTGTTATGTTCTCTATGTTCTATTGTGATTTAAAATATTGGCTAAATATATGTTATTTGAAAGTCTTTTAGTTTTCATTTTATTCAAATTTTAAAAACATCCCAACATTTCCAGAATTCTGTTATGGTTTATTGCCTAGCAATTTAAACTATTTATGCTTCTTTTCTTTTTTTTCATTTTTGTTGTGGTTTCTGTTTAAGGAAGGATTAAAAAGGCGCTGTGCTTGTTCTGTAATAAAATTGATTTTTCCAGGTTATGTACTTATGATTTGTTTTGTGTTAAGCCATTAACAGTTACAATTGGCTGCTGTTCTTTTTATTCCACTCCTGACATCCTTTGACACAAACACCCATCAGTTCTCTTCATCCTCAGACATTTCTGTAGCTACTGTTTTAGACTCAGGATCAGTAATCTCCACCGAAAGCCACACGAGTTGACCAGCATAAAAATACTGTGCTTTATTGCTTTATTAATTTACTTTCAAAATGCTATTGAAGTGGGTTTCCTTTTAGAAACATGTTTAAATAGCACTTTTTAGCCTGAATGATATGCATCATTTCCTAATATCAGTGGTGGGTTTACATATGGATTAACTGGATTTTAGTGGGTAGTATGAATGTGGGTGAACTGAACAGTGGAAGCCATACTGAAAGAAATAAAAAAATAAAAATAAATAAATAAAACCATGTGCCCTCTGGGAATATAAGTGCGTTACACTTGAGAAATGTGAAAGCTAACATAGTAACTGTGTGTTGTTGTTGTTTTTTTCCTTTGCTCTCTATTACACGTTGTCGGGAAATGGGAAAAAATGCCCCAGGAGGGTTGCAGACACCTTCGTGCTATATGTTAGCCTCTGAAGTGATGTACTTGCTAGTGCAGGCTTTGTGTAGGACTGCTTTTTTTCTGTAAGAACTAGGCCCTTATTTTCCATCTGACATTTTCTTTGTGGAACTTTCTGTGTATTGTAATATTCACAATATTATAACTCTCAAAAATATTACATTTCTAAATGTGAAGTTCTAAACATGAAGCATATAACATTTCTGAGAGAGAGAAAAAAATGTTACTAGTATTCCAGATACCGTACTTAACTCTACATTTATATGAGGATGATATTATTCTCACTAGAATGCATTTCTAAATGTTATTTTTGGCCTTTTTATTGATAGAGACAGAGGACAGGACATGATGTGAATGTGATGGACCTTTTTAGGTTTATAAGCTTTGCTAATAAAAATATGAATATATATAATTTAGCTGTTTGTGGATTAAAGTAAACACTTTTGTGATTAGCTTGATCAGGAAATCATGTAGGGATCATGTCCTGTGCAAGGAAAGTATGAAACACACAGATCTTTCCTCTGATAGATTAACTGAGATGTTGGTGAAAAAGTGAGTTTGAATGTAAAGCTGTGTTGAAGAAGCTGCTTTGAAACTGTAACTTGCTAAGCTACTTTATTTTGATTATTCTTAATTATCTTTTTTAGACATAGTTATGCTACAAGCTGCTTACAAAAAAGTGTCTAACTACATTGATGTTATTTAGGGGTTTAAGTGAATTGTCTGACAAAAACACCTAAATTAGAATGACAGCATTAAGTCAAACTTTATGTTTCCAAAAATACTTAAATGTTAGTTACTTTCTAGCACTGGTATAATGCTGTAGAGGTGAAGAGCTATTGTCGCTCATAGAATTGTCCATGCTCCCTTGCGCCCTCAGGAGTATTATGGGCATATGAACTCTGCTCAAGCCCCCCATTCCCATCTGCAGCAGATTTACAGCACTCCAGCCCTTGTGACTTTCTGCGCTGAACTCGACTGCTGCCAGACCCTCTATGTGCGGAGAATGGTGGGTGTGACGGATGGTCGAGCTGACCCTGATGAAAGACCAAATCGACAATTCCCGCTGAAGCCCTTCATCATAATCGCCAGCAGAAGAGGATAAAGGCCAGGACGAGTTATAGGTAAAAAAGACAAGGCTGTGAATCATCAGCGCTTGTGCCGTCGAGAGGGTGTCAGTGATCCTGACAGGCCTGTGAAATGGCACTTCCATGACCAGCTGCAATGGTTCAAGGGCTTGTGTGAAACTGTGACTGAAACATAAATCGCAATCTTGTATCTTAGGGAAATTTAGCTTATCAAAGTACACAAGTAGAAACAGTTTCAGCTTTGCAGTTAAAAATGGAGTGTACGCCAATTCCCTAGTGGAACTTTTTTTTTTCTAGTATCTGTACTTTATCAGACTGTTTTTATTTCAGGAAACTTCACTACATTCAAAAGAGTAAAATATCTGACTTTTTATAACACTCTGATCACTACTTTTACTTTTGAAACTTCAACGGTCAGTTTAATGAAAATTTTGTCATCGTGTACTTACCCTCAAGTCATTCCTAACCTGTATGATTTTCTTTCTTCTGTGTAACACAAAATAGATAGTGGAAACTCAGAGCCACACCTATATATTCACCATTGACCAATGGTATTTTGAACGTGTTTACCAGCTGGAATAAACTGTTCTGGAAAGCTCACTTTGGCAGACGGTTTCAAAATGCTAAAACAAACTTTGGTTTGGCCTGATTTTGTTCAAAGTTACGTCACACCAGTTCATTCTTCGATTTTGTATATTGGGACCTTAAAGCGATAGTTCACCCAAAAATTAAAATTCTGTTAATAATCAATTTCTGACTTCAAAGTGTTGTCTGAATTGTTATTTTTTTACTCGGCTCAACCTTTAGTGAGTTAGTTTTATAGTCCATTCAATTAAAATGTTTTAATTGGTCAAACGTTTAGAAGACTACAGCAAGTCAATTAATTTATTAATTGTATTAATATTTTTTAGTTAATTTTAATGTCAATTGAAATTCAACCATTTACTCTGTGTTTTACATGTTACTTCAACTAAGATTTATTATTTGGGCATCATAAGAAATTGCTGTGGAACTACATAAACATGTATTTTTATAATTTTTTATAGTATTTTAACATATAAAAATATGTTAAAAATGATTAACTTGTGTTTTTTCAATGACTAAAAACACACTTTACAACACATATTAGCCTTTATTTAATAACAATCTCAATTTATAACATATTTCATACAAACTACACATACAGGAATGAAGAAAAAAGTCACCTACACCTTGGATGGCCTAAGGGTCAGTAAATTAACAGCAAATTTTAATTTTTGGGTGAACTATCCCTGTTTAAACGTTGTTTATGAACTAAGAAAAAACTAAACAAGCTAAACAAAATGTTAGCAAACAAACATTTATAAATGCTATTACTGTTCACAATTAGATCTTTAAAATTAGGCAGAAGTAAAAATAAATAAATAAATAAAATGAACCAGGTGTTACAGTATATAAAATCAAATCAAGTCACCTTTATTTACGTAGCACTTTATACAATACCGATTGTGTCAAAGCAGCTTTACAGAGTCAAACAGGAAAATAGTTTGTCAATAATGCAAGAGGACATTAACAAGTTATTTTTCCAGTTAAAGTCAGTTCATTGGTGATTCAGTGTTGACATCATCTAGTTTAGCTCTCTTCCAATAATGTCTGTGCAGTCAGCCAAGCGTCCCCAAATAAGCAAGCCAAAGGCGACAGTAGCAAGGACCCAAAACTCCATCGGTGACAGAGATTGAATAGAAAACCTTGGGAGCAACCAGGCACAGTCGGGGGGCAGTTTTCCTCTGGCCAGACGAAACCAGCATGGTGTGGTTTAATTTTAGGCTGCAACATAGGTCAGATTGAGCAGAGGACTTGTCTGGTTCTCGTGGTCTTGTCCCAATGGCCAACGAGGTCTTCGGAGGGGATCTGTCTCTGGAGCTCATCTAGCTGACATGGTCTCCGCTGACATGCAGGGCTGTCGAGCTCATCTTTAGGTGCAGATCCACCATCTGATCTGGATACAGACTGGATCTGGGTGACTGCAGTAACCATCTGATCTGGATGCAGACTGGGTGGCTACATTCACGTAGGAATAAGAATGAAACAAACTAATATTAGCGAAGATGCCACTGAAAAAAAATGAAATGATGCCGTTTAAATAATTTACAATGTATCAATATCAGTTAATTAAATGCAGAAGTTGCAACCTTTTTTTTTTTTTTTTTTGGCACAAATCCATTCCACAATCCATTGCACAACAGGGAGCATTGATGCTGACTGGATTTGTAATAGAACATGTACATTTTCATATTATAGGGCTAAGTTACCTCAAATAGCATAAAAATAATAATAAAATATAACGGTCTTGCCTGTTGTTGATAAATGGTGACGTTTTACAAATTGATTGATCAGTTGTCCCAGTGTTTACTGAGCCACGGTCTTTCCCTGTGCAGGGACTCATGTGCACAATCTAGTGATTCACTACCTAGGGAACTGACTGAGATGCTTTGAACCGCCTTGTAAAACGATTCAGTTGTTCATTTCCGTTCAGAACGACAAACTTCTCGAGACCAGAAACGCTGTGTGACGTTAATCCGCCCCGTTTGCAAAGAGAGACATTTGTTGTTAGTCACGTTTAATGTCATCTTTTTACTTCACGGGACAATTGCAAAAGTTTACACACGCAAAAACCCATTCAGCACGCTCATGTTAACTTCAAATGAGCGCATTACTGTGGTTTATATTAAGTTACATGTTTCATAGATTTCGGTTAACGTTAGTCGTGTTAAGCGTATTGGCTTATAAAAGAGAGAAAGACCGCGCGATCTCTTCAGATCTTTTCACGTCACGGAAACACAAAAAATATCATACATCACGCCAAAATTAGCTAAAATTCATTACAGTAACACAGCTTTTGATATTTAGTGTTTTATGGATTAAACAAGATGAAAGATCACATTCCCTTCACTTAAATTCCCTCAGACATATCATACAAAGCTTATTGGCTGTTTTTATGCTGTACGTTTGTGTATAAATATATATTTTTTAAATAAAATATTTACACCTTTTAAATATACGTTTTGATAAATTCAGTTTAACGTTAGTACAAATATTTCTTCAGTGCCACTTACCTGACGCCCGAACTTGACATATCCTAAACTTCCTTATACCCACTTTTCTTCTGATATACAACTCATAAAACACTTTCTAAATGTCCACTCAAAAAAAAAAAAAAAAGTTGCAAGTATGTTGCATGATTTTCTTGTTAAATTTAGTCTATGAAAATAACATTTATTTAGTGGGACTTGCCTGATGTGTGAACTTGACAAGATGGCGGCGCTGTTTCTCCCGCGAAGTCACTCAGGCTTGTGCACGTGCGGAATGATCCCAGTGTTGGCTGGATTTGTATTTATTAGTTCAGCCAAACATTGGTATTCTGAAAGTTGACTGGATTTGAAAATAACCATTCATTTAATGTTTTTTAAAAAATTTAAAAAATATTTGTGCAGACTAAGCCCAAGCAATAAAATTTGCCCTTCCAACATTTTGTTAATTGGATTTTTTTACAGTGTGAGTAATTAATGACAGTATTTTCATTTTAGTGTGAACTATCCCTTTAAGAGTATATGTACTTAACTCAGATACATGATTTGTGTGCTCCACTAACTGCAAATCCCAAATTGCTACTCAGTTCTAGCCAATCACTTTCTCTCCATGTTTCAGTGTTGAGGATTTCAAGATGGTTTTGTGAAAGTCTCAAAGTTGAATGTTTGCCCTTTTTGTGACGTTTCACCCTGCCGTTCCCATTCTGCTCTGAAGATGCTACATGACAGGTGTGAGGGCTTTTAGGGTGCTGTTGCTAAATGATATCTGCTGTATGCGATCCTCTTTTCTTGTCCATCTTACTCGAGAGGCAAGTTTTGACAGGTCAAGCACAGTGTGAAGTTTGGTTGCTTCATCGATGGGGATGAACTTCCTGTGAACCTCACCGACTGTTTGTGAAGTAAGCAAACAAAAACTGAATTCTGACTGAGACCCATGTTTGATCACAAAGCTCCAGATACAGAATCCAATCTGGCTGGAACTTATCTAGGCATGTTGAGGATCTAGCTGAGCTTAGCGGGACACTTATCATCCTCGCTTTAATCCTGGCACAAGAGACTGGATCAGAGGAGCATGAGCAGTAATAAAGATTAATCATCCAATAGAATAAATCAATAATGTGGCCCAGGTACAAAGCAGGGGCAGAGTCAGAGATGCGCACATTGGAAGAAGTGTTTCTATCACAGCTCAGCCAATGGGAAGCAAACAAATTTGAGTGGTAAAATCACCCATCAGGATTGACAATGCTCAAACGAATATTTAAATTAGTGGGTTTTATTTAAAATGCTAATGAGAGAGTTATCCATATTCAGTGGAAAGAGCTTGTTCAAGGTCATTGGAGAGCACAGGGAATCTGCATTACAGCTATGTAATTAGAGATGCGTCAGAGTTTAAATTGTTGCTCTTTCCGTGGCGTTCAGGAGGAAAAGAGCTCATTACTGTAATTAGCTGTTTTACCGGCATGGTTCTGCTCTCTGCCATGTGACCATACGTTTGTAGCTGAAAGCATCAATGTGTTGCTTCACATACTGCAGCTGTTCTGAGCAGGTTAGTTTGAGCCTTAAGGAATATGGATGTTGCATATCCCAAGTGTTGTAAGTTTAAAAATATACTTTTAATGAATCCGTTTGAGAATTTAGTTACACTGGGGAACTGTGTATGTTGATTTTTCTTTGATGTCATGCTATATTAGTGTTTCATGTTTATTATTATTATTACATGCACATCTATTGTGTATGATTTTCGGTGAGATTTTACTTTTTTACTGTTTTGGAAAGAAGCTAATAGGTTAACCCTGCAATGATGCATTAATTTGTCAAACATTTAAAAAAAGAAAGAAAGTCAAGGTTTAAACAAACGTATTAAGAAACAATGCTCCAATATTATTTATACAATATTTTTTTGAGCATCAAATCAGCATATTTGATTTCTGAAGGATCATGTGACACTGAAGTTTATAATAATATCAGTATAATATAAGTAATTGCTGCTGAAAATTTAGCTTTGCCATCACGTTAATAAATAAATTAAAATTGAAAACCATTATTTTAAATTATTAGACATCTTTCAGGGAAAGAAAGAAAAAAACCCATCAAACAGCATCTACAACCAGTAATCAGATTTAAGACTTATGATTGGATTTGGGGCAGAGTTAAAGTTTGAACAAAATTCTTATTCTTATTTTCCTCTAATTTTAGTGGTGTGTCAGGGCTGTGCTTAAGGTTTGGGCAATGAATGTTTAATGGGAACGTTTTATAATGCATTTTATAATATTTTCTGTAACACTCTTTCAGGTGTCAAGTATCAAACAAAAATGTGATGAACAATGAAAAGTAAGACTTTCTGACACTAAAGAGCCTTGGGACGAGTATCACAGCTGTAGTTGTACTCTGGGACCTAGCAGTGCAGATGTTGCACCTTTAAAATATTTCTGGAACAGTAGTGTTGATGCCTAATGAGTGTGAATAAGGTTGTGTGTAATAAGGTTAAAAGGTGTCTTTAATAAAGTTTTATTTCTGAGGTTAAATGAACGTGGTTTAACATAGCAGAAACATTATAGTCCCCTTTGTCTCACTTTATCTTTGCATGACATCTGATCTGTCCTACAGTGAAGTATATTTGATTGAAAGTTTTAGACCAAGAGTGCGCTCGTAAAGTTTGTACAGACTATGTATTTTCTCCTCCTCATCTGCAATGATTCCAAAACATAAATCCAGTCCTGATTTTAAACACAAACTCCCCATTGATCACAGTTGAAATGGACATATGCAAATGTTTTATGGCCCCTTTAATTCAGTAATTGAAAGACCGTTTCAGCTAAATGAGTGCCACTCAGAAAGGCTCCCACTCAGGTGAAACACTGATAATGGCCCCTAACTGCTTCCTGGACTCTGGCCCAAGTGGGCAAAGAAAACTCCATTTTCATTTTTCCATTTTCATTTTAGGACTTAAATATTAGCGCAGCAGTTCCCTCTCGATTAGCTCGTAACTAATCAAGTGTGCAACCACATGCTGCTAATTTATGAGCTAACCCACAATGCAAGGCTGAAGAGCCTGGCTGGAGTGCTTAACCAGGAAACTTAAAGAGAAAATGTTATTATCAAACTTGCATTAGGAAACGGAGCAGAAAATGTTGGTGGAGCTAATAGCCTTCTGATTTAAAGAATATTCTTTGTTCAGTTCTCTGCAGCTGTGACTAAATATGCCTGAATGTGTTTTCATTATAATATAGAGTGTGATATCATTATGTGAAGCCATAATGGAATTATGGTATATGATGGTAATATTTAGTGGGATTAAAATATATTTTATGATTCTCCAGCACTCCAGAAGGCTCACACAATTTCTCTCTACACATCGATATTGAAATGTCATTTGGAAAATGTTTTTTGTCAGTGTTTCAACTGTCTAATTGTCATGCAAGTGTTCTGTTTGATGTGTCATGCATAGTTGTTAAAGGTTACTTCGGAGGATATTTCACTCAAAAATGAACTTTCTGTCATTATTACATTATTATCCTCATGTTGTTCCAAACTTGTATTACTTTCCTTATTCTATACAGTTTTTTGTATGGTTTCTGTTCATATAATGCAAGTCAATTGGGTCCAAAACAACACTACACCCCACTGGCCTTCATTGTATGGACAAACAGCATTCTTCAAAATATCTTATTTTGTGTTCTGCAGAAAAAAGAAAGGGAGACAGGTTTGGAATGACTTGAGGGTGAAAAAAATATTTTTCATTTTCGCTTTAACACCTTTCCCTATAGAGAAAAAAAAAACAAAAACAAAAACAAAAAACATGCATTTTCAAACGTGATCCCACAATGCAAGATTTAAGGAACTAAGATATCATTGCCTGCAGTAAACCTTTCCACAGAAGAAGAGCTCACCAGTGTTATGGATGTGGTTAATTATACTAGTCCTGGGTGATAAACTATTCTAATTTTGCACAATCTGAGATAAAAGTCTTCCTCCAGTGCTTCCTTAATTATTCCTAACAGTTTTTTTTTTCTAGTGTATGTTTATTCTTATTCACTGAGATAAGCTTGAATGGACCGCAAGCTGTTACCAGCCCCTCGAGCCACTGGTGGTGTTCAGTGATTATCAATTGCAGTTTTTCTCCAGACCTCCTGGGGGAGTTTTGACATCTAATTAGCAGTAGCAATAATAGTAGAAGATATTAATCAAGAAGGTCTGAAATACCTGGAGAAAGCTATCCGTTTGCATTCCCATTCATCTCAATTGCAGTTGCTCTGCTAGTCCAGAACTCACCGTTAGTATGTGACCTGCATGCTAACATCTTTGCTCAGTTCTGCCCCCAGGTTTTTTTAACCAAGTCACCTGAGCTGTAAATGCCATGTAACTAATCAATCTAGCTGCAATAAAATGATGTGTGTGACAATGCTAACTGACTGATAGCACCTTCAGTAGTGACTATCCACTATGAGTTGTGAGATCTGATAGGCAGCAGACAAGAAAAATGAAAGTCCATTTCACGCTTTTAAGAGCCCTCCAAAAATAATCTGTCACTAGTAAAACATCCCTGTACTATAATTAAATATTTATGATTTATATGTTGCTTGTAAAAAAAAACTAACTTTATTTCACCAGAATGCACAGCTACTTTTGAATGTTTTTTAGTCATATTATTCTAGTTACCATATATTTACAAGATCTACCAGCAGGGGTTAACTGGGTAATTGCAATTAATATTAATAATGAGATGTTTTACCTTTTATGTGGTCCTGTCATCATAGTCTATAGAACATCATGCAGACTGTACATTGTAGTTTGCATTTTAGCTTTTCACAAGGTACTGTAATTTATTTGATTGCTATCATTCTGGCAGCAATTTGACAGTTGCATACAATTTAAAGGGTTATGAAACCCACTATTACAACACCGGTTCTCAGCAGAGTTTTGAAAACTGCTGAAAAGTGGACAATACAATAACACCTTCTGATCCAATCAACTTTATTGCACTCTCATTGAGTTAAAAGCATCAAAGGTTCCCCTTAATGCGCGCTACTGCATGCATTAAAATGAACAAATATATCATACTGTACATGGTTTTGTAAGCTCACCGTACATTACACAAATACACACAAAACTTGGCTATAATTTAATGCACAAATAAATCCAGAGCCATTTGCATTTGTACTCTGTTTTTTTTTTTGATCATATACATGATGTACTGTATATCAATGTGCTGTTTGCAGCATTTTTAATAACTTTTGCACATACTGTTAGACCTTGAAAACTAAAATAGCGCCAAAAAGCTCTAAATTAACCACTTTTCTCCTGGAATTCAAATTTAAGGATGCTAACGTTGTGCTCTTTGAGATCCAACACAAATGCCTCAAAATCTGTCGTAAAATCTTAGAAAATGTAGTTACTGTTTCATGAGCCTTATAAGGCTCGTAATGCACAGCCTTTATACTTTACAGGCTTTTCATTTACACTTGGTTTGGATATGATGTTCCAAATAACCTACACATGCTACAGATTTCCATTTGAAGGCCAATAGCCTCCGTCCCCATGCATCCTGAGACATAAAAGCAAGTGCAATGGCTTTACGGTGGGATTGTGGATATCTAACTCAGCCAACATAGATTAGCGGAAAACAGGGACATCCTCAGACATAAAGGACAACGACTAATCACCTCATAAAACAAAACATCCTCATTCAACTCGACACTTTAATACTTTATTTGAACGGCTGGCGCCCATAATTGAATTGGCCGTGGTGTATTGGTGGGGCAGAATTTACTGGCTCTGAGCAGTAGTCTGCATGATGGGAGTCAGAGAGGTTACCTTTTATCCCCAAAGATTGCCCATTACAGGGGCTAAGTGGCTTTTTTATGGCCTCCTCTTCACTGTTGCCCAGGTCTGAACTGGATGGAGGACTTAAAGGACTTCTTATGGTCTGGGGGTGTTGTTTAAAGAGGATCAAGGGAATGATGGCTCTCTTGCTGCACTCCGTCAATGTTATCAGCCCCCCATATCTTATGAGTCGCTCACCTTTTAGCGTCTCTTTATCCCAGCTTTGTGAAGAGATAAAACACTGGTTCTACCGTAAGAGGAGGCCCGATTGGATCTGTGATGTCCACATTAGGGGGTGAAAGAAGACATTAAAGTCTTCCTGGCAAGCTTGCACTCTTTGTCTGAGTGGAGATTGGATGGACTCAATTTTTTACGTTTTTATCCTCAGGTTGTTTGGGTGTTATGGCGTCCGCTATAACCTTCATTAAGGACTGAATAGCAAGCACCAGTGACTTAACGCTCAAACTTTTGAGTACTGAACTATCTACACAAATTTGTTAGGTTAATAATAATGCAGAGAACAGGTAATGTGTTGTTTTTTCTCCAGTTCCCAAAATGTTTGGTCAGCAAAATGGAGTTTGCAGTGCAGCTGAACACAAAAGGTTGTCTATGTTTAGGTTAACTAATTTCATCTCTAGGTTAACTTGAATGGTAGAAACTAACACTTTCACAACTAGCTATTAGATTTTATGTTGGCTGTAAGGGTGGGTGGCATTTGTGATGCTAGTAAAATAAGAACTGTTAAATTGAATTGAAAGATTGTATCTTTTTCACATGAAGTGTCTAATTGAAGTTTTGATTTATTAGCTGATTAATATAGCTTAAGGATTAATCTTATTTCAGATAATTCAAATATTGGGCTCAATGTAGCCTTTTTCTTTAAACGTGTTATTCTTGAGAGATAAAATAATCAGTATTATATAAAGGTGAAAGTTATTCAGATTTATTAATACATATTAAAGGAATGATATCGTTGCTTAAAAGTTTGCTCTTATTTGAGATACAGTGGATTAATATAATTTAAGTTTTGCAGTCGCCCCCATCCACCTACATTGTCTCCAAAATTGGTCTTAAATTCATTAGAAGGGATTTAATCTTTCTCTTTTTTTCCTATTAATGATACAGTTGCATTTGGTATATATAAATGTTTCCTTACACCAAAAGTTGGCAGGTAGCTCAATTAGCAGTAGTGTGTGATTAATGAAGAAAAATGAAAGAAATGTTCAAATTGCCCCTGGTCTCCCTTATTTCATTTCCAAAACACTGCATGAGAGTGTGAGAAGCCCAGAGTTTAGAAGGTAAAGCACAAATGCAGTGGAACAAACTTTTTTCTCAGCTACTCCAGACTGCCAGCAGTATTTTCATACCAGTCCTCTCTTGCTGCCAGTAAGAGCTTCCTTATGCTACTTATGGTGGAGCATTATGCCAATGCCAGCCACTGCAGCAGCCAGACGAACAGACAAGTTACTGTAAAAATGTCTCTGTTGGCAGACGTTTCAGCCAGGCACTCAACTGAATTTCATAGAGAACCTCTGCCAGTCGGCATGCTTCTTACACTGGCAAGACAAATTGCTATTTCCTCTAGCCTCTGCTAAATTAGCCTCTGCAGGATGATCTCCCCATAAACATGTGCCTTCTATGCTGGAAGACGACACACTCAGTTGTGAAAATGGTTGTGAAAATGATCCTGTCTGACATTAGGCCAAAAAGAAAATAACTTTTGGAGACCTGGTACCTTAATTTAAGGGCTGTTAGGTTACTGATTATAGGAGAGCTTATAAACAGTTTAATGTGTGTATATATAAAAAAAAAAAAAAAAAATATATATATATATATATATATATATATATATATAATTTTTTTGTTTGTTTGTTTTTGTTAAGAAATATGTTTATTTAATGTTTAATTATTTTGAAAATTATTGAATGTTTTCTTATTACACAGTGCTCTGGAGTACCTGATTCTGATTTTTCAGTTGGTAGTCTTGCTAGCTAATGTCTCTATAAGTGCTGCCTTTTTTCTAAGATATTAAAGTTAAAGTAATTTCAAACAATATTTTGCAATCTTTTACCTCTTCTTTGCCTTATACTATGTATAAATCAGGCTGTTTATTTCGTATGATTTTGTTGTTGTTTTTGTTCATAGTAGTTGTAGTTATTTGTCAGTTGTTGATGAATACATACTGTATGCAAATGATAGATTGAAGTGTGTGCTGTAAGAATTTAGCGTTTGATAAGCTGTGACTCTTCTTTTAAGCCATGTGTTGTTTATTCAGTGCCGTTTAGTTAAGCTGCTGTGGACTTGCTGACTCTAGCAAAGACAGAGCCTATCCGCACCTCTTTGACTCCTAAAACCAGCTACAATCTGGTTGTGAATTAACAGGCAATGTGTATACGCCTGCTGCCAGTATGCTAATGCTGTAAGGTATGCACAGTCACAGATCAGCTTTTCCTGTGTGTGCACACGTAATCTCTTCTCTGCATATATGGGTATGTGCGCGAGCCCACTTCCAGTTGCAGGTGGAATCACACTGTGCCTATTTAAAAAAACGTTCCATCTGTTTTACCGTACGCCCAACTTAACATATTTGTGTGTGTATGTACAGGATATCTTTGTGAGCAGTACTGAAGTGTGTATCCATCTACATGAGTTTGTTGTGATTGGATTTCAGCCTAGATATTAATTAATCTCAACCAAGTGCATTAGGGAGAATTTTTTTTGGCACTTTCCCTGCTATTTCCAAACATGCGTAAACATATGAGGTGCATTTGTGTGTGTATTTTGTGCTTGTGTGAGTATGGGTATTAATTAAAGCAGGGCATGAGTGGTACTCAGTGTTGGTTTGGCTGGCCCACTTCATTGGGAATATCAGGCTTGTTTATATGCCTCAAAGTGTGTTTTAGATATGTTTGAAAGGTTTCGTCTTTGCAATACTAATCTTTTGACTCATTATGGTTATTTAGAAATGATGTATAAGATAGTTAGACTTTACTATTAGAAAGTATTAGATAAATACAGTACTGGTTAAACATTTGAGGTCTGAACGGTAAAATAAAGGCTGTTATGCTCACCAAGCTCAATTTGCTTAATCAAAAATTCTAAAGCATTAATGTTGTAAAATATGATTACATTTTGAAATAACTTTGAATTAGGTTTCACATACATTTTACCTATAGTCATTACTCCAGTCTTTAGTGTCACACAATCATTCCAAAATAATTCTGAAGCATTTCTTATTATGTTGAAAACATTGTGCCGGTTAATAATTTTGTGGAAACCTTTTTCTCCCAATCATTTGTTGATGAATGGAAATCTTTTGGAATATTATGAATATGTTTACTGTCACTTCTGATCAATTAAATGTGTCCTTTAAAAATAAATACATAAATAAAATTAATAAAATAATCTTACTGACCTCAAACTTTTGAATGCTGCATGCTATATGTTATATACAAAAATCAAGCATTATAGAAGAAGACTATGGTATTAGAAGACTAATCTTGGTAAATATAGGTTGCAAAAAGTATTGAATAAAATGGGGCCACTAATTGTGGCCAACATATTTTGGAGAAAAACATAAAAACATTAAAAAAAAATCTTAAAAATATTTT
The DNA here is from genome assembly GCA_036784905.1 of Acrossocheilus fasciatus. Taxonomy (NCBI): domain Eukaryota; kingdom Metazoa; phylum Chordata; class Actinopteri; order Cypriniformes; family Cyprinidae; genus Acrossocheilus; species Acrossocheilus fasciatus. The sequence goes on along the minus strand of CM071946.1, from coordinate 26,128,715 downwards.
GTGAATTTTTTAAATTTAATTTTATTATTATTTTTTTTTAATAAAAGACCAAATAATACACAATGCATATTTCTTTTCACAGCCTTCTTTGCCCATATTTACCAAGGGGGGTAATAATTCTGACCTCAACTATATGACCCAAAATATAGCCTATTTATATTGCAAACCTTATTCTTGAAGACCAAGAAACAAACTTTTGAGATAACAAGTCATGAGTTGGCTGAAAATTGCTGTACACTGATGCTTTCCACAGAATTGGAACATTTTACACAAAAGTAGAAAGAGGCTAAATTTAAATCTTAATGTGCCAAGCTCACACAGGCATATCCAAAAAATACCGCATGGCTGTATTAGCAAAATACTGATTTGAGAAAGAGTGCAACTACATAAACTGGGGCACATTTTCTCATCAACAGTTTTGGTAATCCATTTCCACCAGCTACTTTGCTGCCATTCATAACCTCCTTGAATCCCCTTAGTCTGGTCTAACTGTGCACTGCAGACAGGAAACAATCCAGGCAATCTCCCTCTCTGCTTGAGAACAAAGTTTGTGTCTCTACTCTTTGCTGGATTGTAATCATATCACGGTGTGGGTAATTGCTATTTCCAGTTAGCTCAAGGGCAGGAAGACAAGCTTGTCATTTCCTTCTCTTTGTTGGCTGCCTGTCACAAGTTTAGTAGTTGATCACCTCCCCCAGATTCCCTTATCTGGAATCACAATAGTCTAATATGGGCTCGCTCTCTCCTGCCTGTCTGCTAATAGGCTTCTTAGGTCTCCTAAGGGAGTGCTTAACTCTCTGTAGCCAGCCACACACTTCTGTGTGTAGGGTCACTATTAATAAAAAGATGTGCTGGGGGAGCAGAAAAGAATTAGTAGTGATAGTCACTGTTGAAGCCAACTGAGCAGATGGTTTTAAATGTGCGAGGCCAACTCGCTAACCTCAACTTTTTTGACGAGGAAACGTATCCTCAGTCTAAACTCCCTGAATAAGGCCCTCAATGTCAAAAAAGGCCTATAAAGCATCTGTCAGTGCAGAAGATTCCAGAATTGCCAGTCATGCTACACACCAGGGATGTGCTCCATTCAGAATTTAATTGAGAATATCTTTTCCAATTAACTGCTGAATTTGAATTTCAACTGGGTAGCAAACAGAATCAAAAATGATTTGAATTTGAATGTAAGCAAGTATGATTAAAATGGCTGGGTATGTGATTTCGCTATGTAGAAAAAGCTGGAGAAAAAGCTCAGACACGCATTTCCAACGTACGCTCTAAGTGGTTGACCAATCACAACAGACTGGGCCAACTGACCAATCAGAGCAGACTGGGTTTTTCAAAATAGCAGTCTTTAAAGAGACAGGGACCAAAACAGTGGCTGCATCTGAAATTGCATACTCTCCGAGTAGAGAGTAATTATTTAGCGACCGTTACAAAGAAGTACTTTCTATATAGTATGAATGTGTGTAGTATGAATGTAATCCAGACATACTACATTGTCATGTTGTCATTGTCATTGTCATGTGATCTACCAGTGTCAGTTGTGACAATTCACTGCCATTCATAAATTGTCTCCCATGGCCTCATTGGATAATAAAATATCCTTCAGATGCACACTTCAGAATCTCAGTGGGTATAGTAGGTCATCCAGGGACTTTTTGCCTACTATTGAATTTGGATTCAAATTCCAATACAACTTCCTGTAGGTGTTGACAATTCAATTCAGATTCACACTTATGAATTGGCAGGAAGCCAATTCTTCAATGTTGAATTTTGCACCACACTGCTATACACCATCAGCTCCTCACTGCATCATGAAAATGGCTCTTGAACTAGGCCAAGCCTGCCCTTAGAGACGAGGTACAAGAGGGTGTGTGCGGGGAGATGCTCTACGATGTGCTGAAATAGCGTGCGAGAGCATGTCGACATCCATCCTCTTCTGGGTCGCCCTCCTACCTGCCTTACTCTGCGCACCAGGGCCTTGTTGACATTTTCATCTGTGTCGCCTACAATTTATGTACGGTTAGTCTTGTGCCTGAGCACACTCCAGAACCGTGTAAATGCAAGCAGGGAGAAAAAGAACAAATTGCTTTTTTAAATTGCCCGGACAAGTATCCCGCTCTTAGCCAATAAAGACAAAGTACATAGCTCAGCCCGAGGTGTGTTGCAGCGGGAGTGTGTTTTCCCAGTCACGTAACGTACGTGAGGTAACAAATTATTTTCCGACAACAGACTGATATGATAATGACATGAGAGGCTTAAACTGCCTCTCATATTTCTTCATAAGGAAACTAGGGCAGCAGCATAAATCAAGATCTGTTGTTATGAGGAACTGAGGCAGGCAACAGTGTGATTTCATTTACAATAAGCTGTGTGTTGATGGGAGGATGATGTGGAGAATAAACCTGTGGACCCAGACGGAGCTCTGACTCTCTGTGGGTGGTAGCGGTGTCTCGGTCTGTTTAGTGAGCTTGGCCACTGCTGTCTCGTTCATCATTGTTAACAAAGCGCGATGTCATCTGGCATCAGTCGGCTTCATCCACAGATTTCTTGTGTTACTAATCCAACGAAAGCCCGTTTCCACCTCAGAACAAAAACTAAATATGTAAATGCAACTTTAAATCTTAGAATTTAGATTATATTTCTTGTGATTGCAACTTTGTATGAATGCATCTTATGATTGCAATGTGACTTTTACATCCCACAACTACTATTTTTATTTTTTGTAATTTTTTGCCTTTTTTCTTGTAACTGCGATTTTTATATCTACAAATGCCTCTTTAGAAAGGAAGGGACTGTCTGAGTTACATGAAAAATGACCAATCAAAGTTTGTGTGATGTTTAGAGCGGTGGTCCTCAACCTTTTGACTCAAGCCTCTCCATATTGACCCTGATATTTCCTCTGGTAATTTTGCTGGAATTATGATAGCGCTGCTTGTTTTCAAAACCTTTTTTATTACCAGAATATCAAAGGCATTGATTACAGCTTGATATCTTGCAAAGTGAATTTTACATCCCTAAATTTTTGTTAGTATGACTGTATGTCTCTAAACATGACAGTTTTCATTGTAATTGCGACTTCTTATCTCACAGTGGGACTTTTAAAAGGAAGGGGCTTTCTGAGTGACATAAAAAATGGCTAATCACAGTTTGTGTGATATTGTGGTGGTCCTCAACCTTTTTGAAGTCCAGCAATTTTGGGTATTTCAGTTTACACCTCGATTTGTGTGTGTTCAGCATTTTAAGTTTATTGTATATAAATATAGTGCAAAATACAATAAAGAGGATTTCATGTGGGCCTATTCTTGTTAAAGGTTTATGTGTATAAAAATGTCCATTTATGCATAACACGTGCATGTCTTTCAGATGCACAATAGTGAATCTTGTCAATTTTTGCATGTTTCCTGTAATAAATATTTATTTCGAAGCTTGATGAAAAGAGGAGCACCTGCAAAATGATTTATCAAGGCTGAAAATAATTTTGAAAATGTGATTTGCATGTGTATTCAGATCAGAAAATATGTGGATGTGTAAACAAGACATTCTCAGCACATTCATTAAAAACCTGTACACGTAGACGTTCTGTAAAGCTAGCCAATCACATTAGAGTTTGCAGTTGTGAGAAAGCTGCATGTGATGGATCACCTTAAGTTCATGGATGTTGCTCGGTTTGAGTTCTCTTAACTGACTTCTTATTGTGTACTTGGATAGGTGTGTCTTTGCTCAGAAAGGGTTAAAAATGTGAAAGGGGTGCAGAAATGTGCTATTGTGCCTAATTGCCTATAATATGCGTTATGCAAGTGCAATTATGTAAGTGACAAATCAAAACCTTCTTTTATAATTCAAAAGTGCAGTCCATTCAGCTATAATTGTGGACTTGACCTTGGTGAAACCAGTGTGTACCAGCTGTAGAGAGCCTGTTCCGTATCCACAGCAGGGAACCATCATTAAACTTCCCTTAATATGTCAGGTTTGGGAGACTAAATGCATGTATTACATGCTTTACGTAATATTTTGTACATTTTTATTTTTACTTGATTTTTTTTTTTTTTATGTGTTCAGCAATGGCAGCTAAGCAATGTAATGTAATTTAACCTGCTATCCTTTTGTGTTGGCACAAATTTATATTCATTAGCCTGCTTGTTAGTCCTTTCCCATGTGTTAACAAAGATCACGAACTAATGGCCTCCATGTTTTGCTCTCCAGTTCTGTCTGATTATAGTGAGGCAAACACAAGATAATCCTTATATCAAATAATCAATCAGAAATCCCCTGCACGGTAATAGAATTCACTTCCTTATATGCAATTCTTGTGTCTTGGTGTTTTGCATGCGTTGTAGCTGGCGGTGAGCTGTAATTATCTCTGGTGTTAGACTGCTGTCAATCCATATTCGCCAGAGAACCAGACCGCTTTTCAAGTGTGTGCTGATGAATTATAACATCTATTTGTTTCCTGTGGTGTGAGGCCTCCCCAGAGCCGCTGCTCCACACCTGGCTTTAACATACAGACTTTTTGATAAACGTACTTTGCCCCTAGATGAGAAAGCAAATGTCTGTCAAAACATCAGAAATGCTAAATGAACGTGACACTTTTTGTCTTTTCCCAGGGATGCAGTTTGTGTTTGATATCCCTGATGAAATTGGTTAGGATATTTTGACGGATTTGTACTTCAAACAAACTCCCACTTTAACTAATTGAGGACTTGATCTTCATTGTGTTGGTGCTTGATTTCCACTTGACTTCACACCCACATGGAAGAGAATAGTAACATTTACAGTATGTAGTTTACTGACATAGTGACTGAGGTTTAATAGCAAGGGTTTTGGTCACACTTTATTTTTAGGTCCAATTCTTGCTGTTAACAAACCATTAACTATGACATTTGCCTCAAACTACTAATTTGCTGCTTATTAATAGTTAGTAAGGTAATTGGTAAATTTAGGTATTGGGTAGGATTAGGTATGTAGAATATGGCCATGCAGAATATCTCCTTTCAAGTACTAATAAACAGCCAATATGTTAATAATAGGCATGCTGAGCAACTGGTTAATAGAGAAAATTAGTCCCTGCATTATAGTGTTGCCAGGGTTCTTAATGCAAATTTAAAATAGATTAAGTGCATTGTGAGTAAACCGCTCTCTGTCTGATCCACGTTTAAATGTAAAATGTATATATATATTTTTTTTATTTCTGGAGTGGTTATATATTTGTATCTGCTCAGAGTATTAAAAAAAATAATAATGACTTTATTTTTTACAATTGCATCTTCGTATTCCACAATTGCCACTTCATAGCTGAAGACTGCAGTGTTATGTCTCTATAACTGTCTCTATATTTCCCAGTTGCTGCTCTATTTGACTTTATTGTGATTTTTAAACCTCACAATTGCAACTTCATATCTTACAATTGCAACGTTATAGCTCAAAATTGTTTTATTTCTTATAATTATGAACTTATATCTTACAATTGCTACTTTATTTGAATCAAGTGAAATTTTAAACCATCTGCTCCAACGATCTGTCACTCCACATTAAACAGCGCCAAAACGGCATTT